>JAFIDM010012231.1:109864539-109883606 GCA_023159025.1 Thereuonema tuberculata
TTTTAGTTAATCAATTAATTACTTTGGTCAAGAACCAGCCGCACACAATATAATTATCTGCGTTGGCTTATTTAAACTACTGAATTTCAAGAGGCACACTGTTAGAACTTCTTCAACTTCATTTCAGTTCAGTTAAAATTAATACACAATATAACAATTATATAAAACCTACAATCGTTATTATCACTGGACCAATATTTTGATAAAGAAATAATGAGGGAATGTGAAGATGATAAAATATTAGTACATTTTGTAGAGGATTGTAGAGCAATCGAAGGAAATCTAGTTTTCAGTGTAATATTTCAACCTATATTTTACGTAGATGAATGACAATCATGTTATCATGTCTCGTAAAAATCGTTTTTTTTTTCCTGCTCCATTTGATTTGGTCATTACATAGTCTATATATTAAAGGTAATATATATAAGAAACTGAATATATAATAAACTGAAACAAATAAAGCGAAAAACAAATCGTTAAAAAATTACTAGCAATCTTGAAAAAAATCACTTTTATGCTGAGGAAGTAATCCACATTTTCAATCAAATTATAAATTAACCTTAAAATGAAAATTATATATATTTTCTTTATTTTTTTTTCTTTTCGAAAATCATCTCTACTTAATGATTTTCGAAAAGAAAAAAATTAAAGTTTAAATCGATTATATTTTGAATTTCACAAGAATTTCAAGTATTAACGTCAATTTTATTACTATTCATAATAATATTGTGTACTTATATACAATGCTTGTATACAATACTTATATACTTATATTAGTAGTCTTATTATATTGTGATAAACCTACTGACCTGGCTACTGCCAAAAAGATGATTAATAAGACCTATGATAATCTTATGAATACACAAATCCGAGAGGCTAAAGGAAAAGATGGGAAAAATTATTGAATAAAAATCATATTCTTTAGGATACTCCCAGAAGAATTAAAGTTACAGTGTCCCACTAAGCCTATGTACTCCCTTGGGGTTGCGGGAGGTATAAGGCTCCCGGCGTTTCGCAACCAACAAGATGAGGTCGGGTGGTCAGCCTTTGATCCCCAGGAAAGAAACCCGGTACCCATTCAACAGAGGGCCAAATGAATCCCAGGACCCCTCTGGAGGAGAATTCAGGGTGGAAAAATTCCCGACTCGGCATTTTAAACCCGGCTCCTGCAGTTAAGTGCATTGCCACTTGGCTACCGGACCTACCACAGAAGAATTATTGTTGTCAATTTGAAAATGCTCACTGACAGGAATTTCTTCCAGCGCATTTGAGATTGGTGTAAATTAAAAAAAAAAAATTCGTATATAGATGAAATGTATCTTAATAACTGTCGTAGGCTACCGAGGGCGATGTTGGCAGGGGTTAGAACCCCCACCACCCTCCAATTGCATCCGAAAATGAAAGAAATCTAGGATTTTGCAGCTATTGTTTTGGTTGGAAAATTCATCGATTTATCTGTAAACCCCCTCCCCCCAGCCGGAAAAAATATATGACTTTTTTTTTTTGGCTGAAGAACTACGACTAACCCTTCCCTTTCCAAAATCCTGGGTACGCCCATGATCTGTTTAATGTCTAGTGTATGTCCGTTTAGTCGATTTTCCGTAATTTTGACGACTTAAAGCTGAAATTTGAAGATGTTATAGAGATCAGAAATCAGACAAAGAGAAATTCCACCGGTAAAGGATAAAGGCGAAGGAAGCTAATGACTATCTTTCGATTTTGCATACTTTTCAGACTACCTTAAACGCTGAAATTTCGGGGGTGTTATCGAAGAAACACCGAACTGATGAGCAAAATATGGCAACCAGAAATTTCAACCAAAAAAAAACAGAGAAAGGATCATTTTGAGAAATTGAGAATACTGTAGCAGCAGAGATTTGACAATTTTTGATTTTGAGTCCTACTGTGATGAAAATGTCTGAGGTTCTGTGGATCACAGATTAAGAATTCGATAGCAATTTTTAAAAATTAAAAACTGTTTCTTAGTATGGCCTTCTAGAAATTTAAGGGATTTTTTTATTTTTATTTTAATCCGATTTTATTAAAGAATATTTTTTTTCTGAAACATTTTTTTTTTTTCGAAAATCTAACCGGAAATCTAAAATTTGCCTGACATAATAATTTTAGCGAATGATTTTAGAATTAAATTTGAAATTCGCCGTCCTTGCACGATGTTTCAATCAAGTATTTGATAAACCGCATAGAAGTATCACAATTTTTTAATAGTAATTGATCCATTGCAGTTTTGAATGTATGATTTATAATCACAGTGAATGTAATCGCTTTCTTCATTCCTGTATCACTGAGGAAAAACGTATAAAATCAGCGGATAGAGGAGCAAAGTTTTGCCTAATATTAATATTTTGAAGAAGTAATTAAAAGAAAAAATATTTCTTATAAATTGTTATTGAGTACAATTTTCGAATATAAAAGTGTCATGATCACTTTCTTCAGCATGTTGTGAAAAATCTGAAATTTTAATATTTGCTGTGTAGTATTTTTGCTCTGTCCAGATCACTATAAATTGAATTACTTTGCAGAAATTATATTACTTTGCGTAATCATCTTCACAATCGATTGATGTACTCTTTTTAAGATGATTTCACTTCTAAAGGAGGGGAAAAAAAGGGGGGGAAGCATTAAACATGTAAATTGATTTTCATGTTTGAAAAACAATCATCACATCTTGAGACTTTTACTTTATTTTCTTCTTTTTTTTTTAATCAGGGAATGATGGTAGCCGATTAAGAAGAAATCCATTTTTTCATCAATTAATAAGCCAGAACATTGAATACATCTCTATAACTTCAAGATGTCGTTTATTGATAATTCCTACATTTCATAATCGACAATAAAATAGAACCAACTCTTTTTGCAGAACCAAGAAATATATAGTAATACTAGAAATGTGTAATGTAAGGGTCATTCAAAATTCCCTGTACAAACTTTAAAGGTAGGTTAGGAAAACAAATCGTATTTCATAGTGGAACGTATGTCTGTAAACCCCACCCGAATGTGCTAGAAGGTACACTAAGGTTCAGAAATAAAAGACAACAAGTAATGTAGACAACATGTTTATTAGCCCTATGTTTACAATATGACAGTAAGTTCCACAATCATGCCGTCGAATGATGCAGTTTCACACAATCTCTAGCGCAAGCGTTAGTAATTGGACCACACGTCTGTTGGGGAACCGTTCACGATACAATCGTACAGCGGCTCCTCCGTTCGCTGCCCCGAGTGCTAGGTGCATGTCTGCCCTCTAAATATTAATGAAGCGATACATTCTACTCTTCCAAAATCAACATCTCAAATGACGATGGCTCACACTGCCCAACTAATGTACTGCCAAACAGCGCCTTCCAGCACATTTGGGTGGCATTTGTGGTCATACGTTCCACTACGAATACGATTTGTTTTTGTATTCCTGACCTAAGTATGTACAGGAAATTTTGAATCACCCTGTATATACACATATTTCTTAGTTGCAGAATTGCTACAGTGAATGCAGTTTTACATGAAGGAAAAAGAAAGAAAGAAAAAAAAAGATATATTTTCGAGTATCCAAGTGAGGGGCGTATATGGGATTTTATTCTGGAGGGAGCCAAGTTAGGCTACTGATCAGCAACAACAAAAAACCACATCATTTTCAAATTTTTGGGGGGCACGAAGGGACAAGATCCCTTCAACTTGTTATCGAACTCCCAAAAAAAGATACGAAATAAAATAGGATTAATCTACGGGAAATCTTGAGATTTCGGGGTGCCAGGGTCCCTCGCACTCTCTTTACTATGTACGGCCTTGATGCACGTATTTTGTTCCGATATAATGGAAGGTTCGTGATCCATGGTTCCTTACCTATTAGTTCATTCTTTACCAAACTAATAGCAATCTTAAATGGCGAGACGTGCCTCATTAAAATTTGTAAACTGTCGCCACCAAATCATAAAAGAGTAAAGTAATTTACGTAAGTAAAGAAAATGAGAGAAAAGAAATGTAATTATATTTATAGAAACAGCAAAAACTTGCTTCTCTGTTGCTTAAGAAACTCTCATTTCTTTCAATTCAATAGCTTAGATTGAAAACTTTGTAGTTTTCAGTACTGAATCATGTTTGAGAAATCCCATGGTATAAAGTCTTTGATATTTTGCATAAATCCTCGGGCTTCGGAGTTGAACAGTAAATAGGTTTCACTACTCAACCGATAGTAATTCCTATAATGATTCTAATATATATAGAATGTCTTCTTAAAATTTCAAACAACTATTTAAGCCATTAATACACTGTTATATGTATTTCTTGCAAATGAGACAGATGGGTCAATGTTTCTAACTTGTTCTCTTCGATGATTTTTAGGAAAAATTTTGCACTTCTAGAATGAATTGTGAAAAAAATATGCTCTACTGATCGCTTTAATACTAGATTTTAAAAGTAGCTCAAACAGATCTTCCAGGTGAATTTGCATTCTTCCATCATCGAATACTCCAACTCGGGATGTCACAGTTTCTCTATATCCCAACATGTTCCGCAGGCGCGAAGCGGCCCAGAAAACTCAAGGTTATTCAAGATAGAAAACTCTACAAGACCCCTAACCAGCTGCAATGCTGGACATGGTGGGAGTCTCCGTGTAGCGATAGGGGTCAGTGACCGCTTCGGCAGATTAAGCAATTGGACGAATGTATTGTAACCAATTACTAGCTAAACCTTTTTGGAGTGTAGGGAACATTTAAATGTGATAACTATTTCAAGAAAAAAAAAAACGAAAAGTTTTTAAGCAAAGCTAAAAATTCACTATAAAAATAATTCATTTCCAGCTTTGCTTAAAAAAGTTATTATAGGCCTATGGTAAATGAAATTTTTCTTTATAAATATTTATTCTTCTCTTTGACTTTTTGAAATTGTAATCGCCGCTTACACTGCTTATATGGGGGATTCACCATTGGGAAGCTTCCATTCCAAATCTAATATTAATATTTTAGGTTGGTCACAGACGAATAGACAGACCGACTTGAATATTTCGACAACAAATTACATTCTAAAGCCAATGTGATGCTAATAAAGCATGTTACAAGACCAAACTAAATATCTATGGGAATTCATATGGATGAAATAAAGAGATATTTGATAGGAATACAGAATAAGGGAATATTATTAAATATAAATATTATTATTATTCAATATTAATTTTTGATAGAAATAACAAATTAGGACCTTTGAGTTATAAATGGCACCGTAGAAAGGAGTTTCACACCAAATTGTAATCATCAGTTGATAGAATTTCTAAGTGCCATGGGATGTCATTTTTCTTTCTACGGTGACTGAACGGTATTTTGTTGTGGATTTCTGAGTCATAAAAAGATAAAACAATATTCGTCCTAAAGAGAAATTGTCGTCTTATACAAATGAAGAAGTCAATATTGGTTCAGCTAAAATTGTTCACTCCGTTATTCAATGTTCTAAAACTAACAAGAATTTCTAAAAAGATGATCAGAGACCTATTCACTATCGTGTGATTCACTATCGTACTTGACTGATCATTAAGCAACACTTTTCTGATTCGCGAACGTCCTACATCTATTAGCATTCAAAGAAGCAATGTAATAATTTCTACATAATTTGATAGCAACGCCAAAATAAAAATTTTACTGCGGATTTCTTGTTTACACCTTCTTGAACTATAATTGGGAAACTTATTGAAGGTAGTCTTCGATAAATTCAATTATATCAATCATTAGAATCAGATAAGAGAAGGTAGGATTCCGCTAAGCTGCTGCATGCCGCTCGCTACAACCCTTTGGGCTATGACCTTCACTGCAACTCTTTGGCCCCTTCTATTTCAGTTGTACCCCTTCTGCTGGCTGCTGTAGCATCGTTGTTGCAAATGACTTGCTGTGATGACTTCAAGGAGAGGCTCTTGGGGATTTAAAAATTTTCACAGTTTAATTAATTTACGTTTAATTGATATATACGCGATATTTTAATAAACTACATAGTTATTTTAAATCGATTATATTAAATCAAAATAATATTTTATTATTATCATTTATTTATTCATTTTGGAAAAATCATTCGTAATTTTCCAAACTTTTCTCATCTCATTCATCAGAATTCATTTTCGAAGACATTCAGATTGCCAACCTCCGTTAGGTTGAAAAATTGTTACTTTTTCTTTAATCCCTAAAATCTTTTTTATAATTTTCGCGGTATTTTTTGCCCATGGATCGGGATTAAATACGAAACATCAACATTATTATCAACATTCCTCTGGATTGAATGTTTTCCATCTAGATATTTCTGAATAAATATTGCGAAAACAGCAAATACAAAGACTTGTACGTTGATTATATGGAGTAACCCATTCATAGTTTATAAATAGTTTATTTAATAGATCAAAAAGTTGCTAGAATTTTTTTTTAATCATTATTAATAGGACTTATAAACTTGATAAATAGAATAAAATATAATATTTTTAATAAAATTAAAACAAAAATAAAAAGTAAAGGTAACCACAAATATTCTTCTTTCTTTTTTATTAGAAGACTTTTATATTATTATATAAAGTTAAGTTAAAGTGACCCTCTACAGGCCTGGACAGGCCTTTGGGGCGCGGGAGGTCAGACTCCCAGCGTTTCGGGACCAACGGGACGAAGTTGAGGTCGGGTGGTCAGCCCGACGCCCGCCCGCCTTTTAACTCCCGGGAAAGAAACTCGGTACCCATTCCACAAAGGGCTAGGTGGACCCTCGGACCCGTTTGGAAGTGAAAGGGGCGTGGAAAAATACCCGCCCTCCGCCGAGCCGGGAATCGAACCCGCAGCCAAGCGCCCTGACCATTCGGCTACCGGGCCCACAAAAATTTCGTCAAGTAACTGACTTGAAGCAGCGACCTCGAGGTTTACAATCCAACAGCTTATCAACCGAGCCAACACTGAACTTCCTATTTTTACATAAAACCTTTTAATTGATTAGGAATTATAAATCAGTGTTTCCCAACCTTTTTTGTGCTGTGCCCCACCTAAAGTATCTAAAGTATGCTATGCCCCACCAAATTAGCTATAACTTTCAAAAAGAAAAAATTAAAAAAAAAAAACTTTTTTTACTTTTACAACCCAAAAAAAAAAAAAGCTCCATTTTCGAAATTGCCCCCCTGTGGAGCGTGCGCCCCACGTTGGGAAACAGGGGATTAAATAATTGAAAATATTTAAAAAAAAAAACGATTGTCGGAAATAAAAATGTACTTGCAAATATGTTTAATTTGTATTTTTCTATTATTAAAAAAAAAAAAAAATCAAATTCTAATTCTAAAAAAAAATTAAAAAAAAATACAAAATATGTTTTCTGATCAAAAAATCGTTTATAATTAAACTTTAAAAAATAATTTATATCTAAATATCAAAGCACACCTACAACTTTAAATTCTAGAAAACTAAAAAGAAAAAAAAAATAATATCAACTAAGAAATATAAACAATAAATAACATGTCGATCAATAAACTTAATTAAGACTGTTTTTATTAATGTGATTATTTTTAAGGTAAAATAATCTTTAAAAATTTTTATTGCAAATCAACAATTATTTTTAAGCATTAGTGGGTGAGACCAAGTGTTTACTAAGTGACATTTTAGAACAGCTGTTTCAGTCTCTTTCGCGATTGTCAGCTGGGAGCAGTCACCACTAAACACGAGGTCTCGGTACAGATGGCCGACAACAACTATATTTATTTTACACTGTAATGTCTTTTTTGTAGTAAAATAATTATTTTTTATTATTTCGTTTTGTAATGTTTTATAACATAACTTGTTGTTTCTTTACATTATTGAGTAGTTATTGAATAGTGCACAGATTGAAAGGTCCTTTGCGAAAGGTCTTTCACTCCCACTGTATCACATAGAATTCTGCATTCGATATTTTAAATATTTTAAATGGCAATGGACGATCCAAGGGCGAAGATAAGGGGGGGGGGAGCAAGGGGGCCCGGGCCCCTCCCGAAATAATGAATATAAAGAGAAAAAAAATAAGTACCGTATTCTGAATTATTTTAATGAATCATGCATTTATGCAATGAATCCAGCATTCAGGGCATTCAGCGCAAATTACTCTCTGAATATGAGCAGCAAAACTGATATAAAGTATCATGGGGTGTCTACTTAAAATTACTTAACCTAATCTTACATATTCTTCATATTATTTTTTTTTCACTGATGAGAAAATCATCGTCACGTTAGTTATTCGAGAAGATCTAAATCAATGTTCAATTACAATAAATTATCTTTCTTGGTCTCATTCTTTATACCAACCCATTTTAAAATTCTCCAAAGAAAATTTCTTCGGTGTAAGCTTTGGAGTCGATTAAGAACTTGCACTGAAAATAATAGGATTAAATCAAGACTGTGATGCTTTCATCTACAACTGATCATGTAAAACATATCGATGAAAGTAAGATGGTAAAGATTTTCTCTGAAATCAAGACTAATGTGAATTTTAGCAATATAATAAAACTTTTAATATCCGGGTTGGCTGGGATAAGGTTAAGTTGTCAGTGAGTTTATTTGTAATTACAGTTTTTAGACTTCGATATAACAACTCATTTTCCAAAAAGGCCTTTTTTTTTTGCGGATTTGAAGCACCCGACAAAAATTATAAAAATAAATGTAACTTCAAGAAAACCACCTGAGAAGTTTTAAAATGCCTAGAAAACAATTGTAAACTCAGACACAATTTATCTGCATTTTTTGTATATTTCGTTTCACATTTTGCTTCATCAAAGGATATTATGAAGTTAATTCAAACTAGTCGGCTACCCGTCGCTTCGCTCCGGAAGCCTCCGCATATGTCACGGAAAACAACTTTTTATTTATTAAAAAAACACACACACACAAATTACATCAAGTAAACTAAAACTAAAATTTTTTAAAAGTTTTTTTTTTTTTAAATTTAATTTCTGATGTTTATATTCTGTCAATCCACGACTGCTTTTAGAACCAGCGTGTGAATCATATATCTATGATATATTTTTATTTTTTGTGGAGATTAGAATGTAGTCCTCGTGGTCTAATGGCTAAGATGTCTCACTTCGGAGCAGATGGTTGCATGTTCAATTACCGTAGTGAATTTGTAGAAATTATTTCTATTTTCACAAATTACAACAATTGCACCAGACAGACAGAGAAATAAAAGCTTTTAGTAATATAAATATACTTTTCAGTGGTTTTTGAGTTACAAAGACCCAATGGCGTAGCGTGGGGGGGGGCGGTCCGCACCGGGCGGCACTTTTTTGGGGGCGGCAAAATTTCATAATAAATAATAATAATATCCTGGAATCGGAACTAAAAATTTGAACCATTTAATAATTAATAATTAATTCTAGCTGAATATTGTCACGGTTTATTTCTCCCTTGTTTTTATTTTAGATTAGTTCGCTTTATTTCCAACTCTTAATTTCTTATTTTTTCTCTTTTTTATTTTTTTGTTTCTCACGACTCTCCCTTCGCTACTTTGTATCATTTCCTTTTGTAAGGAAAGAAAATCATGAATTGTATCGGTGTAATTGAGTCAGTGTGAATTGGACGACTGATGTTGCAGATGTTTGAACTCTATTCTTTATATGAAAGAATTAATTCTCGCTGAATATTCGTAGTGAACAAAACCAAGTGAGTGTTACAATTTTTATTTTTGTTTCCCTGCTAGTTAGAAGTATTTACTTTTTACTACACGTTCAATTTTGTAAGTAATTACTTATACTTAGTAATATTATTAAACATCTTCATCAACACACAAAAATAAATGTAATAACATATGCATTTATTCTAAAAAATGCAAATTTTCAAGGAGAAAATCATCTCCTCTTTTTCAAGCCTTTCTACAGAATAAGTTGCGAAATTCTTAACAATCTAAGACGACATGTTACATAATATTAACTAGTTGTTAATAACAATTAATTACCAGAACAGAGTTTAAAATTTTCCAGTAATAATCAAATGCTTTTAATAATTAATTCATCAATCACCACTTTGTTATTTCAACCTAAATATAATTTTTGTACCAACTCTTTATCTAATCCTACGATACAAGAATTGACTTCAACTCCATCATTTCTATTTAAATTTTTCTTTCTCGTATTTCTAATATACATACTTTCAATTATTTTTCTTATTTTCGTATCCTTTTCAACGCATAAAATTTTGATCTCATGAAGAAAGACCATTGGTTTTTAAGTTACAAATAGTGATTTTTCAGTATTCTATCTTTTAGAAATAGTGCTTCTTTCTTTCTTGAATCTCTTTTCTGAATTACAACCATTACCCGTGTGCAAATTGATTGATATAGATATTTGAAGAAGAGATATGTTGAGATGGATGTTTGTTAATATAGATGATGAATGAAGATCGTAGCTTGTATACGAAATTCTTGGCGACGAATTGATTGTGACTATTCTTGCGAGTGAAGATAACCAAATTCTGATGACTTCTGACTCAAAGGCATGAAATTGTGCGTGAGTCAAGACAACGTTCTCCAAACAGATGGCAATTTTATTTAGAGCCTGTCCTTGAGCTTTATTGATAAACATAGTGTGAGAAGGCCTGATCGGAAATTGCTTTCTTGTGAAAGTGAATAGAAGTAGATTATCGTTTGGTTTCATAGACATTCTATGGATGATAACAAAATCTGCTTTGTGAGTTCCTGTTATAATTTCGGCTTCTATGAGATCATTATCGAATGAACAGCATTTAAGTTGAGTTCCGTTGCAGTGTCCAAACTTGGGATTGATTTTTTGCAACAACATTATTGGAGATCCAATCTTCAATGACAAACGATGTTGAGGAATACCGCTGAGATTCAATGAGTTCAGATATTCAGGCAGATAGAGATGTTCGTCTTGTGGATTATCAGATTCATTCAGATTTATTCAGATTTATTCTCATTTAAATACTCTCTAGTCTCACCTTGTATTCTTTGACTTATCACTCGATTGATGTTATCGACAATCTCGTTCTTTGGTAAGTTCTTAACTTTGACGTGATTCCAGATATTTGAGTTACAAATAGTCTTTTTCAGTAATCTATCTAATAAAAAGGGTGCTTCTTTCTTTCTTGGACTCTGTTTTCATTACTCCAACATCTGCCGTGTACACGCGCTTATTTTTCAATATCACATAGAATTTGGTTAAGGAAGAATACTTAAAATATTGCAACATTTCGGCAATTATAGTTCTAATTGTCAGTTTCGAATTACAAATAAACTGACGGATGGGAAATAAATAAACAATCTTGAGATTAAAAAAAAAAGTTTGAATATTCCTTATTGATGGGGAAGGGGAAGGAGAGATAAGTCAAAAAGCAACATGAAGAGAGTTGTAGTCCCCATGGTCTAATGGATAAGACGTCTGACTTCGAATCAGAAAGTTGCAGGTTCGGTTACTGTCCTGTTTCAATAAAAATATTATTTCCATTTTCCATTCTCACAGAAAATTGCTACGGATATACAAACAGACAGACAGACAGAGAAATAAAAGATTTTAGTAATATGGATTGATACTTTTCAGTGGTTTCTGAGTTACAATAGTTTTTTTCAGTATTCTAGCTAATAGAAGTTTTTTTGATTCTCATTTTTATTGTAATTGTCACTTTTCAGTGACGTTTGAGTTACAAATATTGATGGTTATTGAGCTGCAAATAGTGATTTAAGTCAAAAAGCAATATGAAGAGAGTTGTAGTCCCTATGGCCTAATGGATAAGACATATGACTTCGGATCAGAAGGTTGCAGGTTCGATTCCTGTCGCGGATGTTTCATTGTAAAAATTATTTTTATTTTCCTTTCTCGCAGAAAATTGCGCCGGACAGACAGACACACAGAGAAATAAATGATTTTAGTAATATAGATTGTTATAACTTTAGAAACGGATCGTTGTTAATGTGAAGTTTTTCTAGGATAAATCAGCAATTAACTGCCTGTCTTCGAGAATGTACTACCTTCGTGAATTGCTTAATGTGAAGTTTTTCTAGGATAAATCAGCAATTAGCTGCCTGTCTTCGAGAATGTACTACCTTCGTGAATTGCTTAATGTATATACACCTTACAAGACAAGGCTTTTGGTTAGGTTTGACATTTGGCTAGAATTATACGGTTATTATCCCTCCGCGATGTCATTTGTAGTTTTGTACGGAAAATATAATTGTGTAGGTTACTCAAGGATTAGTAAGCCTATGTGTTGTTTTGGTGGAACTTGGTGGGCACTCCTTATTTTGTTTTCAATGCATTATCCTACAGGAAATTTCTTCCAAAATAAGGATTTTTCGTTCTGTAGCATTTTCCGAAATCACAGTGATTCTTTTGTTACTGACAGGAAGATCATCACTTTGTGAAGATCCATTAACCATCGATTGTTGGCTGCTCTGTAGATTCTAAAATACAACGTATCATGTTAGTGAGCCAGTGTGACCATCATTTAGCAAATTAAGACAGCCGGTCTGAACAGTATCAATTCCAATTAAGTAAAATAAATAGAATAATAAGCGAAAAAAGAAAAAAAAAAGCATATAAAGAGTCATGTTGTTAAAAAGTCTTTTCGCTACTCCTGTACTTACATTCTAATTATGAAAAATGCGTCCTCTCGATTAATTGATTGCCAAGTTATCCCTAATCGTTGATCGTTAATAAATCACAGTGATAATAAAAATGCTTGGGTTATAAGTCTACAAAATTTAAATTAACCAAATAAAACAAAACATTTTTCAAACCTTCATTTTTCTTTCCAGGAAAAATTAAATTCCACATAAAAAAAATTATCTGGGCAAACGTAATGATTTGATCGAATAATTGTCGATAGCTACACAAACTAGATAAACATAAGCAATAAAGAAATAGCTAACACACTGCATTTATGAATAAATAACTTTTGCACAAAGTTATGGTAAAAGCGAAGTAAAGTTGGATATTGAATAAATCAGAATTTTTGCTTTCTATGATAAATATTTTTTTGAATTACGAGACTATGGAGCATAACGGCGGGGTTGTCCTCTAAGATGTACAGGGCATCTGTCTACATAAACAATTTGATTAAAAAATATAATACAAAAATTCGTAGGTCTATGTGAAGTATAGTGATTTATGGATGAAGATTTAGAATAATGGATAGAGAAGATATATTTAAGAATTTAAAGGCGATAATGAGTATCATGTAACAATGCATAATGTTCTTGCCCACCTTCGTTATTAAGCAGCCATGTATTCAGCCAATAGTATCCGTTGTACTTAGGGGGCTTCCTTTAATTATGTGAGGTGTTTTTTTTAAATTTTGGATCCCCCTCCCCCTTGGTGAGATTTGGTAAGATGTGGTGGAACCCCTTCACCCTCACGTCAGATTTCCCCTATAATTTTTAAATAATTAAATTTATTTGATATGTTCATGTATTTTGCTTCAAACCACCAAATATCTAAAGCGTTACTGATGTCTTCTATAAAATATATTTTTTCTGTGAAAGAAGAGGAGAAAAACGATAATACATTTAAGGTGCACTATAACGAATTTAATTAAATTTAGTAAAAGTAAAAAAAATAGGCTGCGAAACCACCTTCCCTAATTCTTCACTCACTCCATGGGCATTCATTTAAGCATGGGTTTTAGATACGATAAAGTGTTTCGAATTGTTACCAGTAATCACCACCTTCATCAATCAACACTGTTGGATTATTTTAATGCCAGTAAAAGAAAATAAAATGTGGTAAGTATAAAATGTGTTTTTTTTATTTTTTTATTTTCCACTCATTCATTTGCATGTATTGATTTCTGAAATCTTGTTTTTCTCACCGAATCCTACAGCAATTTAAAAATATATTTTATTTCAGTGTTTTTTTTTTTTTGTTTTTTTGTTTTTTTTTCAAAAATGCCCACTCCGCTTAAGTCGTCAAAAATGTTCGGTCCCTTGAGTGACGACTTAACGAGGTTTTACTGTATCAAATTTCTGGTTTTTATTTTTTTTTAATTCAACTACTGGGAAACTAAAGGAAATCTTGAATTCAATTACTAGATTATTACTTTATTTATTCATAGAATGAGAAATGGAAGCTTTTTTAAGCTAAAATAATTTAATAGAACTGAAAGTCTTTCGAAAAATTAGCCTAGTTTGAGCTTAAATGTAATTAATTCAGTTATCTTATAAAAATCCAGAATAGTATAATATCATTCATTCACATTTAAACTGTCCTATTTTAAATTTTCAGATTTTTAGTTAAATTTGTAACACTTACAGAACGAATTGAACTTAAACTTGCAAATCGTCCCAACTGACTTACGCCTCTCCCGACAGTGACTGGCTTAATTTATTTATGTACAGACTTTCTCATATCCAATACAAATGAGATAATATTCTATTTAAAAAAAATAAATAAAAAGCTTAACGTGCACCATAAAAGTTTTATAAAAAAATCTGAAAGTGCACATAAATAAACAAAGGCTCTCGCACCCTGAACTACATGTCGGGAATCTGAGATAGCTGTTTCAGCTTTATTAGGCTTCTTCAGTCAGATTTACCCTTGATAGTAGCCCAATATTCTCTTTATTTTGTTTTATTCCGCATATTTCATTTTATCTTAATATTTTTTTTATGATGAACGAAGGCCTAAGGACGGAACTGTTTAATAACTAAAGGTTACGTTTTGACGCTTTGCTCCTTACATAACGATTCAATGTGCAACAATCTCAACAGGATTCTTCTTTACAATAATCTACACTTATCAGTAACACATTACAGCTTATTTGTATAAATAGTTTCTGAATTCTAAATAATCTATTTGAATCACAATTAGACGAACATAAAGTATACTTTATATAGTATCGACATTAAATTATGTGTAGTCTTTTTATTTAATATTTTTTTTTTTTTTTTTATCTTTCTATGCCTTTTAAGAAGTGTTAAAAAATTTAGATCATTAAAATAGATTTTGGTGGCTAAACTTTAGATGTGAATTTTTCGTTAATTTCTAAAGGACTCACTGTCTCAAATGTTCATAATATTAATGTGTAGAAGAAATGTTATGTATTCCGTTTTTTTTTAGGGATGTTTCCTGTCTCTATGATATTGTTCAATTAAACTTTGGCCTCACAATGAGTCATACATGTTTCCTTTCACTCTAGCGGACATCTTTCTTTGTAAATTCAAGTCGCTGATCTATTAATTAATTTTTAGTCCTTCTGAAGATATAGTTTCTGGAAAGCGCTTTGAAGTTATTTGTCGCTTCTTCAAACTTCTGAATTGTGCTTATTATGCGGATAACAGATTTTAGTCATTGGGTCAGGGCCGGATTAATCAATAATGAGGCTCTGGATTAATGACATTGCAAAGCATTACCTCCCACTCTCCATTTGAAAGCATTGAATGTATTTATTTTTTTATGCTAATTTAAATCAACTGTTCAGTATTTTTTTTTTAATGTCAGGCTTGTTCTTAAACCTTAAGAAAATAGAAAAGTTTATTAACGATAAAATTTATAAATTTTTGGATAGAAATGACTATCATAAGTACCGAAAATAGGAATTTCGGGTGGGCCTGAAGAATAGCCAAATCTTACTAACCTCTGGTGCTTTCAATTTAGCCTGGATATTAGCATACATAGAAATGATTAAAGGTCAGAAAATTCTTTCGATGATCTTTATTATAAGTCAAGCTGAAATTTGACAAATTCAAAACCCAGCTAATAAATGAGTGTTTTTTTTTAAACTGTTCGAAAAACCCTGAATTTCTCCATGGTTTCTTCTTCCTTCCATCAGATGTTTCCTTAGGGAGATATGGGAACTACAGCAGCTTATTTCAAAATGGCTCATATAAAATGAAGGACAATATTTTTTTTAGTGGACACTGTCAAACACAACTAAGCCGAAACCTCACAAAAGAACAACCGGACGCCTGTATACGGTCGTGCCATATAGGGTCATCTGACCCAATGGAGGTCAGAAATATATTAAGTAGATCAGAATAAGAAATAAAGTCAATGGGATCACATGTCCAGCTCTTACCACTGCCGAATAGTTGACCAAGTGAGTTGAAAACTTTGATTTCAAATTGCTTGGCCATCGTAGTAGGTTGAGCTCTGGTTTTTGCCGCAATCATCAGGCCTTGGCATGACTATTCTATTGATGTGCCAGTTGACCCCCCGCCCACCCTGGAACCATGTGACCTGAGCTTGGTCAACTGGTTTTGGGTCCATAAGTCGAGATTTTGGGGGGCCTATCTCTTAGGTCTATATATGGTATTATCATATATGTTAATAGGTAAATGTATGCGAAGTTTGAAGTTCGTATCGTTTCCTAAGTTGGTCATATCGTAAAGTGAACTTTTAACTTTAAAGTTGATTTTGACAGTGAAAACGATTTTTCCTAATATGGGTACTAGAGGAAAACATGATCCTCTCGTAGAGTATAATTGATTATGAGGGTCCAAAAAACCAGAGCTCAACCTACTACGATGGCCGAGCAATTTGCAATCAAAGTTTTCAACTGACTTGATCAATTACTCGGCAATGGTAAGAGCTGGACATATGATCCCATTGACTTTATTTCTTATTCTGACCAACTTAATATACAGTAAAACCTCGTTAAATCGTCACCCGGATAAGTCGCCACTTCGTTTAAGCCGTCGTTTTCCTTTGGTCCCGACAAGGTCTCATACACAATAATGTAAAATAACCCTTCTTTACCCGTCACCAAATTTAATTCTACTCCGGATAACTCGTCACCCTCAAAAATGGCTAAAAGCATCTTTCTTCTCCATTTTGCATGCCATCGTGTTGTCTTTTCAGCCTCCCTACCCCTTCACTTTAAGAAAGCCAAGCCTTTACGGAGAATTTTCGACCACGCCTGTCACTTCATTCCTTTCCTACCCCTTCGGGTTGTTGGAATCTCGCTGCTAATCATTCAAAGCATACTTCTCGATGTGTCTCTGTCGAGTGTAGTCTTGACCGCTCCTGAGTGTGACTTCATTTCATAGCGAGTAAGCCCCGCTCTCAGGGCTATTTTTTTCTCTTGCAATTTTGTGGTTCGATTACGTTTTTAACATGCAAGGGAAACGAAAACTTCCCCGTTATGTTTTAAAGAAAAAAAAACTTAATTGCTCTTTTTGAAAACTCAAATGTTTAGAAAACAGCTTTTGCCAAAGAACACCATATTCCCAGGACTACATTAAACGATATTCTTTCATCGAAACAAGTAATTGAAGAAGTTGACTGCAAAGTAAAAGGAAGAGAATGAGGAAATCGAAGTTTGACGAGATCGAGGAGGTTTTAGTTCGATGGCTAAAACATGCCAGATCATAAAATGTGCCGATTTCTGCCGTGATTCTCAAAGAAAAAGGCATGGAAATTGCTAAGGAGTTGAACATTGAAGATTTCGGCAGCAGCAATGGTTGGCTGGAACGTTTCAAAGACAGACATTGCCTTTCTTTTAAAACGATTAAAATGTGGTAAGTATAAAAAGTGTTTTTTTTTTTTATTTTCCACTCATTCATTTGCATGTATTGATTTCTGAAAATCTTATTTTTCTCACCGAATCCTATAGCAATTCATGAAAATACTGTATTTCAGTGTTTTTTTTTTGTTTGTTTTTTTCAAAAATGCCCACTCCGCCTAAGTCGTCAAAATTGTTTGGTCCCTTGAGTGACGACTTAACGAGGTTTTACTGTATTTTTGACCTCCATTGGGTCAGATGACCCTGTATGGCACGACCCTGTACAGGCGTCTGGTTGTTCTTTATATTTATTTTTAATTGTCAAATTCGCATATTCAAATGATTTCTGCTTATAAAGTAATGTTTAAAACTTGCATTCCGCTTTCTATTTCTTTTTTTAATTATAAAATTAAAATTAGCCTTAGATTATTAAAATAATTAATTTCTTATATTCTTATTTTTATAAATCAATCTAATATGGCCTTTATATTTGAATGTTTCAATTCGAATCAAGTGTCTCAATCTCAAATCTCCTGTCAGGCCTTTGCACTGATGCGTCCTGGACGCGGCGTTTAAACTTTTTTTTTTCTTTTTGATACTAACTTCGAAATTTAGAGTCATCCTGTGTACATTGAAGAAATTATTAAGAAATACTATAGTTACAGTAAACCTTCGTAATCCGCTGACTGCATTCTTGCTGATTTGCTTATCCGCTTCTGAGCCAGTCCATCTGAAATCATCCAGATTTGAATAAGCTGTTTGAATGACCATTTCAGAAAAAATTCATGACTTATTCCTCTGTATAAAGATATAACAAAACCAAGTGTAAAAACTTTTCCCCACTTATGTCTATCCGTGGCGGCCATTTTTCCATCATGTCTGACGATCAATTTCGGCAAAATCAGCATTTATGGAAACTCAAAGATTTTTTGAACTAAAAGAGATAAAGATATAATTCAAAAACCAATTGACAGGTATTGAAGTAGTCCATCTATTCTTTCAGCTAGCTTTACAACTATCTTTTACAGGAAAGCTGAAATTAAAGCCTGAAATTTGGGATTCAGTTTTCGCATTTAAATTATAGTATGAACGGAAAAAGGGTAAGACTTCAAACTTTTATCTTAAGTTGGCCTGTGCCAAGAGAGTTTACAGCCAAAAAATCATCCCTTAGAATTTTACCTTTCTCTTGTAATGAGGTCACTAATATTGCTAAATTTCGAAAAACGCTCAAATTCAGGACATTATATCTCTGCTGGGAGAGCTGCAAAAAATCTAACTTTCAGGAAACCAAGTTTTAATAGGAAGCAAACTAAGGTATAAGTTTGAAGTTTTAGACTTTTCTGGTATAACTGCTATGAATTTTTTTTTAAAAAAACCAAAATTTCCTATACACGGCGTGCTAAAAACAAACCGTGTTTTCAATGATACAATTTTGAAAAAATATTTAATTTTCTATGACTGGTGTAAAATTGTAGGCAGGTCCTTGATCAGTATAATTTATGTTTATTTATTAGTTATATTTGTTCATTCATTGTTTTGTTGAATGAAAATAAAATAACTGAAATTACATCCCTTGCTCCGTAGACTTTTCTGGTATAATTGCTGTTAATTACTGAAAACTTACATTAATGT
>JAFIDM010012231.1:109883616-109939495 GCA_023159025.1 Thereuonema tuberculata
TTCCATAATTAGCAAAGTCAATAGGGATCTTTCTTTTAATAAACTAAGCCTCCATTTTAAAGTTTCAGCTACGTAGGATAATCATACAAAACAAAATGGCTCCTTACAAACTATTAAATAAAAACAACATCAAACTGTGGAAATCAAATTCAGTTGCAGGTAAACGCTTATCATGAAAGACATTTGCTCACAAACAGAAAAAAAGAAGAATAACTTGTTTTTGGTTATCTTGATCAAGATAGATGGACGAACATAAATGTTTCAGTTTGAAATTGTATTTTAAAAAACCGTATTTTAACTTTCTTTTTCTTCAGTTCGTATTAAGACAGTTAAAAATATTTAACCAACTTTATATTACCCTTGGATTTTCATTATGATGATCTAAATATGAGTATATGGTTTCTGTCTTTGCTTACAATGTGTGTTTTCATTTGGTTTATCAGTTTTTTATCCATACGGCAAGGTATTATAGGGTTTGATCTACTGTTTGTAATGTCCTTTAAAAACATCGGAGAGATAAAAAAGGAAAAAAAAAAAAACAAAACAAAAAAACAAACAAACAATTAAAATGCAATTTTAATTCCATGCGTACATGATCAAGATAAAGTACTTATTCATAAAAATGAAACTAGTTTTCGATAAGAGTTTAGGTTTTTATAAAGAATACCTCTACTGATTTAGATACATATCGGACTAAAAGATAAGGAATTACAGTTCAAAACGGCAAAATAAGTTTGCAATCAGTTCCAATATCACGATATCTAAGAAAAAGAAGAAGAAAAAATAGAAGTCTCTTCCCTTACTACATTCTTCTCTTCTCAGTTGATCTTTAAATTATTTACTTTTTCTTCTCAATTTTCAATACTTCCAAACCGCTTCTTATTTCCTACGTTTTCAATTTCTTCTTCTTTTCTTTCGTCTTGATTTTTTTTTTTAAAATCAATTTGCAGTCTTACTTTGCAGATGTTCAGAAGTTGCCTTGCCAACTATATATTTGTAACCTTCAATATTAGAATGTATGTAAATAGCGGGATAGAGAGATACAGCGATGTGACTATTAAGAAAAAAAAAATGACTTCTATAAAAAGCTCTCATAACCCAGTTTCTAAGAAAAATAGGTTTCAAGTTTTGTTAGGAACTTCTTGTTAAAATTGTAATTGATTGGTTACAATGTTAGAAGGGGTTATTATTATTTTTTTTTTTCTTTATTTAAAATTCCAAAACAAAGACCAACTATCCGTGTGCGTTCCTCTCACTAAGAAAGGGCGGTAATGTTTCTACCTCCCTTCCCTCTTAGTAGTCTCTCTCTTTTTTTTTTTGTTTAAACGATCAGACCCCTAGGCATGAAAGTTCTATCAGTATCGCCTAAGGTATGTGAAAGAGGCTATACATATAAAGAGCAGATGTTGGTAGAACCCTCCATCAACGCTTGTTAGCTGCCCTGTGTATGACTAAATTTTTCAACCGAATTCATTTGTAGCAAAAATGGTAGGTAGATAGATAGATGTCACTGTTTATGTAAGGATATCAAACTGACATTTTATAAAATTTCGTCATACATAATTTTAGTTCTTTTTCTACTTTTATAGATCTAACACTAATAGAGTAAACGTGTCAATAAACTGAGGTACCATTTTATCCTCTTAAAAATTGTGCGTTCCAGCACGTAATATATTAGATGAAAGGAACATTGATATTTAACTAATATTTTATAAATGTTTATTGCTCTTTTTCACTCAGAGACGTAGTGATATAAGAGTTTGGTCACCTATTCCTTTTACTACATCTTAATAATAAATTATTCCTTCTTCAACGTCCAAAACACATTCGGGGTCTTTCAAAAACGGAATCACATGTTGGGCTGAGATTACGTTACGAAAATAAGGTCTATCCCAATTGGTTCCTTTTGGTTTGATAATCCTTTTTATGAGTTTCCGAAGTGAGAGCATAATGAAGACACCCAGTACAAGAATGGATTCTTTACTATTTTCTCGATATTTCTGGTAATCTGGGACTTCATCAGGAGTTTCTGCCCATATCCGGCCAATATCTCCTGGAGACCAAATGAAGGAAGTCGTCTTCTTTCCATTCCTTAAGGTATTCACAAATCCTTAGTCGATCCTCAATATGAAGATCGCTCTTTCGTGGTTTGGCTATTTCAGGCCAAGCACTCAATCCTTGGCGAACTGAAAAATGATGAACAACTTTTCGACTGACGTGTTTTCCTCGACGTTTAAGTATCTCATTCGCTACCTCAGAGCAGCTCTTCTTTCGGCGTCGTGATGCAGCAAGCACAATGTCTTTTGCTCTTGAGACAATTTCTCCGCTCTTTATCCTCGAAGTTCTGTTTTACATTCTTTTTCCAATTCCTTTTCACGAATTCTTCCGATTTTTTCAATCTCGTAGCCACCCAGTCCCGAGTCTCTGGCTTCTCTTCACGAAATGTTACAGCTCTGATACGGTTAAAGAAGCTTTTTTCTCTAAGTCGTTAACGATGGATGATGCCATGATTTCTGGGGGAAAAATAATTAAAGTTAGAATCACAAATTAAATAAATAATAAAAATTAACCTTAAAATATAAAGAAAGCCTTCAATATTTACTTGGCAATAAAATTTATTCAAACGGGTCTATCATTATTTGACATCCCATATGTACTGATGCTAATCACGTTGTGTAGAGTTTCACAAAGGGGTCGACAACTTAAGTTCTGAACAGCGATTTTCTCAAAATTTCAGTGAAATCCAAAGAATAAGAGCTACAAGTCCCTCCTCTCTCAAGAATACTTGCTCACAGCAGTCAACTAAAGTAAAAGTAGATTGTTCAGATCGAGAACCGCATATCATCACTAAAGAAGACGCAAATTACCGACTATTGATTAGTCCGATCTCGCGTTCTCACCATTCGTGAACATCGGACCACAAACAAAAACAAGATTCATCGCTAAATATCACAGGACGCATTTTTGTTCCAATTTATTCGGATAAAGCATCCTTCCCGATATTGGCAACTATGTCACTGATTATGAACAGATGATGCAATCAACGGTAAATCTGGGATAAGATGCGTGAAAATCTGTAATTCGGTAAAGAAAATTAGTATAGAGAATATGTGATTGTAGAATTAATCTAATTATAACAAATTGATGAGGAATCAGTGAAATTGCAGCAATATTTACCGCTCTTCTGTAAAGGCAGAATACTTTTAGGGGAGGTATAAACTTGCTACTGGAACAAAAGATCCTTCTGTGGGATGGTCGTTGTGAGTGTTCAGTTCCGCGCCAACGAGAGTCTCAATTGTAGCTGCCATACCGATCTTTAAATGTTTTATCTTGCTGTCTAATACAAAAATTTAACCTGTCAGTTCCCAGCCATTGTTTATAAATGTTAAAAATAATAATAATAAGGGGTCATTCAAGTATTATATAAGCATTCAAAGGGGGAGGGGCGGAGTTCAAGCTTTGCTTATTAATTTATTGTTCAATGGTATTTACTGTTAATGATTACATAAGCACAAGGAGGGAATGGTGGTCGGCCATCTGCTTATTTTTTATTATAAGGGGGGAGGATCTAAAATTACTAAAAATGTGCTTACGTAATACTTAAACGACTCCTAATAATAATAATAATAATAATAATAATAATAATAATAATAATCATCATCATACCCAGGTTCAGGAACATCTCAACACACTGAAACAAAAAACTGAGTACACTTGCAAAAAGATTACAAAGATAGAAACAGTGCACTCTGCGCAAACAACAGAACAACACTTTTCAATACAATGTTAAAAAAAATCTACAGATCTCTTACATCTTCCTCTACTACTCCTAACATGAACACTCCCACCAGCAAGGCATTACAGGAATGCTGGTCATCTCTGTGGTCCAATCCCATCCCCCACAATGACAAAGCAACATGGATCACAGAGACAACAACTCACTGAACACCTACTCTACATGCCTTTCCATGACGTTACTCTCGTAGACATACAGATGGCACCAAAATATACACACTGGAAGGCTCCTAGTACAAACAGCATCCAGAACTTCTGGATCATGACGTTGATGTCCTTACATGGGAAACTAGCTCTTACACTCACTGACATAATCCAAAACCCAGAACATATGCCTCTTTTCCTCATGCAGGGTATCATGTACCTAAAGAGCACTGAAACAGCACACCCTGCAAACTACCATCCTATCACTTGCCTCCCCAAACTTTACAAACTCCTCACCTCCTGCCTTGCAGACAAAATTTACGCACACATCGAGACACATAACATTCTTTCCGAACAGCAGAAGGGCTGTCGCAGGAATTCCCAGGTTGTAAGGAGCAACTCCTTATTGATTCGGTAATTCTGCGGCAGGCGCGCGCAAGAATAGGACTAACACATCGCGTACATCGACTACAGGAAGGCATTTGATTCGGTCCCTCATTCTTGGCTTCTACACACTCTTCATCTCTACAAAATACACCCCAAGATCACGGCATTCTTGGATGCCATGATGGAGAGTTGGAACACAGCATTAAATCTATGCACCTCCAACACCTCTATCACTACAGTCCCCGTTCCCATAAGAAGAGGTATTTTCCAGGGAGACTCCTTGAGTGCTCTTTGGTTCTGCCTCGCCTTGAATCCACTGAGCCACATGCTAGACAACACAAAACACGTTTATAGGCTTACCACAGGCACTCTGACACCATACAAAATCACACACTTACTCCACATGGATGCTATTAAAGTAAACTATTAAAGTAAAGTTGTGGCGTAAACTATACGCCACAAACAACGCACAACTTACTAATTTAGTACAAGTCACAATACAGTTCACCAAAGACATTGGGATGGAATTTGGAATCGACAAATGTCGCAAGCTACAAGTAACATGTGGAAAGACTTCGAATTTGGAGGGTTTTGAACTGGACCATGGGTTGGCCATTCAATCCATGAAGAGGAGAGACCTACAAGTACCTGGACTTCCAGAAAGCGCGCGTCATTGACAACGCAAACATCAGAAACGCACTTAAGAAAACATATCGTGCTCGTGTTCAGAACATCCTCAAAACACAACTAAACGCCAGAAATAAAATTAAAGCCATCAACACTTTTGCCGTCCCCACACTAACATATTCGTTTGGCATAATTCCACGGACAAACACTGAACTCGAAGCAGTGCAACACACAACACGCACTACATTCACGAAACACAACATGCACCACCCCAAGTCCGCTACGGAAAGGATGACTCTTCCCCGCAATGAGGGAGGCCGAGGACTCATCAACTTCATCATCCTACACGAAAAACTAGTACATACACTTAGGGAACACTTCCACCAAAGAGCACAATTCTCCTCACTCCACTCAGCCATTGTCAAGGCTGACACACACACCTCACACCCCTGGACCTCGCAAACCCTTCTCTAACACTCACCACCCCCGACACCCACACACAGCAGCTGCGCGAATCATGGGCTCGTAAGCAGGGCCCCCACAAGGGGGGGGGGGTCAGTTGGTCCCTCAGCACCGGGGGCCCGGCCGTCAAAAGGGCCCGGGCTTATCGATTTGGAGATTCCCTTTTTTTTTGATTTTGTTCATAACCTGCGGGGAGGGGGGAAAGGCATTGCATTTGATACCTGGGCCCGGAATTTGATGTGGGGGGCCTGCTCGTAAGGAACTCATGGCAGACATCGCCACGAACTCAGCCAGCCTCATGTCGACATATAAGCGTCGAACAGATGGCTAATGAGTGGTAGCTATTTGGGGAGACCGAAGGATTCATGATCGCGATACAGGACCAAATCATCCCACACGCAACTACAAGAAACACATTCTGCACGATGCAAACACACATGACGACAGATGCAGGAAATGCCACACTACGCATGAGACGATCGACCACACAATATCAGGCTGTCCACTTCTCTCCCCAAAAACAAAAAAACATACACACAATAAATATTTCTAAAATAGCCCTATCTGAATATTAGCAATTACAACATCCGCAGCTTCGATTTTTTTTTTATGCTGTCTGTAAATAGAATTGATGTTGCAAATTTTTAAACAGAACTTTGCTATGAAGCAGTGAACTATTGTTAAATGTAGTTTACTTACAGGGTCGCCCTATATAAAATAAATTTTAAAAATTAAGAATGACGGAAAAAGTTCGAAAATAATACATAAATACGCCACTATTTTTGTCAAAATAACAAAAACCTAAAAGTAAAAATTAAAAAACTCTGGATTTTACAAAGTTAGGAATGGCAACATATTCTAATAATGAGGGCTCCGCAAAATATACTTGCCCGGGCCTTCGCAAACGCTAGGGACGGTCCTATAAATTTACTATCATTTTAGAGCTATTCTTATATACTTTCAAAGCAATTTTTTTTTTTTTTTTTGCCATTTAGTGCTCTATTTACATAATTTAGTTAAAAAATACATATACGTAAATTTTGCTTATTATATAACTTTTGTGTAATCAGTTAATTAAAAAACCAGAACTTAATTGATAAAAAATTCCTTATTTTCAAATGATTTTTTTTTTTTATAATAAAGAATCAATGTAATATAGTACTTTGTAAATTTACATTTTGTTGTAGTATTCAAGTTAATATCTAATAGTCAATTAATATTTCACTGCGAGAATTTATTTAGGTGAGAAAAAGAGCTTTATATCCTTTGTTTAATTTTTGTATCCTACTCTTCGAACTTATTCACGTGTTGATTATGTATTTATTTTATGGTAATATTATGAAATTACAAGTTCTATCTTAAAACTCAGTTTCTCTCTGTAACGTCTTTATAAATTAAGAAGATATGTTAGCTGTGAATTCCTCTAAAATACCCCTCTTTTTTAAAGCATTCTTTGTAAATTTGCCTGAGGGAAGAATAAAATCCGATTTGAACAGCATGCTGTACTTCCTTCAGAATGTGGAACAATACTTCGCTCTAAATTAACTTATTGGCCAGGAAATTTCGCTGAATTAATTACGGTGGAAGAATTTAGGGAAAGCCGCTTACTTTAATTGAGGTTTATATTCTAAATCAAAGAAACATCACTCAGGTGCAACACTGGTTTAAGATGGAAAAGGAATTAAAAAAACAAAAAGATGATAAAAGGGCTAGAAAGGATGGGAAGTAAATGACAGCTAAACTACCAATCTTCGGAAGAAAATAAAAAAATTTTTTGAATTTATATTCAATACGTTTAGTAGAATATTATACAAATACATAATTTCATAATTAAATTGTTACTAATAATAATCATCATCACTAATACAAATAAATGTACAGTAATAACTTATAGTATATTTATTATAAATTTTCGAGGAGATAAAATACTTCTCCTCTTTATCAAGGCTACATAATAAACACAAGTTACGATATTACATTTATTTGTGTTAGTGACGATGATTAATATTAGAAATTCTAAAAGAGAAGGGATTAAGAAGATGTACGGTATATATATTAATTGTTACTGTTCTACATGTCTGAAATTATTTTTCACGAGGTTTTTAAGGAGAAGGCTTTGTAATAAATTTTAATATTACACTTTATATTAATGTAATAAGTAACAAAAATATTTCCCTTGCGTTTTTTTTTCTCTCGAAAGTTCTACAGAAGTTAAACCTCCAAACTTTCTCAAAAATATCTGACGGTTTTATCAAGTATGTCTAAACATGTACAGGGTGATTCAAAATTCCCTGTACAAACTTTAAAGGTAAGTCAGGAATACAAAAACAAACCGTATTCATAGTACGGGAAATTTTCAATCACCCTGCACATATCAAATACATATCAAAGTACATATCAAAGCTCTCTACAAATTTTAATGGGAGATACGGAACAGCAAGACAAATCTTTTCGTTTATGAATGTATGTCGGCTGACGGCAACTAGAGGGCGCTATTGCCTCGCCACCAAGATCACCCGATTTAAAATGTTTCCATTTCATCCTCTGGGAACACATCAAGAACTCGAATACAAGACTCCCAGTGACTCCCATAAAGACCTTGTCGCAAGAAGCGCTATCGCTGCTACAACTGTTCGCGAAATACCGAGAATCTTCCAAAATGTATGGCAATCAAGGCTTCGACGCTCTCATGCATAAATTGATTTGCCAGCCGCAACTTTGAGCACCTTTGAATAAGCATGTTGTTCATACTTGTTTTAGATTTGTCTTGGTGTTTCACATCTCCTCTCTACAGGCGATTGCAGTGCCTCTAAATAGCGCCCTCTAGCACCGAAGGTTGCCGTCAGAGGACATACATTCATAGATGAAAACATTTGTCATGGTGCTCCCATTAAAATTTGTACAAAAAGTTTCGAAACACCCTATATACATGCAAAAAATAACGTTTTCGGCGATATATTAAGACTACTGCAATAAATGTTTGGTTATCTTAAAATAGATACTACAGATGTGCCAATTATCGAATGTGATAATTAACAAGTAGTAATGAAAAAAAAAGACATTAGAAAATCTAAATTACTAGGAAATTATCAGCTTTTCTGGATTTAGAGTTTATTTATCGTTAAAAAAGCTCGCATTTGTGATTTTTTATCTCTAAGCTCTTTATTGACTCAATTTGTTGCTAAAGATGAGAAACCGTAGGGTTTTTTTTTATGTTTTCTATTATTGTGCAATATGTTTGGCGGGTTTTAGCCCTGTACCTTATGTATACGTTCAAAACAGAAAAAGTTTCTTCACTAATAAGACCACCAGAAGAGTTTCAGTTTCCAAGAATAATTAGCTATCTTAATCACAGAAGGATATGTTTTTGTGCAGCTTCAACCTTATTTTAATTTTTTTTAAATCCATTTTTTTATCTGATATACTGTATACACAAACGTTAGATCAGGGACGGCCATTCTGCCCTGGACAGGATTCGGTCCCTCAGGTTGTATAATCCGGTCTAATTGGTATACTAATAGTCTTCCCAATGTTTAAATCTCTGGAGTCTTTCAAATATCATGGTTTGGCGATAAATTAAAGTTATAAATTTAAAAAGAAAGAAAAGATAAAAAAAACAGGACTTCTGTCATACTCAAAGAAAACCATTACGTAGCCTTTTTTTTTTTTTTTCAGTTTCATTACATTGACAATAATTTAAAATACTTCTCCCATATAATGTCATTTTTGCAATTCACAAAATAAATAAAAGTTAATACATAATTTTTGTATTAACTACTTGTCTTAGGTTTGGCAGTTCAAATATTTTTGGTTTTGTGAGTGCACCACCATGCTAGTTCGTATCTGTAAGTTTCATATCTATACCGGCCAGTGAAGATAAAAAGGTTTGAGCTGTGCTAGATATTCAGTGTGCAGTACCCGCTTCTACTCATTGATATATAAGATACTATTACAAATTATGTGAACCAGGGGCGTTTATAGAGGAGGAGAGTGAGGCCAAGGTGACGTAGCTATCCTTTCCCGAAATCTCGAAATATATAGTACAGAACCTATTTCTTTTTCTTCTTGGACGGTCGGTTGAGGAGATTTTATTTTAATTTTAAAGATTGACCCAGTATCTCGCTGCTGCCCATTTCCCATTGACGTAGCCAGGATTTTTGATGCTCCAAAGCCTGTCCAAAGATTTTCCAACTAAAACAAAGGCCTTTTGAGTCCAAAAGGCTGAAACTCTGGGACAGCTGTTTCGAGATTGTTAGGCTCTCTTCAGCCAGTGCTACCCAGCAAGCAAGAACTCAAAAGGCCTACGGGGGGAAAAATAATATATTCTTGACAGGAAGAGTGACCTCCCTCCCTCAGAAACTAAAATTAAGGAAATTAAAAAAAAAACAACATAGAGGTAGGCTTAAGGCGGGCCAAAGATTTGAATACCACATTTTTTTTTTCTTAATTTTAGTTTCTGAGGGGGGGTCGTTATTCCCACCAAGAATATAAAACAAAGGATATTTTACTTTCCAATTAAAAAAAAAAAAAAGTGCAACTATTTTGCAAACTCCCTTCCTTGTTTTGTTACTGATCGCCCAAAATAAAATAAATACGCCTAATTTTAAAATATAAGAATCAAACGTAAATAGCCTGATTTAATTAATAAAAAAAAAATTATATAGGAAGATCAAATTACTAATTATAGCTAAATAATATTTACTTAAGGATTCTTGTAAGGGAGTTGATATAAAAAGTGAGTAGGGTTACTTAGTTCCTTATTCAATCCCTATAATTGGCAGTCAGGAACTCTGTAAGGTGTCGGGCCTCACTGGATCATAAGTTGTATGTATGTATAAAGTTTAATACGTCTATAAAAATATCTAAACACATCTGAATGAGCAGTCAATATTATTTTGTTTACAGTACTGCAGTTTCAAGATTTAGGTTTAGTCAATGTAATTCCGTAATACTGTAGTAAAAATTTTAATCCCCTCGTCATTTCGTATCTAAGAAAAAAAAAAAAAAAGTTCCACCCATCCTTACCTCCTGGACCCCCCAGGATTCGGTACCGTGGTATTGGCAACCTCACTGAATAAGAAGTCTGCCCTAATTCACATCATAAAAATACAATGAGAGGTGACGAATAATTGTTGAGTTTTTCTTTATTTTTTTCAAAAATATTCGTAATGCCTTATATTTTTATTATTATCTTTTTTTTTTTATTTATTTATTTACAATGAAGACAATTTCTATTTTTGAATTTATAGAAATATCAAGATCATTACAAAATGCTTGGAAGTAGAGCAGATTATAAATTTTATGCCAAGTATTTCCATTTCTAAGCTTTTCTTTACTCAAAACCAATGTTATTTTTAATTGGCATAGCCATCGCTGTTGATGAATATTCGTCCATTTCTCAGCCAATCAGAAGCCGTAAAGTTTTGACGTCACTTCCTTTCTGCATGCTGTCACGCCTTCTTATTGACCACGAGGATTGTTCGCTCATAATACCGTCTGTTGTCATCAGAAGTCGTTCGAAGGTGAGTCAGGTTTTCCAGGTATCCAGTCTAGCTCCGGAATTAGAAGACTAAAATTCGCAGATTTTTATATTATATTATTTTAGGAGTAAATTTAGTTGTATTTTACATTTTTAGGTCAAAAGTTGAGTTGAGGTGACGGGGACAAAGGGAATATAGTACGTTGAGGATCGGTCAGGAGGCGTGTGCGTAGCGTGAGTGATAACCCTCACAAATCTCCAAAATTCACGCCGAAACCATGGCTCTTGGTCACAGCAAAGACCAAGATCACGATACGAATCTAGCTGCCGAATGTCTAGTGGCTATGTCTAATTCGCGGCCGCTAGATTTCGGTCGGCCGGTGTCGATGTCTCAGACGTCGGAGAGCGGAGACAATGCTCAGTTGACGGAGTCTTTGTTTATGATCGCTCGCATTCTAACAGATTTGACTCGAATCAAACAGGACCCAGTGCCTAATTTGAATTTCGATGACTTCGATAAACGTCTTAAGAGTTCCATAGACAAGCCGTGGAGCTCTGGATCATCTAAAATCCACAAATTCGCCACGAAAACCAATAAAGTGCGTCGAGTACTGAAGCAGACGGACATGGCCACACCTACCTTAGGCTCTGATGAGACAAAGGCGGCGGCTCTTCTCTCCCACAATGTGTTGACGGCGACGAGAAAAGTCGTAGCTGCTCAGGCAATTCGAGGATCCACGAAGAAAATTCACAAATGTCACTACGATGGATGTGAAAAAGTCTATGGGAAAAGTTCGCATCTGAAAGCCCATCTTCGAACTCATACAGGTAGGTTCCTTTGTTATATCTTTAAACACCATGTTCCACATTTCTTCCTATAAATTAAAGTTATACCAAATTTAACTGAATAACACATTTCAATAATATAATAAAACGATTTGCTTATTATTAATCAATATTATTTTGCTATTTATTAATGTTTTATTATTAAATATTCGCAAATACGCAGTTCGTCCATCTTTTCTTTGACGAAAGTATGATATAAAATCAGTTAAAATTGATGTTAATTTTTTTATTTAAGATCTCATACATTAAAAAAAAAAAGGGGGTGGAAGAAATAATTTTAATTTTTTAGATTGAATTAGGTTAAGAGATTCCGTTTTTAATTTTAAAAAAAAAATTATAAGCCTATAATTCTTATCAAGACATCCTGAATATCGATCTCATACATTCAATTATTTGAAATTTATCTATATCTTTTGACAAGGAAGTCTACTGGTAGCAGTTAGTTTTTTTTTATATTTTTTTATATTTAATATATATATCCAATTCATGTACTTCAGACGCATTTGAAGTTGTTGGAACAGATATTGCAAGCTGTTTTGCAATACTTTTTTCTTCCTTTTTCTTTTAAATGGATAACTCGAGATGCTTATGTTTAATTATTATATAAAGACGTTAATAAAATTAATTTTACTTTCCCAAAATCATCAGTGATTTTTTTTAATTGATTTATTGATGGACATATAATTTTAGATTTTGCTATAGAGATTGAAGTTATGAATTAAAGTTTCATTCTTTTTCTGGAATTTCCATTAGGATCGTTCTAAATTGAATATACGCAATTTATGTTCCTATACAAATCTGCTAACCATCATTTTGTAAGACATTATACAGAAATTTATGCAAGGACTTCAAAAAAAAAAAATATATATATATTTGAATATTTAATTTTTATTGTTATAGCTGATATTTCTAAAAAATATCAAAGGTGGGGTATTATCATTAGATATGTTGCAGTTTTGTTTTGGATAACATTTCTATTGTTTTATTATTTGCATGTTTTGCCTCTTGACATTTTCCTTTCAGGTTTTAATTGTATGTATGTATTTCAGAACTTGTTCACAATTGAGAGATCACAGTATGATTTTTTTCTGTGTAATTTCTTTCGTGTTTTTAATCCAAATGTAAATAAGATAATTATTATTTAGAATCATTTTCTATCTATATTATTCATTTAAGTTTCTAAATTTTAGCTTTGTAGTGTATGATAATTTTTAATTTTGATGTTTGTTGTGAGATTAAATGGTGTCACCCATGGAAAGTTGGTGGTTATTAGACTGAATCCGAGAGGCAAATGTACTTGGATGGAGGTGCAGTACGCCCAAGCAATGATTGTTACTGGAGCAATGCCCTTAGTGATGCGCCCACAGCTATAGAGCTTAAAAAGTGTAGAGGAAATCTCTTTACAGATATACGATTAGCCCATCTTTGAAATATGGCAGTTGTGTTGGAACCTCCACCCTTCCGTGTATTGTCCTTCCTTAAATAAAGGATTAAGACTGAAATAAGTTAAAGATTTTATTATTAAGAAATATGTAATAAAGAAGGAAGTAATTTACGAAAGTTATTTTGAAAATAGCTGTTAGATTAAGGATCATCAGAATTCTCGTTTATTAAAAGTTCCTTTACTGAAATCCCAAAATTATTTGTAATTTCTCAATTGTAGGCGGTTGGAGCGTTGTGGTAGCTCTCGTATTTATTAGGTCTGGCAATACAGCAGCCCTGCCTCCTTCATAACATGGCCTTTCAGGGTGTTAATGTGTCCAAAGCGTTAATATCTATTAAATATAATAGATTATTGCCGAACTTTGACATTCATAATCCTGTAAGGATACAAGTATATAATTTTAGTTTTTGGATTGATTCCATAATTGTATTCTGGATTAGCCACATTGATAAACTTGTTACACGTGTATTATGACTTCATTTTTATCGAATGTATGAAAGAAAAAACAAATACACAACGATAGTTGAAGCTTTTTTTGTTTTCCCCCCCGATTTGATAATTTCTTTTTCGCGGGTTTTTTTTTTTTTTTTCTTACTCCCGCGCAACTTAATGTGACCTTGATGACTCGTGGAGATCTTTTGTAGGTCATAATCTGTTACCCCTTTCTCTTGGCAACTTGTACACCAGTCAACATTTGGCTCACCGCTTTGGGATCTGGAGCAAGGCCAGTAAGGCCCAAGCAATATTTTAGCCTTCGAGATCGTAAGGCTGTAGCGTTTAAGGTCTTCACAAATGAGAAACACGTAACGCTCGTAATTAGAGAAAAAGAAAACGATAGTCCTGATGAGGTGCATTTTCTATGGAAGGAAAATGATGCAAGGATTGTTTTATGTTTAGTCAAATGATAAAATTTTTGAGGGAAAAAGAATGCGGCTTTTATTTTATTTTTTGTATTAAAAATATGTCGGCATGCGATTCCTTTCTTTTCATACAAAATTATAAATGACATTTTTATGATTTGTGCAGATATTTCCAGATATTTTAAACTTATTCCACACATTCTGTTATTTTTCCAAGGCTTGACTATGAGAAAAATATATAAAATTGGGCGTGGTCGTTAAATTCCACTGACTTTATTTATATAAAATTCTAGTCCGATTTCTTAGATTTTGATTATTTATCTATATACCCAATTACAATTGATTTTCTAATGCTATTCGTTGATAAATAGACGTATACGATGGTAATTTCAGTGTGCATTCTAATGAAGCTTACCCATAATGTGTTACTTATTGATTATTATTAAACACTTGGCTGTGTTTTTTTTTTAACTCCCTTGAGTTATATAAGTGAGACGATATTTGTAAGATGAATGTATAACTTTACTGATGTATTTTTAGACGGTTATTTTGTATTCTTAACAAGGTATTCCTTGTTTATCTGAGCTCGAAGAGCAAGAGCATTCTCCATGACCTGGAGTAATTGGCAGGTAGCCCTCACAAATTTAGAACAGTACACCTTCCAGAATAATCTCGTCATGTCGAAGTCACGAAAATGCCAGAGGCGGGCGCTCATCCACCATCAATGTATCAAGATTCCCATCAGTGCAATGCTTTGTTTTCCGTCATTTGCATCTCAATATTTCCCATGTACGATATTTTAAACTTTTTCTTTATTTGTAAACTGAAGTTCTTTATGAACTGCCCTAAGTTTCGTGTTCCGAAGTTTGCCTATTCTTACCACCCCTAGCAGCTGATTAAATATGCTGTTGTGGAAACGCCAGCTTCAAGGGATCATATTATCGTTCAGCGAATGCAGAAAGACAAGAAATGAATTATTGAGACCAAGTACAACTGTAGAATACGTTGGAAGTCTACAGTGCCGAAGAAAACGCAAAGAATTTCTCCCCCTCCTTTAGAAAATCCATCCCCCTCAGCTCAGGTGGGATCATCTCTATCTCGAAAATTCTCTGCTAAAGAAATCTGTAAATGTCGGACCAATCTTTGTTGCGCCGAGTAATACTATCCCTCGGCACGAGTCAGCTGCCACACTTAACTAGCACCTGTATGCAAATAGACCCCCGGCTCTCAATGGAGCTGTCGCCGAGCACGCTCTAACCACGCTCCATTGGGCGCTGCAAGGGGGAAGTAAACTCCGGGAAACAACGCAGGGGAAAAACGGAAGCCGTTAACTCCTTGGTGCCTAAATTTCATTCTTACTTACAAGGAAGATTTTGAAAATAAAAATAGAAAGCGTTCAGGAGTAAATGTAAATCTATATTCTTTTTTTGTGTTAACGAATTTTTTTTTTTTTTTTAAGGAAAAAATATTCAGTTGGAGTTATTTATATAAATTTCAACCATTATCGTATGGCCATTCAAAAATTCTTTAATGGATGACCATATAAGTTTAATGAAAGAGAATCTTCAAAGTCCTACGTTTCTTTATTAATAAAAAAAAAAAAAGAATGGATTTTATAACGTTTTGTCGTAATGATCTTAGACTAGTCATTTGAATATCGTTGCTACTGTATTGAAAAGAGAATTTAAATAAGAAAACGGTGTAGTACTATTCGCAATAACAAAGGCAATTTGAAAGTTTTCTTTTTAAGAAAAAAAATCAGAGCTACATTTTTGAAGTGAAAGTTGCACGTTTTATTAATGCTTTTGTTAATGATCGTTAAATCAAACTGCACCTATTATCATTTGGGAGGTAGGGGGGAAATAGTAGTGAAATATTAACGGATTGTCGCATATTTGAAGTATCAGACGTTCAGGGATTAACAAGAATTGACGCGCGCTTGGCCTCTCCTCCTCCAGACCAAAGGCGAATGATGCCATAGTTGCTATGGCAACAGTTACGTCCCACGCCTAACTCCCTTTTCACAGGTGATTAGAGCCGCGCAGATGAAGTTAGGTTTCCGCTTCATATTTGCTTATCCATGTCTTAGCACGCTCCTAATTTCCTGTGTGTTCAGGAAAATTATTTTATTGAAACATTTATTGCGAGGAGAAGTCTGAAGCTAATTAAATTTAAATTATAGGATTTTTTTTTTTATCTCTAAATTTGAAATTATTAATAGCAATAATTCGAGCTAAATTTTTTAACTGTTTGCTGTTATTGTTTAGTAATCCTTTTAAAGTATTTACGCTTGCTGATTAATGTTTTTAGAAATTGTCTGAAAACTTTCTCCGATTAATGTTTGAAAACAGCTTTTAATAATTCAGTTTTCAATTAAAAAATGAGAAGGGGAGGAAAAAAAAAACAACAACTCTTAACTAATAGTTGTTGACATTTTGTTTATGCTGGAATGCCTTTTGGAGTTATGTCAATAAGGAAAAGAAAAAACTCATTTAAAGATTCTATCTTAAGTTATTGTTTTGAAATTTGAACATAATGAAAATACCGCAATCTGACCTATAATATCCCTTCCTCATATTACAGTTATGATGCCCTGTTACATAATACCTACTATTTGTTCTTGTATGCTGCCCCCGATTAGACAGTAGGTTTTTATCTCGTATTTTCTATCGTTCGCAGAGCTTTGACAAAATAAAAATAACGATTTAAGTTAACACGAGAATAACAAGTGATGCACTTTGCATTCGACTCAAATCTTGAACTTTGTGCGGATCGCCCAGTTTCCTGTCTGTAATAACTTGTTTCCGTATTGCGTCTCTGATAAGTGATATTAACGGGAAGGTCTCATTCGACTGGCAATTCGGTCCTTATCTTTCCTCATGAAAGGCAGCTTATTTTAAAACAAGGGATCCGATGGCTCACGCATCATTTTTATAAGAAAGGCTAACATCCTTTACATAATATCCGATATCTTCAAGGCTCGGGCTCTGATAAAAAGTTCGCCTGATCTCTGAGAAAGTGGGGCATTTCGTGACATTCATTTACAAAGGCTTTGTTTCGACGTGGATTTGAATTAAAAAAAGCAATGAAGTTTTTATTTTCGCTTTCCTACGAATAAGAAATTGAATAAATGTGGATTCAGTAAATTAGATTACGTAAAATTGCTTCTTTTTTTTTTTGTGGTTATGATTGAAAATGGACATGACCATTTATAAAAATTTCAAATTACTATTCGGTTTTGTTTACGAGAGCCTTCAACGCTTTTGCGCATGCGTCAGGTCTCCTTCGATTTCATCGAAATAGGGGTTGTTTACTTTTTATCAGAATTAGTTTACTAGTAGCTGCATTCTATTTTCGCTTTTCGGAAAAGAATTATGGAAAGAATAAATACTATTGCAAAAATGCTCCTCCGTTATTTTTTTCTTAAAAGCGAAAATGTCCAAAAGAATTTCTTAGGAAAGTGCCCATCTCAGCGTATCACCCCTCTGTGGAGTAAAATCGTCTTCCAGTGGTGGGTCTGCTTTTTGAAACCGAACAGTACAATCGAAAATAAATAAATAAATATTGCAAATGGTTGTAAACGTCGATTTCGGAAATGGTATTTTTTTCATACTGCAGTTCGTACTTCATCCTCCTTTTTAATGGACATTCTTATTTCAAAGCTATAGAGAAATTATCATAGAAAGCCAAAAAAGAGTAGGATAGAATTCTAAGATTCATTACGGAAGAGGTAGGTAATACGATTGCTGTGATTTTATGTTAAACGGACACAAAGAGAGAAAATGTCCACTTCTTATAAGGCTTTCAGTACACATTCTTGCAATTATATATGGCTTTGTATACGAAATGTATGGCGACCAAATAGGTAAAAAAAGTTAAGTTTCGATTGAAGTATGTACTGAGTTACTGAGTGCTATGAAACTGCTTTCGTGTGGGTTGAAGACATTAAGAATTTGGAAAAAAAAATTAATAAAATGCAGTTAAAACTGCTGTAAATTGTATTTTGTTAATTAATTTTTTTTTTTAATTTTTCGAAAGATAGATACTTATACATATTTAGATATAATCTGAATAAATATTTTTTTAAAAAAGTGCATTTCAATCAGGCTTTGTTTAACAAAAGCTTAACTTATTAGTTCCTTTTATCAAAATGGTTTGTTTATCACTCGAGTGAGGTTATTAACTAAAATGATTTTATTTAGAGGATTTCGCTGTCATTCAGTTGTGCCATGTTGGAATTCGACTGATTTTTAAAATCGTAAACATGGATGGTTAAATTTTGAGATCGATGAATGTCAGTTTGGTGCTGTCTGCGTAATTCATGGTTACTGCAAGTTAAGGAAAACGGAATAGGAAGTGATCGCTTTCCTAAACAGGAAGTTGTCGTCTGCTATCTTGTGATAGATTCGCCTTTTCAGAAGAGATTCACTTTTATTTATTTATTTATTATTATTATTATAATTATTATTATTATTTTTTGAAATCTTTCTCATATTAAGTTTTCCTCAAACAAAAAGAATTCCGAAGTGCTTGAGAACGATCATTTCCTTGTGTATATTCAGTCAGGCTTTTTTTTTTTTTTTTTCCCCTAGAAACGAAGAGTTTGATGCTAGGCCTATTTTAAAAAAAAGTAGGAAGCAAAGCCTTCGCACTGTGCTTGATTAACGGTCCGAACAACAGAAATTTCGTGTTCTAATTCTTAAAGTGTGAAATCTGTTTTAAAGGAGGGAAAAAAATGTAGTACTTTGAGAAGCAAACCCACTTTACATTTTCTTAAGAATTGTGCCAAAGCATTATGCCACTGCCTGGGTTTCAGAGAAAAGGTTTTTTGTTTTCTTATAATGTATTCTCTCTCTTTTTTTTCCTTCCTTTCTTTAATCTGCGTTTAGTAGGAAAACAGAAAAACTGCTGATAAGTAGTAATTCAGGAAGTTGTGTTCGAATTCTGACTGTTTCTTTAAGAAAAAGAATTTTTAAGTAATAATAGTTTCTTATTGACATTAAAAATAGTAGAGTAGTGACAAGTTAAAAGCTGCGGATCCAAAACCCTTGATAACGTCATTTTAGAAAGCAAATATGATTTATTTAGGATTATAAGAACAGTGATTAAACATTGTTCTGTATTGTTTGATGCTTATTGAAATTCAAAAATTCATAGATATAACTTAAAATAGTGCTTGTTGGCAATCGTCCTATTCCAAGTCGGAACACAGTATGATATCTGAACTACTGAAAAAAATACAGCACTTTAACTTTCAATGTAATTTGTGTAAAGTAATAATTTTTCTTCCAGTATCTTTGTTAAAATCTGTTGATTTTTAAAAAAAAGTGAAACGGATTGTACCAGAGTAAGGATAAATATACATAAAGCATATCCTAATTTGAGTGTAAGCTGCTCAAGAAGCACGGCTCTGCGATCACCAGTCAACGACACAACTTTGATATCGGTCCGAGGCTCGTCCGCTTATTAGAAGGCGATAACAGCTGTTTAAAAAATTCATTGATTGATATTCTGCACCTAATAGATTTCAATACGCGATTATTACATTGATTAACGTGGCTAATCTAAAAAGTGTTCTCTAGACAAGTGTACGTACTTAATTGTATAATTATATATGCACTGTCGATTGCCTTGATTCGAGTTAAATCTGAAGACTTCTTACAGTCCCACATTTCCTGATTAGGCTTTTTAAATGTGAGAATATTTATTGTCAAAAGATGACTTTTCAAACATCCCCAAAGTATATAAATAATAGATTTCTTTAAACAGATAATGCTGGATAACGGTCATCAGAATGTGCAAAGACTTATTTTTGTACACATTACATATCATTTAAGTTCGTGAAAATTACTGAAGAACAAAATTTTTTTCGAGCATTCTGTTTGTTTGTGCATCGAACTTTCAGTCGAGTTCGATTGGGATACCATGGGAAATATTCCTCGGATACTCAGTCATACTCGTCAGATACAGACAGCGTTTCAAAAAATGCCCTATAGAAAAACAGGTTTCGTCTTTCTGAGACGTTGTGCTTAAAATGGCGGATCGTTTGAATCTGAATGCCGCAGATTCGATCCGTGCATCAGTAAAAGATTCAAAAACAGTTTTAATATGCCTACTCTTAAGGAAGCAAGATATTGCTGAAAGGTTGTTTTCGTTACCTTCATGCGTATACTGTGAAATAAATATCTTTAGTTCGTATCAAAACGCTACATAAAAGATCTTTCATTTGTATTTCTGGTGCAGTTTGAAAGTTATCACTGGAAGTAGCATACCTGAATCCCAATGAACCACAAGCAAAGATAAGTTGAGTGATCTTAGTTTTTTTTTTGTGTGTGTGTGTGTGTTTGTATGATACGAGGTTTTTAATCGAAAAACTGTGGTTTTCTTAAATACTTTTCATTTTGTTAATGTAAAATTATTACCATTACAGTTTCATATTAGACTACCAGTGTGGAATTTCGCATTGACATTGAAGGGTAGAAGGCTTGTGTCTTTGTGCCCTATGCAATCCACTCCTATCCTATCCCGTGAATGAGGGACACTGATGTAATCAGGCCCATTCTTGTTTTCCCTTTTGTGCCAGAGGAAAGCAGTGAATGGCGCGGGACCACGCTGTCGAGGGCCCAGTTCTCAATAAAAACACTCCCCTGGCAAAAGGATTGGGGTCGAAAACCCGCTTCATTTTTGTAAGTTTCTTAAACGAGTTTCGGTGCAATTCATTGAGAGATCATCGCAACCATTCCAGGAATTCAGAGAAAGTGTATTTTTATTTCAAAACGAGAGAAATGGAAGCAACTGTCTACATTTTGCAGATTGAATTACTCAAGTTAACTGAAATCATTTATCCTCGTACAAAATTTTAAAGTAATGAAAATATGCTTCTGAATCCCTATACAGTCATATTGTCATTAAAATTGTATTTTTTTAAATTTAGATTAAAATTGTTATTATGAATTTTTTTTATTATGCTTTTCGAAATACTTTTGTTATTATGGCATTTCTTAAATCGGCATCTGTTCTTTTGTTTGTAAAATTAAATAAATGATCTGTTCATAACAGTTGATTACAAATCGAAGTCATTTCCTAGAAGCTGTGCTGTATGCCGTTTCTTTTGCTTTTTATGAGTTAAAAGATGATTTCATATCTGTGCGTCATTTAATCTCATCTTCCTGTGTGTGTGTGTGTTTATTTTTTTTTTTTTTTGGCCGTCGAACTCAATTTGTCGTGTCGTCAGAGTTTGCAACGGTCGCTGCGTCATACAAATTTATCGATCTGGAAGACCCAAAGCGATGTACAGTAGCTCTTTCCGTGGCGATGTCCTGCTCAGTGCGGAAAAGGGGAGGGACCGATAAATGCTTGATATGCCCCTCCTCCCTTTACTTGGGGCAGAACCATTCGGGATTAAACGCAGTCTTCTCAGGGAGTGCCAACACCAAGGATCCACAGCTGTTGACCTCGCGTTTTTTTTTTTTTCTTCTTTCTTTCTTTCTTTCTTTCTTTTAAAGCATCTAACGTGCACCTATATAATAAGATATGCAAATATAATAATACAAGTTTTCTTTTTCTTTTTTTCCTCCCTCTCTCTTTCTTTCCATTTGCAGTAAAATTAATGTTGTGTAATTTTAAAGGAAGAATCCGTTATTACGATTAAAAAAAAAAAAAACAACAACATTAATTCTGAGTAAATTGTTTATGTAATTTTTTTTTCATTATTATTCTTTTTGCTATTAAAATTAAGATCAGTTCGTCCATAACAAAATTCTATCACTAGTAAATACATTTTTAATTTCTGAAACTGAAAATTGCCAATTAATAACAAAAGCGACGGGACGATAATAAATACATATTATAAATTAGTGTTTATTTTAAGAAAAAGAAAATAGGCAAATGAAAAAGCACTAAGTTCTCAATTTTTTAATTCCTTTAATGCTGTATATTGGAGATTATTCAACCTAAAACTCTTGCCGTATTAAATCGGGATATAAATTAAAAACCGAAAGATCCTCTATAGCGCTTAAGTTAATGCTTTCCAGTTATTAGGACAGACGAATTTCGGGAATTGTTATTTTTTAGATTATTATTTTAATGTGTTTATAGTAGGTTAGGTTTCGGTTTGGATTTTGTAAAATGATTATTTACTACTTCTGCTTAATATTATTAATTATAGATCAGGGAAATAATAAGAAAAAAAAAATCATTCTTCAGGTCGTATTTCGAATTGAATTAAGTAATTTTGCAAAAATAAATAAACGAGTTTATAAGAGTTATGAACCAGATAAAAAAAGACAAACAAAACGACCAGTGTTCTTTTTAATTTCTTAACCGATTTTTCTTCAAAGGATAGGCCATTGACATTCTTTTAATGGTGCACCCAACTCTGTCTTCTGCATCCATCCTTGCTTTAGATAAAAGAAATAATTGTAACCACAGGCTAATGAGGATTGTTTTTATTCTACAGCAGCGTTTAAGGTGCAATGGCAAGATTATAATGCTTTTAATTGAATCGCCGGGTTATCTATAGGTGGGAGGCACTGGGCATTTGATTAGTACCGTGTACGTCTCCTGACCCTTGTTTTTCTGGTCTAATAAAAGAAAGGGCTGAGCAATCTCAGAAATTACAGTTTGTCCAGATTACGCGTAGAAAAAGAATAATAAAAAAAAAATGTGTGCCAATAACCTCTGAGACCCAGAGATGATGGAGTAATGACGATGGCATCTCAAGCACTCGTGCAGACGAGAAAAGGAAAGGAATACTCACAATTCTCATTATTATTGAAAGAATTAATAGCTGTCTGTATTTAGACCGTTCAAGTAATTTCCAAAGTTCCACATCATGTATTTGAATGGATAATTCTTCGTAATAGCAATGTTGGAGCTTTAATAATTTCAAGCGGGTTTTTTTTTTTTAATTTGTTTTTAAAGCTTTTAAGATTTTTACATTTCTTTGAGATTTCAATATCAAAGAGTTCGTTCATTTTTACGCCTCCAATGTTTGGAAATGATAAAAATTCGATCTTATTCAAATGTACAAATAAGATGTGCACTCATAACTTCGAAAACTTAATGTGTAAGGAAGAAATTCTAATTTTAATTCCTTGAAACGTCTAGAAGTTTCTTTATATAGCTCGTCCCATTTCGCAATATTTTTTTTTTTTAGCTAAACATTGTTTAAAAAAAAATTAGCCAGGATTGGAAAAAAAAACCTTTTCAGAAATATAAAGTTCAATTTGTTACTAATGTATCACGTGATATAGCTGTAATAAAATCCGTTTCGTTATTAATATACCTCCGCGTACATACTGTAGAACGTGGAACATTTCTGTACAGTTCTTATAACAGACTTAATTTTAATTTTTAATTTTTTAATTATAATTTTTTTCAATAATTTCGTAAGGTCAATTAAAAAATGGTTTTATGCCAAAATTATATACTTTTATATTATTTTGTTTGCCCTGCCAACTTTTTTTCTAGGTAAAGGGAAAAAAGTAACACTAAATTATTAGGTTTAACTTTTAATGACGATTTTTATTTTTGAAGATTAGGTAAGGTAGTTCCCATTCTTTCTTTCTTTTCTTATTTCTGGGCCGCACAAAGTGTAAAACTTCCTTGGTATATAGCGTACCCACCGATGTGTATCGGGACTATTCACTCGAGATGGCAAGCAAGACAATAGCGTAAGCAGCCTATCGTAAATTAGGCACTCGCCATTGTTTTTCTTTTTTTCTTTTTTTTTTTGTCGACTTCCTATACGGCGACCGTTGCTAGCTACGCAGTGAGAAACTAGGCGGGGCGGCCACGACGCCATTGCGGCTTTGAACTCCATCCTTATCCAAATAAAGTACGGGTTTTCCGACCTAAAGTTTAATCTTAGAACAAATCGGTGTAAGTAGCAGGATACAAATAAAAGAGCTCTGTTAAATCTAAGGTGGGAGGCAAAGGACATCAAGTCCTAACGTTATTGCACAAAAGGAGCGCAGTAGAATGGGGTTTCAAGGTTTTACGAGTAGCTTACATCCCAACAATTCATACTGTAAAAAATCGATTTAAAATAATGAAGTAGTTCTAGGTAGCTTATACTTTCGACTAAGCTAATGCCTTTTTAGTAAAGTAAATAAAGTATATTTGTAATCCTTTTACCCGCCAACTTCTCTCTTAGTAAAAATTAACGATATTTTTTTACTAAGCTTAGCAAAATATCTTTCGTGTTTTAATTTTAGTAGATTTTAATAATAATTTCAATATAACAGTATTTAAAACTGTGTAACATTGTAGCGTTTCTTATTGCCCATAGATTGGCAGTTCTATTATTAAGTTTCCATATCTTTTATTTTTAATTAGAAAGATCTCCAGTTATCAAATATATCCTATGACACTATAACTCCTAGCATATAAAATTACAAAATCTGATTTCTTAGAATTAAGTTAAACGTTTGTGTAGTTATTAAGTGAACAGATTTAAATTGCAAACTGAGAACTGCTACTTCATTGCACAGTACTACACCGTATCTCTACTAGTTTCTTACGGTGAACCTCATTCTAAATGACCTTTTTTATTTTTAAAACTGCTTTTGTGATAGCTGAATCTTATCATCAACATCGCACCCGTTTTTCGATTCGAGAAGCGCCACAAGGTCATTGCCTTGATTTTTAACCCGAATTTTCTTCCATTACTGTGTCAGCGATTCGCGGGAAAAGAAATCACAAGATAGGTTTTGGAAATTCTCTCTTCTTCACGCCCCCTTCCTTTCGCTTCTTCGTAGCAGCAGTCGATTACCGATCCAAGAACTGCTGCGATTTGGCCCCAGCAGAAACAAGGATCCTTTTTTACTCGACTGGCAGTCCCGAGAAATCGCGGGTTGGTTTTCGATATTACGTTCTGATGACTGATTACGAGAAACTCGAGGAGGCAGTCATGTAATGCTCGATTTCTTTGTTTCGCAATCGGCTATTTTAGCTTTTAGTTGTTGCTGTTTGTGTGGCTTTTTTTTTTTATATATATAATATATTTTTTTCCCTCTCTCTCTCTCTCGAGTTAAAGTTCAAGGAAATAAAAGAGATAAGTCTAAAACTTTTACAAAAACATTACAGAATATCAATTGATATATTTAAAAATAAATAAATAAAGGCTGGCCGATTGTCAGTGGCTTTATTTCATCCTTTTTTTTTTTTCAAGCTGTTCCTTTCATCAATTTTATAGTTTTGTTAAGGAATTAGAATGTTATTAATAATTCTTACGGTATCGTAGTTTGCTCACTTGCATATAAAATGCAATCGTTTAGCTTTTTAATCCAGAAATCATTTAAAGAACACACCAGTTCTTAGTATATAAAGTGACATCATCAGCTTATGTTCTGCCAAGGTTAAGTCGTCCTTGAAATGCTTTTAGTGTGTATAATTTTGAAAGTGTGTGAGATATGGTTTTATTTCATTATTTACATTCATATGAAACAGCAATTGAATCTTTTTAATTTTATGTTTCAAAGTAGTCTGATATAAAATATTATTAATGTTTATTTATTTATTCATGTTACTGACTTTTGAGAACAGGGATTGATTGAATTAGTTAACGTCGAACTATTGCAGTTCACCTCCTTCGTCCGTTCAACTGCGTCCAGGGTCTTTGTGGCTCGGCTTTCATTTCCGATTGCGTCTGGTCCTGCCACTGCCGTCATGCCCCAACAGGTCTGGAGATGGGTGGGGCGCTTTACTCTTTGTAACCCATACTGCCGTTCCCAGGGCACGGCACTTGATGCTCCTAGAACTTAAACCAAGGCTCTCCTCCTGCCAAACAGGATACAAATTTGTTTGATATGTATTGCGTCCTTTCATTTGCCTTTTTGTAATATATTAAATGGCAATTGACGTCAAGGGCATCAACTGACTATGAAGAATGTATCAGTACGCCAAGTAATATTCGTTAATTCGTAACTCAGAAGGGGAATAGAAATTTTAAACTTTTCTTCAGAATTTAACTCTGCAAAGTAAATATTTAAGTAAATATTTTAATTTACACTAAATGTCATTCTTTGATGAAAACAAACGACTTGTAAATCAAGCTTATCCTTGCAAATGTTTAACAAAAGCGATCTGATTTTTTTTTTTAAAAAATAATAAAAACTATTTAAAAAATATTTTTTTTTTTTCTTTTTTTTTTTTTTTTTCTTGAAATAACTAATAGAAATGCAGATTTTGACATACAGAAAGCACAGAAAATAATATTCCTTTTACATAATTAAGTAATCAGATTATTGAATTACATAAAAAAAAGTCCTGGGAAATACTCGAATTAACGTAATTCATGGAAGTACAGATGTGTTTTCTCTTGATTTTTTTTTTGATAAGGTGATTATTATTTCTGTTTCTTTGAAATTTGTAGAAATGAACAGTGTTAAATCATTGTGGAGCCAAGTATCAAATCCCCTCTATAACAGTGAAGGGAAAAAATATAGGTGTTTAAAAATTATAGGAAATGGAAGCAGTTTGTTTTGTTAATGAAACTTTATTTTAAATTTGTCTCAAAACGGCTAGATCTAGAAAGTATTATGAAAAGTATTCATCCACGCCCTCTTGACTGCTAATTTACCATTTGAATAGCTACAACCCTGTCTTTTGAGCTTCATATCCCATGAACTTAAATTCCACGAATCCGTAGTCGAGTTTTAAGTACGACCTCTTCCCATTTTTCTCCAACCGGATATTTTACCTAATCATTTTATCTTTGAACAACTGTAACTCCACTACTTGAAAGCGTTATCGATCCGAGCAACGCCGGATACATTTGCTGTTGTTTTGAGATATACCAGTTTCCACAGAAATACAGTTTATGGGAATATTTGCAATTTTTTTTTTTTAGAGGGGGAGGGGGGTTAATGAATAAAGTTACCGATCCAAGGCACCCGAATAAGGAAAAAAAAAATAATTTCGAGTTTTCACGTGGATGGAATTTTTAGGAATGGATGCGATTGATGTGAAAGGGAGAAGCATTAGCAAATAAGGAAATTTTGATTCGCCCACGCGATCGATTTCAAGAGTCAATAATACGCTCTTGTTTTCATTTGCCAAGATCATTTTTTTTTCTCTTCTTCTTTCCTCCCCCACCGCTATGTTGTTTGGCTCCTTTTGCTAATCATTTCGAAATTTTGTGGAAAGCCGCCTTTGTTCTCGGCTGCTCTAGAAGACGGATGCAGGCTGGGGCGTCCTTGGCCTCAAAAATATGTCGAACCGAAGGTCTTTCTGGTCGACCAGTTGCAACACATTGGGCCGGATCTCGCCAAATAAATTCGCCAATTTTTCGTACGTAACTGCTAGAGATGAAGCCCTTCCTTTCGGCGGGAGTTTGTGTGTTACCTTACAATAGCAAATTCTAAGGCTTATGTCTGGTATCAGCAGCGATTTAACAGAAAGTCTGACAGGCCATTGCCACTGTTGTGTGTTCAATGAAACGGAATGAGATTTTTGAAATGAACTGTCGTGTTCATAAAAAAAAAAAAAAGCTTCTGAGATAATGAAGGGTTGATTTTCAAACAAATCAGTAACCTTTGTTTTGATGTATTCCTAAATTTAACTAAAAACGATTAATTGAAAAAAAAAAAAAAAATGTTGTACAATTGAAGGGGTGCGTTTGCAATAATGTATCGATGCCTTCAAAATTTTGGATTTAAAAAAAAAAATAATAAGCGGCGTTCGAGTAAGAACGAAGAAAATATGAAATTTTAAACTGTATTGGGTAAAAGTTAGTTTTATTTTTAGTTTATTTATTTATTTACTTATTTATTTGTTTTGGCAAGAGAAGGAGGAGATTATTGCCCTTGCCCAAATATCAAAATGTAAGAAAATACCGAGAGAAAAAAATCTCTGAACTTTAAAAATGAAAGTAAATAGATCTGTTTTAAGAAGCAATTCGATTTTTTGATATTAACTTGAAACAATTTTCCAGACATTAAGTTGCAGTTTTATTCATATTAGGATAAACCCCACGATTGCTGAACATGAATATCCAGTCACGCCCCCATTGCGAAATTTTCATCGAAAGATTGGAAGTGAAATGCGTCCATAAAAGAGGTGAAATTAATTTAAAATTTATTGCAACTGTAGTATCAGTAATAGTGTTTTAATTGTGTATTGAATCCTTTCAAAACGAATGGAGAAAGAAACAGCCAAATGTGTTTCCGAACAAGTTAAACATGTACTATCGGTTCTGCATAGCCTCAAGGTCATTCAGTTCTGGGAAAATTCTGTTTGTAATGGCCAAGGCGAATCGCATCGTGTGTCTTATTAAAATGTAACCAGCTTGATAATATACAGTATACTTTCATCTAGACCAATTCTTCTTTAATTTTGATTACAGATATTCGTTGGAAATACATGAGCAAACTAACCGGCTTTTGCTCAGACTGCATCAGCCGATCACCTAAACTTGTATGGGAAATACTTGCGTTGTACTATGGCTTGACTCTGAATGATACTTGCATTGTACTATAGCTTGACTCTGGATGACTAGAAATCTGTAGTGTTTTGGTCGTGAACTTTGCTCTTTCCGCTTTTTTATCGCAGCCTCAAAAATAGGAAGAAGAAAATTATAATTGAGGTGTCACCTTTCGAGTTTAAGCTTGGTAATACTTTCGTAAGTAGATTCTGTTACCTGTGGACCCATTTTGTATCTAAATGAGCAGTGAGGTGATAGCTTAACTACAATATTTAACTCACTAGAGTAATTTGCAGTATCATAATTTCGCCAATTATCGAATTATAATAATGATTGTCGATAACTGGCAGTTTGTATCGATATTATTGGACATTTGATAGCCTAAAACTACCATCAAGTTTCGCTGCTGTGATAAACATGTTAGTTTTTTTTTTTTTGGATATCCTTGACGCCGGTGGAGCGATGAACATGCATATTTCTATTTTCAATTACATTCTCAAAGTTTTTAATCTTCCTTATAATAAGGGAGATTACCGATGTTACACCAAATGTTAGGTATATTTATCATGTGGATATTTAATAATAATAATCATTATCATCAGAGTCAATGATTAGACCACTTGGCTGTTCAACCCCCAGGTTATCAAATCATCGATTTCTGGCTCTTTCCCGGGTTTCTGGAATGTTTGAAGGGTATCTTAGCAGCTCTTGATGTATCCAACCTTCCCATATGTTCTTTCCAAGAAATTGTGTATGAAATAATAGCATCATCAGTGCTACGAATGTGAAGTTGACCTCTTATGTCTTCACTTCTCTTCCGATCCAGAAGACTATGAACATAGACGGCTCTTTAAAATTTCATATCCTTTTGACTGAATTTCCCGAGTCCAAAGATCCAACATTCTCAGCCCACATAATAATTCATGGAGGGTCATGACATTGAAGCAACGTATCTTTATCATTTTATGTGCATTTTCTCAGTTTTGTAGTAAAGATTCCACAGAAAAAAATTATTGATTATTGAAAATCTCTTCTTCATCATTTTCAAGTAATATATAAGCTATTTTAATTGCAGGTCATGAAATCAAATATCGTGAATATTTCAAATTTTGATGTAGTTTAAAAAGTGTATAACCTTTTGGTAAAAGTACAGTTTTTTAATTTAAAAAAAAAAAGAAAGAAACAAGACAGCGCTGAAAATAAATTTGAATCTCATTGAAAAATTGTCAAGTACTCTTGATTTAAATTAAAATTAAGAACAAAAATTCGATATTTCAATCAGCTGTGAATTAAATTTTCCTGAATAGTTTACTGATGCTTAAAAGTATGAATGAATTTTTTCATCCTTTAACTTCCTCGAGTTTAATAAACAATCATTGTCTGTATTGTTAGGGTAGTAAATAACAGGACTTTCGAGTTTCCGGTCACTGGACGTCGCTCTTCATTGGGCAACATTTGGCAGTAATTAAGAATCCTTTTCTAGTTATAGTTGCGCAGATTTTAAGTTCCTTTGTAGACAAGCATCAGAATTCAAGGGCGATCAAGGTTTTGGGTATATTACTCGTAAACAAATTATCAGTCCAGCGACGTTGTGCAATTCGGAAGTGATCATTCACGAAGCCACGACGGAAGTCCATTGAGATATCTTTCACACTCTCATTCTGAGAGCATCTGATAACCCTGCCAAGATTTTTGATGTTGAAATTGTCGTCATAACCACGTGTACTACAAACTCGCATTACAATAGAAATGCTGTGTCGGTACACGAATACAGAGATTGTCCTGATCACATAAAATGCTTGTCTAGAATCAATTTTCAGTCCATGACTATTAGCCATCGGTCAAAAATTCGTGATCTGAAATAAACCTAAGAATTGTTCAGACAATACACTCAGATAGTTCTGTTATAATGTTAAGTTTATATTACCCTAATTGGAATAGGAGTCAACTTCCATAATAAGAAGAATCTTCTGTCATAACATATTGTTTACCATCCCATTGCACAACATGACAAGCAGCTGTCGCTATCTACCTACTGTTTCCCTTATAGTGAGTTTTTCTAATAATTGTTATTTTTCCTCTTCATTTAAGAAGCTACCTTAAATAAATTACTCGTGAGAGTAAAGAAAGAAAGAAAGTGTGGATAATTTGTATCATTTATAGCTTGGAAAGATCTAGGTGACTGTGTTTGTAATAAGGTCATATTACGAACTTATTAAAGTAACTTTTCGATATCATGTAGCGATTTTTAGTTTCACTAATCACAGCACACGTGTCAACATGTTTGAATCTAGATTTAGTATTCAATCGAGATAGTAGCCTTATGTGAATTGCTTGTCAATATGACAAAAAGAAACAAAAGGTCATGAAGATCGATTATATATGAGGTTGACTGCTTCTCGAAAACACGAAGACTCATTTGGGTATTAAGCGAATAATTTTTTTTTTTTACAATCAGTTAAAAGTTAAAACGTGTTGGGAATCTGTCGATTAGAAACATTGTGTATTTAGAAGCTTTTGTTTTTGTTTTGTTTTTTTTAAAAAAAAGGCTTCTTTACTTACATTGCGAGCCTTGTGGCTGAAATAGCTTCTTTGCCCGTCAGAAAAATGACTGAATAGTAATGAGTCGGTTTTGGACATTACACAATTTACAGTCCAGGAGGGACTCTTTCAGAACTCATCAGAATAATGATTTGATGAAAACTCACCAACACCCTGAGATCAATAAGCTACCTGCTTCAACAATGTGGATTCTTAGAGTCCATCTCGGATTTTTGTGGACCACTGTTAATGCTTTCTTTATTTCTATTATACCACCGTAGCACTGAAATTTAATTAGCATTATTAATTATTGCAGTGACCTAAAAGGAAGAAAGCATGCGTCATTGTAACTGTTGGCCACCTAACAATAGTCCACAGAAATCTGAGATGAATGAATTGTATCGACAAGATACACTTGTTACTGTGATGAACGAACCTAGGAAATTTTGTTATTTCGATGAAAGCATCTCTTGAAACCACACGTGGATGGCGAAAAGACTTAAGTTTCTATTTCCCTCCATCCCATTGAATCTGTTGATTTGTTCTTTACCGTCGTAAAAGACAGGATCTGTAGATGTATCTCATAACAAACAAGAAAGATGAACTGTTGTAAATTGATAAGCGATAAGAATATTTGGTATGCTTTTTTTTTCTAATGTAATTTTCTAGCTTATCATTGCCCAAATTGATTTTCAGAATGCGAAAAAGGGGAAAATAAATAATAATGTTAAAAAAAATGTTATCAATCCTGCATTTATCTTATCTGAGTGGCAAAATTTATTACTTTTATGCCTGAAAACATTCTGATTTAAAGTTCCTGGAATTTTATTCTATTTACCGTATTTATTTATTTTTAAATGATGATGTTTGATAATTCAAGTTGAGAGGATCTTAACTCCGTGACAGCTAACATTAATACGTTTATCATGGGTGATTTTTTTTCTTCTTCTTCTTTTTCCTTTTACAGACATTGGTTTTCGTAATCATTGCCTGTAATGTTAGAGTTAGTTTAAACTCTTCGAACGAAATTCGAATCTTTAAGGGCGTTAGGTAGCTTTGGTTGTGCACGCAGTAGAAACCGTACAGTTCTTGCTATTGCTTTTAATTATTATGTAAATATGGAATAACATATAAAACATGGAAATTGCAGTTGTTGTTGGGTTTTGTAAGAGTAAATGAAATATTTCAGCTTTTAAAATCTCGTGAAGTAAAATTAAATTCTCGAAAAGCACAGAGGAAAATAAATATGTTAAAATAAGACATGTGTGGAGGTCCACTGAAGGATTACTAAGTGGATTCGACATTTTTTGAAGATGAAGGAAACACCAATGACAAAAACGACAACAGCCAGCCTGTTAGAAACCTCGACCTAATTGTATCGTATTAAAGCCTGGAATACTAATGAGGCCACCTGAAAATACCCACCGTTAATGAATCGATTGTTATAATTATTTTACTACGTATCATCCTAACATAATAAAATTGAAGCTTGCGTGGCAATTCAGATGCGAATCCTTTCCATTTCTGTTTTGATAAACGTTTAAAATCTTGGGAGGGAGTAAATAGAATGTAAATATTTTTCGTAATGTCTTCCTTCGAGCTTTTCTGGAGGTGAGTGTCTGCTGCAGTTCATAATACCATGACCAAAATATTCAGTTTCAAACGCAAAGCTATCCTTTCTAATTAAATTATAATCCAATTAAATATTTAATTAGATTATTTTTAATTGCTAATTGCTGCGAAGGATGTTGTAAATACTTTTCAATTTATTTCTTCATTTGTTTTTAGACGTTCATAATACTGTAGTAGTTAAAACTTGACTGACATGGATTTACTTACAAATTGCTATGTATCATATGTACGAAATAAGTAATCGATCGAGAGAGCGTTTTACGCAATCATCCACGGTAAAATGTAGTTATCGTATCTTTAGAATTATGTAAATTTCTTATTGTTTCTTAAGAACAAATATAACAATATCTACAACATCCACTCTTTGTATTTTGATGTATTTTTTAAGCGTTTCTAGATTAAGCAAACAATAATAAAATTAGAGCTTTTTTTTTATTACAATAATATATACAGTAATTATTACAAAAAACAACTTAAGGCATTTTTCATACACGAAATTAGCATAGCTTTTATGTAGTTATGATGCTTTTAAAACTTCAGAAGGGCCAATAATTATCTTACAATCAACACATCATTCTTACCAAATCACAGTAGTGAATAGTTATTGTGATTTAATGCAATACTTATTTCCAAAAATTTCATTCAAACGCAAAAAAGCATCACCTGATTTGACGACAGCCGTAACAAGCGGGATTTTCTCCAGCACCTGCTGCAGGGCAGCGAACGCTAGCGTCCGTTATTAGGAGACAGCGACTGGCGTTTGATGTTATTTCTCTATCTGTCGTCCAAAATTTTCGAACGACAACTGCAAAGAGAGGGTACACAAATATATTGATGCGGATTAAACGATTAAGTAATGCTAAATAAAACCGGAAATGATTGCTATGCTATTTAATGTGAAAGCGGGATGATTTTTTTTTTCCCCCCAGCCATCGAAATTGAATAGCCCCTATACAGTCCGTTTATTACTCTCTTTTTAATGAAGAAGTGTAGGGATAAATATTTTTTTGATCAGTGATCTATCAGGGATTTAACAACTCCTGAAAAATTTACAAGAAATAAAAACAATCAAATCTTATCCTGCCAGTTATCCATTACATTATTGGTTTGAATAATTGGTTTCGTTTTTATTAATACGAAAACTTAATTCGGAGTAACATAATTCTTTACCTGTTATCATTAACTCATGTTTAAAAATTATTACCAAGTGCCTCCATTTTTTAAATTGCATATTTTGAAGATGTCACATTCTGCTACAGAAATCCACCCAAAGCTTTGATTTATTATTCTTATTTTTTCTCTGGAAATGTTTTGCTTTATGCTTATTTTGAAGTCCCAGGAAGCATCCTGCTAAGTAACCTCTTTTTTGAAGTACGTCAATAGTCCTACGTGAGAGGTTGATTGCTTTGCATCTCATGTTGCCATGGAGATAGTGGACTGCTTCTCTTGTTGCCATGGAAATAAGCGGTTTACTCATCACCTTCGAGCGAAAGCTTTTCGAAGGGAAGGAAAATGAGATTATATTATTATGCAATGTCTTCCAAATTTCACGTTTTCCACAGCAGTCGTGCATTGTTTGCTTGCTAGTTTCCAATAAGTTACGCCTTATTTGCCAATTTCAAATGAACCATTTATTTTAGATGCAGTGTTATTATCTATATAAATGAAGTCGTCTATGTAATTACTTTTGTTTCAAATCTTGAAAGGAAATTATGCTTAAATTGTATCTTTTTTTTTACGACCAACTAACTATTTACTTTAAAAAAAAAAAAAAATCATAAATAATTGCCTTGAATCAATTCTGAAATAAATATTGTCACTATTTCTAAACCATAGTAACCTTCCGATTTGCAATACATTAGTGTTCTATCTTGTTAAAGCCTATGTTTATGTTTTTTGATTTGTCTGTCCTTGGACGGACTTCCTATCCTTGTAGAAGACTTGTGGTTAGTAATCAGATTCTGCGTTGCTTCCTTCGCCATTTCCTGTCTCTCTAGGCTACAACAGTTTTCTTGGCTTCTCATCTCTTATGGCAGTAATCTAATCCCGTCTAAAATGTGTCTTTCAGTAATCTTACATTTCGAAGGTTTCGTGTCAATCAGATGGATCTACAGGGCGCCACTTTTCCTGATTTTACGAAGAATACTCTTTAAGAACCTTAAAGCAAACATTCTACTAGGGGCTTTTGAACGTTGTTACAGTGTTTCATTAACTATGGAGCGAATCAGTCTCTCGGAAGGAAGGGGTTGCCGAGCAGAAATTAGAATTTGGAAAGCCTAGTTACACACACATTTTTTTCTTCAAAGATAGGGAACGAATTCAAAATATTTGAAAAACACTGTTTAATATCTACCTTTAGCGTAACGAATATTTGCCTTTTATGGACATGACATGATCGATCGATTTTGCCTGGACAGTAGCATCACATTTTGATTGAAGAGCTGAATTGTTGTCAAAGTCAATGATCATAGGATTTTGTTCACATTGAATGAAAAAAAAATCTGGAAGTATGTAGTGTTAAAATATGTAATTTCATTACAGAAGAAATGAAAAGTAAAACTTGCAAAGGATGTGCTCAGAAGTTTGGGATGAACAACCGATTCACCATTGTTGCATTTATTTTTATTTTTTGTTTGTTTTATTTTCTATCCTTTAGCGGTGAAATTCTAGTATGCTCATTTCTTGTATTTATTGCTCGAGACATTTCGACATTTTGTAGATTTTTCAGTAAGATTCTTGAACATAAATTTCTTCATACCTTTGTTTTTTTTAATTGCATTTTTTTTTTTTTTTTTTTTTGTAACTTTGATGTGGGAATGAATGTTCAGTAAAATACATAATCGGTTTTTCAGTCCGATTACTATGTGCAAAATACGTTGTATCCTCTGTGTTCTCTCTGCAACTGTCCTGGATATACAGGGTGTATCTGAAATGTGCTGCAAAACTTAAAGGTTGTATTCAATCATGCAAAACAACGAATAAATGTCATACAACATGGGTCTGGAAATGCTTTATTTCCAAGATGTGAACGATGCAACAATACAGAGGTGTTGGCAGAGGTGTCGCTCAGTTTCACAGAAAGTGCTCGAAATGTCCTCCACCGGCCACAATGCACGTAACACAATGACGTTCCATCGATTACCGAACACTGTCGAAGATGCCAGTTGCACGTCGAATTGCGTTGCACCCATCCACTATGCGATCATGCAGTGCGTGGGCGTCAGGAACAGGTGTGGTGTACACTAATGCTTTAAGAATAACCTCTTACGAAAAAGTCCAGAGGGTTTAAATCAGGGGAATGAGCAGGCCATGTCACGATTATTGAGGAGCAATTTAATGGCTACGATGCGACGTAAAGGCCAACATCTCTGTATCGTTTCATCGTTCATATCTTAGAAATAATATATTTCCAGATCCATGTTTACATGGCATTTATTCGTTATTTTGTATGATTGAATATAACCTTTAAGTTTGGCAGCACATTTCAGATACACCCTGTATATCGTGTGATTTATCTGTTTACTAAAGCATCTTTTGCATCCGACCAGTAGGTTCCAAGTTAATTCTAAGAGTTTTTCATAACTAACTTAAGCAATTTATATAACCACATGTTTGGTTATTATTATTTTTGCTTACCGACAATCACCTAATCTGAACATTAATTTAGTCAAGTGTATAATTATATATCCAGCTTTTATTTTAAGTACAGCGTAATTACCACTGTTTAATTTGTATAGTTAATATAATCCTTCTTCATGTTGATTCCTTACATTTATGCATTTTCAGACTTTTTTTTACTAATGGTTTTGAGACTATCAACCTAATTAATATTAAAGTTCAATCTTGCATTAAAAACAAATCTAAATCAATCTTTAATTGTGAAAACAGTTTTGGGGTGAAAATGTTAGCCCAACTTGAAATAAATCAAATAAAGCATGAAGTAGCATTTGCTGACTGTGATAAAAAACAGAAAGAGTAAAGTTTTGCTGCTCTCAGTTTGCTTCTGTATTGCTCCAGTGTTTTAAATCTCCCAATTTTTAAAAATGTAAGTGATAAAATTCTCTTCCTATTTCCCTTGGCTTCCATCAAGTTTCCGCCACGTTTCAGATGAATAAGTAGCCTAACGGTTCCTGGAGGAAGTACATTCTAAAGCCCCCCACATCCTTTATATTACAAGTGCGCGCCTATGTGCTTGCGAAGAATGTTAAAATTTAAATTGCAACGAATATTTCTTCATACTTGCAGTCCACTCAGCAGTTTGCAGCTGCCGATCTCAGCGAAAACGAAAGTCGGGCATTAGTCTTCCTCTTCACCCTAGCGCTTTTAAACGTTTGATGTACATTTCAATCTCTGTTAACTAAGTTTGCATATTAAGAAAAAGCTTATCTTTATTCCGTGATTTATTTTGCTCTTATTTCTGAAAAATAATGATAACTAATAGCTTGTTTGTTTGTTTGCTTTAATAGGAAGGTTTGTTGTTTTAAAATAATGCATTTTTAACGTTGGTTTTCGAAGAATCCAACCTAGCGAACCCAATATTTATTATTTTTATTTTTAAATTTTAAATTCAAGGTAGGCACTACTGCTAGCGTTGCTGTAATTGCGATATACTTGATGTAAATTCGCCATTGCATTATTTTTTTTATTTTGACAGAAGCAATAGAAATCACAAATTAATAATAATAAAAATAATTACTATATATTTCTGATAATAGTTAATAAAATGAAACAAATATAACGTAAATTAAGCTTGATCTCTTTCCTTTTTCTTTTTATTCTGTTACTGATACTCTGTTCCCCCTGAAATTATTTTTGTTTTTATTAATAGATTAGTTTATAACATTAGTTCTTTAATGGCTGCAGAGGATGTGTGGTGTGCAGCCACGCCCCTTTGTTCTGTGCCATAGTTCCCATGATTCCTTCCCAGGGAACCTGTGAAACCTTAAACAGTAGCTCTGCTATCGATGTCTTAATTTAGCCACATCAATTACATTCCGTTCAAACGGCATTTTCCCCCCGTGACATTTTATCTCGAAAGACGTTGGACGTTTTGTTATTAAATTCTGCATATTTTTTTGTCGCTGCAGATAAAGTAATAAAAAAAATATTTGATCTGAGTTTTTGATACGAGATAACGCTACTTGTCGTTCCTGGTAAAATGTTATTTAAAGTATTGAAGTAGATAGTTATTCAACTTCCTTATATCAGAAATGGCAGCCGATTGAAAGTGACATTCAGAAACGGATGGAAATTCTTTTATATTGATGATATCTTTTTATTTGGTCACAATCAGAAGCAAATGTGCAGTGCTTAAGTTTTCTTCTTTGTAGAATTTCCATTTATTTTGTTAGCGATAGTTTCAGTAACCAAGATTACTAGGATCAGTTACTGTATATTGAAATCGTGAGAGGTGAGCTGATTCACCCACTCTCTTCCCTGTAATTAAAACATTTTATCCAATTCACATCTTAATGTTAAGTCATGATTAGACCTAGGATTTTTACGACGTGTATTTTTCCATATCTTCATTTCTATCTTTAATGGATATAAGTAATTGTTAGGTTATTCTGATTCACATAAGTTTCAGACATTTAGTAACATTAAAATGTATTCAATACAGTTTTGCTATATATATTTGGTCCATTTTTAGTATATTTCAGAAATAAGAGCGTAAATATCGTATTTAGGGATATTCTTCGGATAGTGTTAGAGAAACTAGCTTGATCCTGATCGGAAGATTTTTTTTTTTTTTTTTTCTGATTGGAAAAAAAGGTCATTATTTTCTTAGATCATATTTATTTATTTATTTATTTATTTATTTATTTTTAAAATGCATGTATATCTTTAAGATTTTTTAGGCCATAAAAATCTTTTAAGATATAGCCCTAATCTTTCCCGGAACTTTGATAAATCTTAATGCTATTAAGAAAATGTAAGTTGTTTTTTTTTTTTGTATCTTTTTTCTTTTGATAATTTGTTTATGTATTTATTGTTATTTTTTTCTATAATTAAGACATACTATAAAGCAGTCAGTGATTAATCCAGGCATTACTGTTACACGTCAGCGATTTCATTTAATATATCCAGTTTAGACTTAATGATATACAACTAATTTCTTTGTAGGGAATTGTGTTGATATTTTGTTTTAAGCTAGTGCAAATTTATAGGTATCCTTGTGTGACGATTAGGTTAACACTAGAAAATGAGGTCAAATGATTCGTTTCTCTGCGAGTTTGGAGGCCACACTTTTAATAAGAATATCAACTCGTGCAAGATAAGCAAGGATTGAATGGGAGTTGGTGCCTGCCTCCCCATCACCCTGATTAGCTCGTTGGGCACAAGAGGGGGATGACAAAAGACTGAGAAAGAACAATCTCAAATATACCGGCAGTATGGGTCGAATTTCAAATAACAAGTGAAAGGAACCACTTTATCGAGTTTCTGGTTTTCTTCCATCGCCATTTTTGTTTATTTTTTTCTTTACCGGAAATCACAGAAGTACATTTACTGATTTCGCTGTTACCTTCAAAATACAGCTCACCATTTGGCAGGATTTTTAATGTGAGAAAGGTTTGCAGTAAACTAAACAAATAATTTATTCGAAATGTCTCATTTCTATTCAGTGTAGGTAGTAACGGTGTATTATTTTTAAACTACAATAGTTACGCTACGAATGAATAACAAAAGTATGATGAAAGTCATCAGAAAATATCGGAATAGGCCTAGCTAATAATAAGCAGGTAGCTATCATTAAATTTGTCTTAATTTTAATATTAAAAAAAAAATAACGATTGCAATTATATGTTTAAAAAGACTTCTGAAAACGAAACTTAACAAATAACAGTATAGCTGTTGTTGAAAGATTTTTTTTTTAATCTGATTGTTTCATTTACAATACATTAATTGATTTGACAGCTAATAATTATTTTTAATCGTTGTTTACTATGTTTTTATTAAATACATGTTGATAGCAGTAAAGGTGCTGCAATTTTTTTTGGTGACATTAGCGAACTTCGAAAATTCCGGGTGCTTGCAGCAGGGGCGTGACTACAGGGTCCTTACGGAACAGAAAATGGGTCACTAACCTATATAGTTAACCCCTAATTATAAATCGGCATTTTTTTTTTTTTTTCTTTTTCTATTAGCTTGTGAAACATTAATTCTTGAATCCATAGTTGATTCGTTGCAACACAGATACTAACAGATATATTTTTGCCAATAAAGGCTACGGAACGCATTCGGTGAAACTTGACAGAACAAATAGACAAATAGGTAAACACTGTGCTGAGATGATTTTAGTGTCGCGTGCCCCACCCAATATGGACTGGACGCTTAATGTTGCGCTTGTTTTTTATTGACCTGTTGCTCGGCTCTCATTGCTTTCATAATCATCAGACATGGATGCCCTGGCTTGAACAATACCATTTGTCTATGATTTAGGCCACACTGTATATAAGGCAAAAAAGAAAAAATATCTATCAAAATACGGCTTCTCTCTACTTCCTGTTCTGGAAAGGCGTTCCCCAACGCTTTAGCAGGCTTACGGGAAGTTTTAAACGCTTTTATGTTTTATTATTTATTTTTTTATTTTTTTTTTGGAAATAGTAAAGAATAACATTTTTATCTTAGTATGTTATTTCAGTCGAAACGATAAGGTATTGAACTATAAATTGTTTTTCGTTCTGGTATTTTGGAAAATGGGAAAAATTTGGATCGGATTTAGTTCGGGTTCGATTCTCTGAAAGCAAAAAAAGTAAATTTTCATCGAAAAGTTTCTGATGTTTGATTCTGCGTTTGGCATTGAAATTAAAAAAAAATAAGATATTCAGTCACAGTTTAATAGACAATTTCAGGAAATTATACGAAAAAAAATTATTTGCTTTAGTGTAAAGAATTGTGTTAAAGTAGATAGGAAAAAAAAAAATTAAGGACTTTTATTTTCTGTTTGGCTACACTTTCAACAGAAATCAATATTTTAGATACAAAGAGGAAAAGAAAAACAACATTTTTTTATTTTCTTCAACTTTTTTCCTTTTTTTTTTCCATCGTTCTTTTCAATAATATAAAATTTATGGTTATTTCTAATTACCTGACACCTCCATTATTTTTATAATGTCTTCAATTTCAAAGTTATGCAAATTTTTGTAATGTTTCACTGTGAAGTTCTTCATTATCGTATGTTTACATTGAAAGTTTGTTTTTAGTTTCTTTCTGATCTGTTATTGAAATTTTGAAGTTAGATAGACTGTAGCTTCTTTTTTCTTAATATCCGTTATATAATGTATATATAAATCTAGAAATCTAATTTTGTTTTTGCCGATCACCAGTAACATTCTCTTTACCTTCGGTGAGAAAAATTAAAGGTAAATTATAATTATTATCCCTATTAATAAAAAGAAGTAGTGGGCCCGGTGGCCAAGTGGTTACGGCGCGGCGCTTGGCTGCGGGTTGGAGGAAGCGGGTTCGATTCCCGGCCTCGGCAGAGGGTGGGAATTTTTCCACGCTCTTTCTACTCCAAACGGATCCTAGGATCTACCCAGCCCTCTGTAAAATGGGTACAGGTTTCTTTCCCGGGAGTTAAAGGCAGGCGGGCGTCGGCTGGCCCCTCGACCCAAACTTCGTCCCGTAGGCTATATGTCGGGGGCCTAACCTCCCGCGGCCCAAAGAGTCTGTTTCAGACCAGTTGAACGGGGATACTTTAATTAATAAAAAGAAGTAATATTAAAAATGGAGAGGGAGAGAGTTGAAAACAAAAACGAAAAAACATTTAAATAGTTGTCGTTTTAGCTTGTCGAGCATCTTGATATTACAACCCGAATAAATAAGTGATGAAGATGTTATTGTTTTTTTACATAAACCGACAACATTTACACAAAACGCCCACTCCGCCCATTTTCACAGTGAATGTATACACTGACATAAGCCTACCTGAAATGACTGAATTCCTTGCCCTCCTAGAACTTTGGTTGCCCTCATCACGCCTCCAAAACAAAATTATTAGCCTTTGTGTTACTTGTGTTTATTTCCTAAAACCCTTTCGTTTTCCACGAAGTCATATCATTGACCCTTGCTGACAAGTCAATTTATAGCGATTAGGAAGAACAAGGTGAAATTAGCCATCTCCCCATAGCACTTATTAGAAATATGCTGAGTAATTTAATAAACGGATGTTAAGGTGTCATGTCGGAATGTGTCACGTGTGAGGAGTGAGTCTGCATAGATTTCCCCTAAATTAGCGATGGAAGTTTATTTGTTTGTTTTTATTATTTTTTTAGCTCCATATTCGAAATCTCTTCAAAAATTTATTTACGTCTCGAAGTCGTTGAAAAAAAATATGCTTCTTTTATCTACTTTCTGCCCTTAATTTCTTTTTTTTTTTTTACCAGACTTTTTTCAAAGTCGTAATTACTTAGAATTACAATTGAAATGATAACATTACACAAAAAGGGATGCAGTACAATATAAATTTAACGGAAATGTTGTGAAGGATACAAAGAATTTACGGGGAAAAACTAGCGATGGAACGTTATAAGTTGAAGTTTTTTTTTCTTTCTAGCTCTGTGTAAACTTCAGCACAATTATGAAATTTGAAAATTTCGCTGCCCTGCCAGTACCGACCTTGATGAAAAGTAGGTCTCATTGCATTTCAGAAACAGGTTTTGGTAGTTTAAAGTTAGCGAAAGAATTATAAAACAAGTGTCCATTCTGAAGGTGACTTTTTAATCCTTTTATTAGAAAAACAGGAAATTGAAATTAACATTCAAATATCAAAGAAACATTACAATTAAGGTTTGAAGATGGTTCATTGCCTTCAAAATTTCAGCATCGCAGGAAAAGTAGTTGACGGACAGAAATATTAACCCAAAAATACATTTAACCTTTGGAGGAGTTTTTGTTTCCCATTCAGACAGTTTCAGTTTCATTTGGATAAGACGTAAACGGATGTCAATTGGAAGGAGATGTGACATCTTGAGAATTAAACGAGATAAAATAAATAGTTCACCACAGAAATGGTTTAAGTATTTTTACGCATTGTTTTTATGCTCAACCGCAAGCGAATTACAAAGTTCAATTAAAAAAAAATAAACTTGACTATTTATAATGGCTTCGCAAAGAATTTAGTTCAACAAGAAAACAACGACACAAATTGTTTTGTCCACCACACTCTTATGCGTGAGTCTCATATTTACCTGAATTAGTAAATATTTGAAATTCTAAACCTCTTATTAAATTTAAATTATTTAGGATGACATTTTTTGAGTTACTGTGTTCTCATATCAACAAACATTAAATTTTGACGAAAACCACGGACATACGACCATAACTCTTTCTTGGGTATCTAATAATCAACTCCATATATCTGACTTCGGGATTTCTCTCGGTTTTTGAGAAGCTTAATTTATTCTTTGTGTGTGTGTGTTCCCTTTCAGTAATTCTTTTTTTACTGCGTCTATAGAGGAACGACTGCCTCGCCCACACCCTCAAACTGGCCCTCCATGCTTTCTCTCCCCTTCGGTTTTCAGAGAATAATTGCACTGTGTAAAGATAAGACTATGTTATTCATTCAACTTCGATTTTAAATACACAAGGGAAAAAAAGACAAAAAAAAAAAAACTTGATTGTGGCCATTGTTCTTGAAATAAAATAAAAATTCTTTTTGGAATTCTTTTGAGGTTGGATCGATTTGATTAGTGTCCTTGGATAAAATATCGATTGAAACAAATAGATTTCATTGCATTTCATTTTGTTACTGGTATCATTACAGGTGAAATATTAGTGTTGTAATTTTTTCATACTATTCCGTTGTACGACTTGATCTTGCAGTTATATCGTCCTAAGACTTAGTTTTGTGTAATATTGTTCGTATTTTCTGGTATTTAAAGGCTGTTTTCAGGAAGCTTAGTTTAATTTATTACCTCTTTCATCTACAAACATCATTTTCAGCGCAGAGTCAACAGATGAGCAGAAATAACTGACTTAATGACTGAATTCGTATGAGTTTCGTGTTGCGATTTACGTAGAAAGTCTCAAAATCTCCAACGAAGCCAATTAAAATTTAATTCGAAATTTTAACTCTAAATCAAAGTGATTTGTTAAGTGTTATTTTATGTGCGAGTAAAATTATTTTCTTGTAAGACAATCAAATGCATCTTCAAGACTGGGGAAAAAAAAAAAAAATGGACGCTGAGGAGGGCATCACTGATGAAGGGGAGGAAATGATAACCAGGGGGCCTAGGGACAGTCACCCCTTCGCCAGCCATATTTTGGTTATCGTATTATTATTATTATTATTTTTTTATCGCTATCATAGATGCCAACTCCATGAATGGGCCAGTTCTTTTTTCTTTTTCTTTTTTTTTTTTTTTTCCCCCTCATAGAAAGGGATCAGTTTATACTGTGCTTTGTTTTTTAAAAGACTGACACTACATCAAAATAAATGTAATCTATTCTATTGTATTGAATTCTTCTCAGTAACGTAAATTATCGTAGTCTGTGTGTGTTTTTTTAAAATTTGTATTGTGGTGTTATTAAAGCCTATTTGATTTTGCAGAGAATATTTGAAGTTATGCATTAACCTGCCTATCAGTCACTCCGGTATCAGTTAAATGAATGTCACTTAGAAATAAATTCTGGGGAAAAAATATAATAATTTATCTTCAGTCCAATAGTTCATTCTCTTAATTTCACTAATCTTTAAAAGTGTCAAATATACGGGCACAGAAAAGTTCCTGTCGTTTCTATTTTGTTAATAGAAAAATATTATTACGATGTTGTTCGGCGTTTTTGCTTAACTATTGTTTTTACGTTCTTAATTAAGATAAGGACCAACGTTTTGTCTAATAATTTTGCTAATTATCTCACAAATTCCTTTCGGCTTTAATAATAGGCCCAAAATGTTTTAATAAAGGCATTTTTGACATTCATTTTTTATTTAGAAGTTTTATGCATGGATTTAATTGTATTAGAAACTTTATTTGTCGTATTTATTTTAAATGAACTTTTTTTAGGAGCATTATTTATTCTGCTAATGATGGTTGGCGGTTTTTTTTTTTTTGTTTTTTTTTTTAATAGTGTTTAATGATTTGTTATATTTTTGAAAAGAGAGCTAATGACGTAATGTGGTTATTCGGAGCTGGTTATTTACGTTAGTTTCACACTCGATACCTTGCTTTTGTAATCGGAATGAAACACATAGCAAGTGTTTGTCTATAAATGGAATCACGTTTTCGACATCACCTTCGAAGGTTTTGGGAAGTTTTGGTCTTAGTCAGAATGTTGTGAAGTTGTTGGCAGGAAAGGATTAGGGGATGGCGATGAAATGATAGACATTTCGTCCTTAGACTCGCTTGTAAACGAATCCTCCCGGGGAGGCGCATTCTTCATCTCCGATGGTCATGGGGATGCTGCATGTTCGACCATCTTTGAAAAAAAAAAAAAAAAAAATGGCTTCCACGTGCGTTCGACGTCACGCTGACGTCGCTTGTTTGCCATAAGGTTTCGCTGAGGGATACAGTTTCTTCGAAGACTGACCTTTCTTATGGCCAAGTTAATGAGAATACATCGCTCGAGGATGCCGAAGTGATTTCTCCAATCTGATTTTGCAAGAATGGATTTGCTTACGTAACTTTTAACATAAACATCCAGTTTTGTAATTATCAACGACGCGTAGATAATTTCAATAGAGGAGGCTTCGGATAAATACGCAATGTAATTATTAAAAATAAGTAATTGAGTAATTTCACTCAATAATAACAGAATGTCTTCGAAGCTTTTAAGCATTTCAGCTTCGTTTTGTAACCATTTGAATGGGGAACCGAAAGGGATATTGCTTTACAAATAAAGTGTTCATTCGGGATTTCAAAAGGAATCCGCTGACAAATGATTATTTAGATTTCAGGAAGACTGCGTAAGGCGTCGCCATCTTGAATTGTCATTTTCCATAAGTTAAACCAACATTATTGGAATCAGTTCTGTTATTCGTTATTTTTTGAAGACGACATAAAGAAAATGTTCATTGATTCACAAATGTAAATGTCAGGATTCACTTCCCTACCATCCGGAATATAGATTAATTTCTCTCCGGAGATTACTCCCACTCCCTTCAATGTTCCCCGTTAGGTGGCTAATCTCCGAAGCCTCGATCTCCGCTGTTGTCATTGTCTAATATTAGGGATAGCTCAGAATGGTATATATATTCCATTACATAGTCAGTTAAGATTAATATTTATTTTCTATTCCATTCGACACTTTTTTATGCACTTATTAAGTTTAATTGATGACGCAGGATTATTATGTAGCAACTGAATCAAATGTTCAAGGATTCTTTGTTTTGGTGTTTTTTTTTTTTCTTTATTTTGAATTTGGTTACAAAACATTTATATGGCAACAACATATAAATGCTATATTTTCACATTCCGATCGCAATATATATACAAATATTTAGCATCGCTAATAGTAATATTCTTCATGAACTGTAATTCCCGCTGATTTAATTTTATAACATCCCCTCTTAACCTTTGAGATTTATTTTTCTTTTCTCATTTGATACGGTAAAATTTTTCAGCAAATCGTTGTAAGCTGTCAGCATTTTTTGGTTGTATTCCATTTTGATTTTCTTTCTCCTTGGACTTAGATCGGCTACACTCGACTGCCCTTTGAACAAGTAACCAGGTGATAAATAATGAATAATGGCTCTTTTTTTTTTTATCGTTGTGAATGGAGACAAACTTCAAATATCACGAAAGTGAAAATTAACTTCTAACTTGTTCCTTCTTATAAATTACACATATATTTAAGGGTTACGTATATTTTGTTAAATCTTGAGTATTTAATTGAAATCCATGGATAAATATTTTTTGTCTCACTTTTCTGCTAGTAAAATTTGTGGTGAAGAAAATCTATGTAGCATAAATGTTTTGTTTTTTGTTTGTTTGTTTTTTCATTGAAAGCCTAGTTGTGTGAAAAACAAAGCAACAACTGGATGAAAATAGAAACTCCATTTAAACTTTATCGTTTGGCATTCTTTATTTTCGAAATGAGGTTCATTCCTGTGACGCTGTCTAGTGCTGGCTGTAACAGCTGGCGCAGGGGTCAATACCGAAGGTCATTTGCGTTTTGCCTTGGTGCTACAGCAGGTGATGGCTTTCGTGTGGACCTGTCAGCTGCTGCCATCCTCCGCCCACTTGCGCTGTGGTGCAACTACCATTTACCAACGGAAAGGGTTCTTTTAATCTAAAATACCCATCCTAACTGAAGACAATTAAGAAAAATTCCCGAATTCCATTCTATCTGCCAATGGCGTTCTCATTACTACTTATTTATGGGATGGTATATTTCGATTAGGAAATTGGTGATAAAGTATTTTCGAAGTAAATGGCCTTGATTGGCACCTGCTGCCAGAAACGCTCACTGAATGTACAATACTTCTAACAGTTTTTTAAATTTGTTTTCGTGTTTTGTGTTCACATATTTTTTTTTTTTTTTTTACTCTAGTGCAGGTAAAGGTTGCGACCTAATTTCATTGCATTGAAATTACCTGTGTTTGTAATTAGTTATCTGATGTCCTAGTACTCAAAAATTGATAAACATTTCCTTTAATAAAGGGAAAGTGAATCTTTATTACTTCGTTCAATATTTATAAAAAAATTGCACCACTTGTTAAACGTAAATATCAGGGCCCTGGAACAAAATTTTGGGTACGTTTGCAAAAGTGTTTTTTTTTTTTTTTTGGAAGAACCCTCAAAGAGAGTAATAAATGTATGTAAATAAGCCATTTTCAGTTACAGGAATTTTTAAAAGATAACATCGGGAAATTATATCTGATGTATCCGTGAATAATGTTTGATAAATAGATATGATCTAAAAAATACGTGCTTTTTTAGCAAGCAAGAGAGGAGATCGATTTTCTATTAAATTACATTAAAAATGAATGTATTGATGTTTTTCTTCATATTGATGTAGGAAAGTCTGTTTTGTTTATTTATTTATTTATTTTTATGCAAATAAATAAAAAAAATAATATACAATTATTTAAGTTTTTGTTTCCTTTTTTTTTTTTGTTGAGTGACATATCTCTTTTGTTTCCAGTTATTATTAATCCCTTATGAATAATTCGTTGCAGTTTTTGAGTTTGGAATTTCCTTTTTGTCGTAGTCATAAACCTGTCTTTACAGCATATGGCTCTTACACGTGGTTCGAATTTACCGTTACTCGACCGTATTAGAGAGAGATAGAGAGAAGAAAAAAAAAAAAAGAGAAAGAGATCGGATAATTATGGTAACGGATGTAGAAATGAAGAGTTTTTAATGAATTCTCTCAGTGCTATTAACTCTTCGCTCGTATAAGATTTGAATTACGATCAGTACGTTAACATTAAAATTGTTTCAGAGAAGTTAAAGTAATTGAAAACACGAGAAGAATAAACACTTGTATAATAGAAATTAAGCACAACAATTTTTTGTTATAAGTTGTTATGGATCCTTGTGTTTACGACATTGTGTGTTTAGAAAGAAAAATAAAGCATATTCTACAGTGTTTTCAAAGAGTTTATGCCTTCTATTCTGCCGTTTTAGTTCGCATTCCTCCACCAATCCGTTTAGATTCTTATTAAATAATTAATTTGCTTGCTCACCAATCTCTCGGGCGAGTTGGTTAGTTTATTCTCAGAATGCACCGTGCTTATTGCATACTGTCCGTTTCGAAAAGCGAGAACCACGGCAACACAGACGATTCTATCCCGCAAAGGGGTCATACGCTGAGATGGGCACTTTCTTAAGACCTGTTTTTCTTTTAGTATCTGTTATTTTTGCAATAGTACATATTCTTTCCCGAAAAAGCGCAAATAGAACGCAGCTATTAGTAAACTAACACTGATAAAAAGTAAATATCCTCTCTTTATTTCTCCTCATCCCTGTTTTCATGAAATCCAAGGAGACCTGACGCATGCGCAAAAGCATTGAAGGCTCTCGTAAAAGAAAACGAACAGTACAATCATATGCTTTATATTTGCATAAAGAAATAAACATTAATAATGCTGAGTGATAGTTTGGTTTTGATTTTGCATTCGTATAATTTTCAGTAGCATCTCACAAGATCTTAAGAAGACACAAAATGTATAGGGATTTAAATGAAAATCAAATGGACCGTTCTTATTTGAATAGTTTAATATAACATGTCATAAGATTCAAATTCATATCCGATGGCGATTTTTTTTTTTTTAAATTTGAAAGATAACTTAACAAGTTTTTAATAAACAGGTTTCCTTTGCCTTCTTCAAACCTAGAATGAAAAGGAGATATAAAAAAAATGAAGTCGCGTAAACTCCTCCAAAATGGCCTTCAAACTTGTGATAAACAAAAAAACCTAGAAAATAATCAGAGAAAGACGCTTTACATCAGAAGGCCAATAGAAGGTGACGTTTTGATATATAAATAGCGAATTACGTTATTTTACCAATGCAAATCTGTAATCGAAGAGCACAGAATTGTAAAGAAGGGGAAAAAAAAAAGTTATGAAAAGAAAGGCTACTTGTTAACTGTCCGCCGACGATCGCTGTCAAATACGTCAAACATTAAGACCATAAAAGTTTATAAGCATCGACCTTTTCCCATGCATTTGTTAAGTCGACATTTCATCGAGAGGGAAGAGAAGAAGAAGGCAAGATTCCCGCCTTTCTGCTTGACTATATTTATTTTGTTCAGAGAAAGATTACGGTCAATGAGCTTTCCTTACGAAACAGTTTGGCAACAGACTTCGATTCAAGATCTAAGTGGCTCCGCCTTCTTTTTATTATTATTTTCGCTATAGAATCAAAAGAAACGAACGAAAGGAATCCATTAAATTCTCAGGTCATCGCCTAAATTTACCAGAATAAGGCTGCATTTTTATTTACAGTATTTTGCTTTTAACATCAGACCGGTGTTAATCGTGTCGTTGATCTTTTAAGGACGTCCATGTAGGCTATTGTAAATAATCATTACAATCAAGATTTTGCAGAGATAATTAAATAATTAACAGTTCACATAATGTGCCATTATTTCCGTTAAAAATAACCATACAAACACAATAGGCATTTCACAATAGCCACAGAAAAGAAAAAAATGTCGTAGGGATGCGTGTGCCAATGAAGCCAATAAGGTCAAAGACCCAAAGGAGTCATTGGTTAATTTGGACTTTCAAGGCAGCTGTTGCTGCTTCTTGCAAAAGATAGGCACGCTCCGAGGGGTTGCTTTTTTTTTTTTAATTTATATAAATTTAGAAAAAGTAGCTTGAATCCTAATTGTAGTTGATTGCAGAAACTTTGATATGTAGAACATTTCTCCTTTTTTTTTTTTTCACTTCAGTATTACGATGTTAAAAAAAAAAGATTTAATATCAAAATCCATTGAATGTAAAAGCATAGGTCTTGTAATTTTTTAATTTATGATAAGCTAAAAAACGGCCATCTACAGTACTGTAGAACTTGGTTAACATTGCAGAAAGTATTCACTAATTACACATTCAAAATTGTGTAACTACAATAACTGAATAGTGAAGGGATAAAATGCGTTTTGATTCTTCTTTTCAGAGAAATCTCTTTGTTTTGTTTTTTCCGCAACGAAACTTTTTTTTTTTTTTTCTTGTGCTGCATAGGTAATAGAAACCTTGTAATTAAAAAAGAATGTCGTAAGTCGAGACCTATCTGTAATTAATTATTAAAAAAATAAATACAACCATTTAATGATCTGGAAGGGATCTGATCTGTGGTAATGGGTTTGAATTGTGAAGCAAATAAAACAAAAAAACAAGGTAAATGCAAATCGAACCTTCAGTGGCTTGCGTTACTGTCAATAACAATTTTTAGCATTTTTGAAAATAATGCAGTATCCCCAAATGTAAAATGAATTGTGTTACTAGTTTCGTTCTTAAAATACAAATGTATTATGAAAAGTAGATTTTCCGTAAAAGACAAATTAATATGACTGGTGACGCCATCTAGCAATCAAAAGAAATATTACTTTTGAAAAACCTTTTCTTACTTGCAGTGAGTAAAAGCGTTTGGATTTTAATATAATTTCAAAAGATTGTACGATATTTATAATAATTCAGCTCGAATAATTTTATGAATAATCGCACACTTTCAAAAAAGAATAGTACATTGTATTTTTATTTCAATATAAATTACATTGAAGAAATTATTTGGAAGATTTTAATTGAATTAAAAAATGTATTTTTTATCGAGAATTTCAGACGGACTAAATACTTTTTTTCAGTGATTATTTGGTGTTTATTATCTTGATAGAAATATTGATAAAACACGAAACTAAAAGCTTAAATAGAAATAAATGAAGACAAAGTCTTTCTGCTCAAAGAGGAATTTTTGTAATTTTTTTTTTTTTTAATAATCGTTTGGCTGAAAAAAGCTCGCTTTTTCTTTCTTCTTCTTTCTTTTCTTTTTTTTATGGTTTGTTATTTAAAATTCACCTTCTTTATTCTCAAAAGAAAGAATCTTCAGTTTTCGTGTAACAATAGGCACATTGTGCATTTGACTTATGGAAAACAAAAACCGTTGTTCACGTTTTGATGTAAGTTATTGTTTCTTAAATTAAATCAGTTTGTTTATTTTTTAATATTTTTAACCAATATGTTTTTCGTTTCATACATTATTTTAACCAATATAATGGATGAAAAAGAAAATCGACAAAATATCCTAAGTTTGTCTGATTTTTTTTTCTCTCTCTCTTTGACTATTTTGTCCGCTTCTTCGACTTGCCTGAAGGTCGGTCTTTGTTGAAATTGGTCAGGAAATAGTGTCTGTCTCCCACCTGCTGCTTTTTTCCCCCATCGATGACTTATCAAACAAAGGATGTCGATGTGGGTTACCCCTTACCCTCACCACCTTGATTCATTTTAAATTCTGCACCTATATTTAAATCCCCAAACTTTAAATACTTTTTAAGAAGCAGGTTTTTTTTTATTAAAATACCTTTAATAATAACTACAATATTTTTTAGTTGAATATATTGGATTTAATAATTATATTTTAATTATAATTATAATTTTTAAAAGTTTTTATTTAAAAAAAAATGCACACTTTTCTCTTACAGATTTACTAGTAGTTTTAGTATTTCCATTATGTTTTGTGTTTAACGGAGATAAAAGTAGAAATCATACAAAGTTGGATATATTGAAAAGCTCTGTAATAAACAACTCTGACAACTTTTGTAAAATTGAAAAGATTAAATATAACTTCCTTAAAGTAAATTGAACTTGCATTGTATTATTCTTTACCTTAAGTATTTTACTTAAATACAAATTCAGTTACTCTGAACTATGGTCATATGTTATTAGTGTTATTATTATTAAACACAATTTAGATATTTCGGCCTTTGTGTTAAGTATAAAAGTTAATACCATTAAACATATATTGAAAATATATTGTGCTTTAACATTTTTTAAATTATGTGCTTTCAGCATTTAAAAAAAAAAGGAAGAACACATTATTCGTATAGAGATTTAACGGGACAATTCCAAAGGCAAAATCATTAGTTATCTGCATTTAACTCAGTCCCATTTGACAGAAGGTTGGGGGCTAAAACCCAGTTGCTCCAGTCTAAAAAAAACTGGAGCTAACCACTTGAACTAACAGGAGCATCAAAGAAGTGTGTGTGTGTGATGATCGCTGACATCCTTGAAAGATATTCACTTCAAATTAATAATAATTTTTGAGTTTGAAAGGCTCAAATAGCTAAGTCGCTAAATAATGAAAATTATTATAAACAAGTGCTGTCTAATTGCAGATACTCATTTATTTGATCTTGTTCACTTGCAATTATTCCAGATTGTCCATCATGACTTTTAATTAGGTACCTTTAAACCCTTACAAAAATGTTTTACCAAAAATAAATGTACAGTTAGGTTCATTTTGTGACAAAGCAAACATTAAAATTTTGTTATTGTGCTTTAATAAAAAAATTATTTCCTTGTTTATTCTAGGTGAACGTCCCTTCCCTTGTACCTGGCCAGAATGCGGTAAAAGGTTTGCACGATCAGATGAATTGGCTCGACACTTCCGCACACACACAGGAGAGAAGAAGTTCTGTTGTCCCATTTGCGACAAGCGATTTATGCGGAGTGATCATCTTAATAAACATGCTCGACGTCATCCTGACTTCGAACCAAGCATGCTTCATAGACACCATAAAGCTGGATCACTTCATTCCAGCGACTGCACCAATTCTGAAACCTCTGAATCAGTGCCATCTCCTTGAAGGATAATGAATCTAAGCTATATAAAGTATCCTGGAAATGGCTCCAGTAACTAATATGTTACTGCTTTCCACCAATGATATTCCTCCTTTATCAGTGTTAACAATAGTTGGAGGAAAGTAATATAAATATATAATTATCTTGTAAGTATAATCCCAAATAGCAATTCTGTTGACTGCAGAAAATCATAGAGCAGTCATTCTGTAAATCACACCAGAATTATAGTTTCCAGACATCGTCATGTATGGTTAGGGAACAATACCTTTTGATTAGTTTAGAATAAATCCATCTCCTTTCTGCTGCAAGAGTACAGATTCACAGAAGGGATATGCAGTCGTCCTTTTGTGTATTTAGCAGCATGAAATGCAATCATCGTTCTCTTATCAGTCATGTCCGAGCTGTTCCAGTCTTTGTGAAAATGGTTTAGGATAGCCCCCTAATGTTGGCAAAGATCAATAACAACGATGTATAATTCATGGATCAGGAAAGAAATATTCAGTTTCCACAAGTCAGTAAAAGATGATGAATACCAATAGACAACACAATCATAAACTGAACAGCTTCAGTCTTATTTATTTAAACATCAGGAATATATTTTAAACATAGACACTGCAATAAAGACAGAACATTGTAATTAGAAGAAATCAAAATGCTCAGCTTTCCTCTTTGACAAGTGGAATCCATGAAATTTAAAGATTCATGTAGCTTCTTCACAGAAGTACTACTGTTATCTGGACATTGTATTCAGTCGATTTAAAAGAATCTTGTAACATATGAAAAAGACAAAAGCATTTCCAGTTGATGAGTCTGCAAGAGAAGTTAGCAGAATGTAATATCATTTGTTTGTCCTCATACACAAATTCATTTAAATTAAGAAACACCACATAATTTTGATTTAGCTACTGTGATAGCTTAGCTTGTTGAAACCCTATCATTTCTTTTATATACAAAAAAAAAAGTAAAATTTTTCATTGTCTATGGTCCCATAGTATTTTTGTTCATTAATGTGTGATTTTAAAATTATTATTGAACGTCAGTTTGTTACAAGAATTTTAGTTTCATCTGTGCTGTTCAGTAATTATTGTAGTTGACGCTCTTTTTTCTTTTTCTTTTTAAAGTTGTCTACAAATGTTTGGTAATCTCTAAAACGAAACATCCATTATTGAAATAGCAGTAGCTTATTTATGTTAAAAATGGATTGTGTTACAGTTCTGAATTAGGGAAATAACAAGAAAGTGTGTAGATATATTAAATCTGTACGTTATCATATTCTTTCTTATATGTTTATAGTATGTTGCCAATAAGATATAATTGAAATTTTTCACATACGTATAATGTTAATGTTATTCTTAATATACAAAATAATAAATGTGTTATCCAGTTTGTATATCATATTAATTTTGGACCACTACAATACATAATATTAATATCAGGAGTAATATATATGTTATCGTCAAATTTTTCACCTTGAGTCTGTAATTAAATTCCATAATTTGATTGTGTAACAACTACTGTTTTATGTAAGCTGCTGCCTCTTATGTCTTTACATATAACTGCTGAGTGAGCTGGCATTGATTTAAAATACCTAAACCTAGGAAAATGTTCACACATAGTTCATAATTGTGATGCACAACCAAACTAATACATATGAATGCCTTTTTTGTATGTACAAAATAGATCAATATATTAAAGAAACTTGAAGAGAAAATATTATTTTCTTGTAAACATACAAATCCTTTGATAAACATAATGTTTTAAACTTTGTAGATAATATATTTTGTAATGTCATGTGTAAAAATATTAGAATCTAGCATGACTTCTTAATGGTCACAGTCATGTACTTAAGTCTTTCTATTAGAAATGGTTTACATGAAAATAATGGCATTTATAACCTAATTGTAATAGTTCTGTAATTTATCAATTAACTTATCTATTATTTAATTATGATATTTATAAGTATGCTGTAAATTATCAGGGTTTTTTTTTTTTTTCCCCCACTTTTTTTTATTCTTTTAAACTTTGTTGTAAAATATAGATAAAAATGTTAAAAAAAATTAATTAATTAACGGTAGCTTGATATTTAAGTTATGTAATCATTTGTGATATATTTTTAGTTTTTTTTTTCTTTCTTTCATTTATAATATATAAAGCCATTCATAGTTTAACTATAAAAATTCATAATAAAGGAGGGATGATTAAATAATTTGTATTGTGCCAATATGCATGTATATAAAGATTAGTTATTATTTTTAGGAAATTAATTAGTTAAAAAAGGTTGACTTATTTTTTTTTTAATTTAACACCTTTATTAGTCTAATAAATGCTGAACTGAACAAAAAAAAGTGTTAGGTTAATTCCAGAATAAGTTTTATTTGTTTATTAATGCAGTAATAATTATTGCATGCCTGTATATTTGTAGAATTATTTATAGTATGCAATATTGCCTTCATTCCAATTATAAAAAACAAAACTTTTTGTAGTTTGGTAAAAAGTAATGTTATGATGCAGTTTTCTACAGTAAGAATGAGAAGGGGGAAAAAAAATAAGTTAAATCGTAGTTTATTTTATGGGCCATTTATGAGATTTATTATAATCTCATATTGACATTGAGATAATGGATATGCATTGAATGCTTTGGATAAAAATGAAAAGGTTTTGACGGAAGAAGTTATTGAATTTTTGCTGGCGAGTCAGTTTATTGATCATTGTCCCAGCATCATATTTTGAAGGAGTTCGAAAAACTTTTAATATTTGTTTTCTAATTATTAATGCTATTATAGATTTGAGGTTCCAATGAAAGTGAACTTTTTAAAACAATATAACAGAAATTGTAAATTAAATTGCCATAACAGCAATGGAAGCTTACAGATATTAAAATAAATCTTTATGTATACTGTATAACAAAAATTCTACATTAATAACGTCTTGCTTATGTGGCACAATAAAAATAAAAGCCTAACCGATCAGTAACTAATCAATAGACATAAACA
>JAFIDM010012231.1:109939595-109952533 GCA_023159025.1 Thereuonema tuberculata
TGTTTATGTCTATGGCTTTGATTCCTTTGAGTAACCCTTAATAACAAATAAGGAACTACAAAAAACCAAGGAAGTTGCGATTATTAGTATTTGTGCTCATGGTTACTTTTCCTGGATATTTAAATTTGTTAAAAATTTTGATTATCTTAAAGCATTGCCACTGTTAAATTCTTGATTAGAAAAAACATGAATTTTGAAATGTGCCTTAACAATGAATCTATACTTTTACTCAGCTTCTTCTGAAAAAGTAATATCACAGATAGGCCTATTATTGGTTTTAAATCCATCATAATATATTTGTTATATAACATTGGTAAATTACATCATCTTCAAATTGTATTGCCACATATTGTAGCATATTACATACACGTAGCTTATGCAAATGATAAAAGTTTATATATATCATAGTGATAGTATTGTCAGAATTTCAATTGAAGCTTCTTTTTTTTATATATATAGATAATTTAATCTGGTTTCTATACAATATTCTGCAATTTCTGTTCCACAGTTGTTCACATTTATCCTCAAATTTAATTCATTAGAAAGAAGACTATATTAGTGTATAAGTCTTCAAGTCATAGAACAGTATGAGAATTTATATAAGGAGTGCACATAGACTATCACTATTAGTATAGCACGAATGTTTTATTTAAATCTCTACTGTTTATCTAAGCAGTCTTATTAAGGACATTTACAATTATGAAATATCACGAAGCTTTACATTGAATCAAGGATCTAAGGTTACCTGATCTGAATTATCCAATTTTTATTTATTTGTTTCTTCACTTGTGAAATTCAAGGCCCTTAACTTTTTTCGGTTTTTAAAATTTCGAAATTATAATTACTCAAAGAAGCAAATTAAGTATTCTCCCAATATGATACATTTCGATGATATAAACTTCTGATAATAGCTGAAAAATTATCATTATTTTATAGTATCTTAAGAAATTGATGCTACAGATTGAAGAATGCATAATATTCTTCCGCTTTAAATCTATAAACAGCCAAAAGCTGGTTTATATTTATAATTATCTTTATTAAAGACAAAATCGTATGGAAAATTTACCAGATTGCAGTGCATATGTTGTCTTTTTGTTAGAAATTAAACGTAATAGAACTATACAAAAAGGGATAAGAATTAATAATAAAGCATTTTCAAGAAATATGGAACAGTTTTTAATCAGTAAAAGGAAAGTTAATTTAAAGCGACTGTAATTTTAAGTTGTATTATAGAACTATTTCTAGTTCTATATAAAGGAAGAAAGAAAGCCAATTTCTACAAATGGTTAGGCTTTTCGAATCTGAGGTATTTGCTTATAATGTATTGTGATTCTTAATGAATAATTACTTTGGCAAAACACACGTTAATTGCCATTTGGGAAAAAGTTATTTTAAGGCTTTTTTTTTTTTTTTGTTTCTCTATATGTAAAAATGAAAAAGTTAGCATTGTGATGCTTGTTGCAGCATTTCTAAGATTGACTTTCTCAATTTATAATAGACAGCAGGAATTCACTCGTATGGAATTAGATAATTAAAATAACAGTTGAAACCAGAGGATACTGCATAGTGCTGTATCTTCACCTCAAAAAATTCTGAACGATATTGAAAGTAAGTTGGCAAGACTTGTCTAACCATCTCTGAAGCCACCTCGCTTTGACTTTGTCTAGCTGAGGATCACTAAAAACCTTGAAACAGTTTCCTGGGATGAAAGGTAGCTTAAAACAAAGATAGTTTAACTAAATATTCAAATTTCACATTTATAATTTCCAACGTTATGATCATTTCCAGTTTTTGAAAATTCTATGTGAATTAAATGCAATTTATTTACTGCTGAAATGACAGCAAACCATAGTTATTTGTTTCTTATAAAGCTTGCTTTAGAAAATTTCTGATTGCAATGCCTGGGGAGCTGTTACCTGGTTTAAAAATTGCTTTGGTTTTGTTATTAATGAGAATTCCTTTGGATGAGTGATATTTTACTGTTTAAAAATTCAAAATGGGTAAGAATTCTTCAATGTACTGATCAAATGTTAAACAAGACAACAACAACCTTTGAAAAAAGCAGTGTTTTTAAGATCGTTTCCTGACATGGAATAAACTAGATTTATCAATTGTATTTCATTGAGAAATGAATAACAAATTCATAACTGAACTTTGTAATTGGCTGTTTAAGCAGATATACTGCATACTTTTTGCAGTCATTTTGCTTTGTCTTGTTTAGTATTCTGGTCTTCAATCTTTAAACATCTCCTGAAAATGTTTACAAAAGGAAACCTTTTTAACATTGTTCTTATTAATTTTAGAAAAGCATGGAAAAAAAAGACAACATGCACATATTTTTAAAAAGATGATAAAATTGAATAAATATTTATACTTGAAAGATGGTTTGATATATTATCAAGCAAAATACCCTGTAAGCTTTTCAGCATCTTTTTAAAAACTTTCCTGTTGTCTTTTGTATTTATATAAAAATTGTACACAAGTTAACATTTTTCCTGTCCTATTAACTTTATAACAAAGATTATGTCTAAAGGCAGTTTTAAAGTTGTCTTGTATGGGAAACTTTTAGATACATAATAGAATATTTTCTATTGATACTTTATTATAACGCAGGGTGTCACGCATATTAAAGACAAAAAAAAAAAAATCATATTTTGATGCATAAAAATATATTGATATAGAACAACTGCAGTTTCCGCCCAAGTGCCTCTAACAACTGGGCTGGCAGGCATCAATCTTAAATTCTGAAGATTTCGAGTCTAATGACTCAGAAAATGTTTGTTATTCATTCATTTTCATAAATTTCAGAGTTAACTGCAGGGTGCCTTACAACTTACAACATCAGAATTTCATATATAAAACAAATCTTATTTTTTCTAGACTGAAATAATCTAATTTTAGCTATCCACATTAAAAACAGTGAAATTTTTCATTTGAATATACATAAGCTAAAATTAAATCAAATATGGTTTTTAATATTTTTGTTTTTTGCAAACATTTTCCACTCTATCCTGAAGGATGGACACAATTGAATGTTTATCCTTATTATTGTTATGCTTTTGGAGAGCTATTTTTTGCTTCAAGAACTAAGAAAAGAGAGACAATTATGCCCCACTGGAATTAACTGCAAGGATAAACAGTATTATTATGAACAAAATTGTGTCACTCTTGAAGGAGAGATGGTATCAACTCACTTCTAAAATAGTCTCCATTATACTTGAGGCACTTATGTCATCTCTTTAAATTATTAAGTCAGTTTTAATTTGTGAAAGAAGTGATGTATTCATTTTTTAAGTCTCGCCCTGTATGTAGCCTACATATTTAATGAAACTTACTTATCTGTGCAGGAGGGAATTGAATCAGGCAATTTTAATAAAAAATATTTTTAAATAATTTCCAACATATTTAAATGAGAACTAGACTAATAACTGACATTTTATTGATCTTTTGAAAACAAATCTCAAATTACTGGATGAGAAATTGTTAACATATGCTTCTATTCTTCCTAGTAATTCTAAGGTCTTCCCTACGACAGATGCAAATATTGTACTTTTCTGTATATAAACTATACAGTTGGCATTAAAACTTTAAATCGAAGCAAAAACTTGTCAACCCTTAAACAATTAACACAAATTAAAATATATTTTCTGACCGATAAATGTTGTTACTCTGAAATGAAGTTGTTGCTTGGTTACCTTTTATAGAACTTTAAAAACAAAAATGTAGAATGAAACTATTTATGTACTTAACTGTGTATTTATTTCCACATTCACAGATATTCACATGCTTGTTAAATTGTATTATTTAGCTCTTTGTGTATTATTTTGAAATAAATCTTATTAGAAGAAAATTAAAAAAAAAAGACTTGTATATCTGTGCATTATTTTATTCCAATATAACAACTGAATTTGAATTACCATCATCGAAAAATATGGCCAGTTCTGTGCCATTGAAATTGAAAATAAGATGCCCAGGTTCTGATCTTGCTTCGAGTTTTAATTGACTGATGGCCGAGTGCACCAAACCTCAATTAACTTTGATGGCTGCAGTGTGGACGTAGCTAAAATTAGTGGGGCGGGGGGGGGGGGGCTCCAGAAAAATTTTAGCCTTTGTTTTAAAATTGTGTGAAAGGAAACAAACATGTATAAAAAGAAATTTATCAAGTTTCTGAATAAATTTTCTTTTTATAGATGTTTGTTTCCTTTCACAATTTTAAAACAAAGGCTAAAATTTTTCTGGAGCAGCACCCCCCACTAATTTTAGCTACGTCCACACTGCAGCCATCAAAGTTAATTGAGGTTTGGTGCACTTTGACGACAATAAGTCAACTATCGTACATTACAATGTATTATACATACTGAAAATTCTCTAAAATTTCCATTCCTATGATTGTAGAAAAACAAATGTATAATTGGTGCATTTTGGGAATCTGGTGGCCATCTAATGTACAAGCAAGCATACTGATACAGACTAAGCAGTCATGTAGGCCTCTTTTTAATTTACTTTTTTACTGAAGGGGCCTGAAATCCTGATTGGGCTCTATTGAACTGAAATCCGCTTCTGATCTGTTAGCATTTGCGACCTTCTCCACTTGAAAAATTGATAATTGTCTAAATAAAAATTTTGGACAAGGATTTTCTAAAGTCGTTGTGAACCTCAGCAAACCCATTAGGCCAAAATCTTTTTGCGTTTCATATCATTAATAACTATGTTAATTGGCTGTTGCTCTTAATCAGAACCTCTAGGATGCTGATCCCAAGTTTGTACCAAAATTTCATTTAGATAATTAGGGAAAAAAAACAAAAACAACATCAGCAAATTTGTTCACTGAAATAAAATAAAATAAAATAAAGCTATAAAATCCACAGAAAGACTTTTCTTTCTATTTGTCTCATTACAAAACGTAACGAATTACTGCAAATTCTTCGTGCCCTTAAACATTACATCTCGACATTAATTAGTTATTTAAATTTGACTTTGGCAATTTATTTTCTAAAAGGAAATAAATAACTGCTATATTTTCTGATAATGACAAATAAGGAAGGCACATAAGAACAAAAGATTTCGCAACCTGAGCCATCATCGACTGCAATCTGGGACGGCCGTTTCGTCCTCTTTACGACTCGTCAGTCAGATTCCCGTCAATGATGGCTCGGGCTGCGAAATCTTTTTTGTTCCTATGTTCTTTTCTTATTTGTCATTTTCGTGTTATTTTGGGCTTGTTAAATCCTTTAATTTGCTATATTTCTCTTGAAACCTTCTCTCTAACATGGGAAGTGAAAAATATTTTTGCATTTGTTCTTCGGATCTATGGGCTATTTGCATTTTTTTTTTTAAAGATATACCAAGAAGTACATGAACGTACTTCAGAAACATTAAAGCAGCACAAATATACGGATTTCTCCTTTTATTAACTCGCACTGTTTGGTTTCCGGTTCAAATCTTGTAATCAATTTTTAAGCCACTTCCCATCGGTCAATCATCTAAAACTTTTGAACACTTGCTTATTTATTTATTTATTTATTTATTTATTTATTTATTTATCGTATGGCATTCATTATCCAAGAGTGTACTTACTTATGTCTGATGGCAATACAATAATATATTCCGCCAAGGCAGCACTTCCTTCCGTACGCGGTTACAAGATAAAAAGTTTTTAAAAGTTTTTTTAATTTAATTATTTCGCAAAACTTCTCTAATCTCGAATATAGATAGGAAATATAATAATGCTCCTAAATATTTCGAATAGAATCCCATTGTTCTTTTCACAAGTAAAATCTCGCATTGGCATGATTTCGTTAGCTAAAATCTTGTAGGATTGGAGACACGATATCATCATTAAAGTGATTCAGTTATCAGTGCACATTTCTATACAGAAGGGCTGTGCTGTAATTAACTTAATATATAAACTATCGGTAAAAGATGCAGTTCTTACTGCCTTATTTCGTCTAATTACTTCAATTACCTAATAAAACTAAGCACCACCGTACTTCAGAGACTAATTTTTCTTAACCATTTCCTGTAAGAGTATAGAAATCAATAAATAAACCATGTGCTACCGTATTCTGAAGATGTTCTAGAAAACGGCGACACCAACTGTACCTAAAACTATATTTTTTTAATTACTAATATTTTCTGTACTGTAAACTAAATAGTGCAGTGGAAATTTCTTTGCAGATGAACTCTGAGCATCTTTTGAATTCTCTCTTCGAATCTTGAAATAATGAAAGAAAACATTAAAAATAATTGTTTCAGTTGATACATGATAAGCAGTAATGGCGTTGTTGCAGAGAGGTTTGTTTATTTTCTGATTTTTCCGCGACTCACCAAGTTATTAAATGATGACTTGTAATTTCATTCGTTTTAATTGATATAAAGGTCAGTCTTTTAAAAATAATCAATAAATTATTTTTATTTATTGCTTTGTTTCTTTTATAGTTAATGAAATTCAGCGGAACTTCCATCTCAAACCCGTTGCTTTGAAAAACAAGATTTGACGCCAATTTAGATCCATTTATCTTCTTATTTTTGGGATACATTTCTTTATTAATAAAGAAAGGACGCTTTTATTGTAATTAAGAGGCCTTGAACGAGAGTTATTATTTTCATGCTCTTTATTTGCTGGATGGAAAAATATGTCGACGTCTCTCACACTAAATTGAGCAGACGACACTGATGCTAAATTTATTTTTCTAGGAGCAGGCCGGGAGATATATTTGTGTCTGCGGAGTTGTTCACTTTAATAACTAAAAACAGGAAAGACCCTGTGCCGTGTGAGTTTCATTCAAGGTCATCACTTTCCAATACCGATCGATTGTCAGATGCAATGGGGGTGGAGGCATCTTGGACTCATCCGACAATGGAAAATAAAAAAGTCTCCGTTTCAACGCACTCAGGGGTTTGAAAAACATTCGTTCAGAAACAATAACAACGAGCCGAAGAAACTACGTAAATCATGAAAAATATCATTTTCCAATGGGAGCTAAAATAAGCACAATGCAGCTGCTGATAGGATTCAACTTTAAGTTTACTAGGAACAAAACCACTAAGAACGTTTTAACAGGAGGGGAAGGGGGGGTATTATAAGATTTTACACAATATTCCATGGTTTTAAAAGATACAAAACATTCGGTTTAAAACTTGAATACTTAAAAAAAGTAATGACAGACTATAAATCAGAGGAATAAATAAATAAATAAATAAATAAAATGAACATTGAAAGATGAAAATTTAAATTGAAATTCTAAGTTCAAGTTTAACGTGTGAACATTTTAATTAACTAGATGAGCCATTTCACACATTTATTAAAAACACGAAAAAAAGCTTTATTTGATGGTATTTTTTTCGTGTTTTAATCAATGTGTGTAATGGCTCATCGAGATAATTTATATCGAAATATTTAACAAAAATGAATAGATATTATTTTTTGAAATCCATTGATACAGACGATATAATACATTTTTAATTATTAAGGAGCCACGCCCTCTTCGTTTACTCCCCTTACTATGAGTTGTTTTAGTAGATATTTTTTCATGATTTAAACTTATCATTTGTATGGCCTACCCAATTGTAAGACAGTCACGCCTCCAGTAGGATCAGTGTTAACTGTAATATTAACTGTTCTTGCATCATTAAATTACATTTCTCGTAAACGTTATTTTTGTCTACTACAGAAAGTGTTAATGCATCGGCAACTGTTAATCGATTTTTTGTTAAAAACACTATAATCAAAGTAAATCTCTATATATAAAAATGAACGTATCTTTCTTTCTTTCTTTGTCTGTCCTTTATACACTCCTAGGCCCTTTGACCTATCTGGACCAAACTTTGCAGAATTACTCTTTAGGACCCTGCGGAAAGGGCTACCTTAGAACCTGGAAACACCACCCCCAGGGGTTGAAAAGGAGTAAATTCCACACAAATATTGTTATGCAACAATTGGAGCTCGGCGACAATGACAACTACAACCATAGTGTTGTGCAACAATTGGACCTAAACTATGGTTGTGCATAATTACGACATAGACCTAATGAATAATAGTGCATAATGATCAGATGAATTTTTACGAACTAGAAAAGGTCTGACGTGATAGGATTATGATGTTACAAAATTCGAATCTCGAACTAGGGGTATAAACGGGACAGAGAAAGGGGTGGAAAATCTTATATTTTCCGATCTCTATATTATTTTCTTATCTATGAATGTCGAGTTACAAAATTCAAATAACATGGAACTAGGAGTGTACACTGGGAGGACGGTGAGTGGATGAGCAAACATGGTTCAAAGATACTTCTACGAGGGATTCGGGATAGCTATAGATTTGTAATGAGATCAGACCTTTTGAGTTGTTGTTGTTTTTGTTTTGTTTTTGTACCAACCGGGAAAGTTTCGAAATGATCTCGCAATTGCAATTTCTTTATCATACACATTTGGACATTTGTTTTTTGTAACCCGAGCGAAGAACGGGTCTTTCCGCTAGTGTTAATATAAAATGATAAGAGAGTGATGTAAATAGAAAACCAAACGCTTGGTTCATTCGAAAAAGCTTCAGAAAAAATTCTTTTCTCAACATCCTTTTGTTGTATTTTATTTATTTTTTTCTATACAGAAATTGCTGCTTTCTGGTCTGCACAAATTCAGTTGGTTTGCTTACTAGTAGACATGTGAAAAGGTTAAATCTGCAAATTACTACCTTGACATGATATAAATCCAAGAAATCGAAACATCTCATAACTTAATAACATCTTCTACAGATACCAAACCTAAAACATCTTATAACTTATTAGGAAAAATACTCCAAAACACCTTTGGTGATATTTCGACTTATATTTCAAAGTCTTAATCATACTTTATAAGAAGTGAGAACATCTCTCACTTTCCCAAAAACGAAAAATAATACAAAACAAGAATTAATTTTTCTCAATCTAACAACAGAGAACGTGACATCAGCCACGTTAATACTACCAATTTACAAGCCAAATTATTGTTTAAAAATTCATTGTTTAAAAATTCTTTTTTATTTTAAAATAAATATTATTTTTTTAAATTTATGCTTATTTCATATGCTAATCATCATAAGAAGAAGGTTTAATATTGGGGAAAATATTATCAAATAGACATTAAAAAGCATAATTTTGAAATTAAGACATTAAAGGACATTAAAAAGCATAAATTGGAAATAAGCATAAATTTAAAAAAATAATATTTATTTTAAAATAAAAAAGAATTTTTAAACAATGAAATTTTAAACAATAATTTGGCTTGTAAATTGGTAGTAGGAACGTGGCTGATGTCACGTTCTCTGTTGTTAGATTGAGAAAAATTAATTCTTGTTTTGTATTATTTTTCGATTTTGGGAAAGTGAGAGATGTTCTCACTTCCTATAAAGTATGATTAAGACTTTGAAATATAAGTCGAAATATCACCAAAGGTGTTTGGGAGTATTTTTTTCTAATAAGTTATAAGATCTCATAACTTAATTCTAATTAAATTCGAAGTACGCACTAATAAACATTAACAGTACTAAAAACAAGTATGTCACCGTCTTCAAATCTATAGCCTCTCATGACTTCACAATACAGGAAACCCAATGAAATTCGAATTTATTAGATGGAGATACACAACATGCTTAGTCTACAGACAGGTTAAGGATTTTCCCGGCTCCCTGTTCCTCCAAACGGGCCTGAGGTTCACCCAATCCTTATCAAACGGCGACTGACTTTTTTCCCAGGGATAAGATGAGTTAGCGTCGGTGTGATTTCATTTTTATTCTGTAGGCCGAGTAACGATGTCCAATTTTAACTACGTACTAATAATAGTTTGTAATAGTCCTTGGAATAGATCTGTATATGGGTAACTAGTTTTAGATATATCATAGATTTAAAATCTGTAAAATAAAACGGAAAGTGTTAGATACAAGGTTACAATAATTTTAATTCGCAATGGTATTCTGTTTTCCCCCTTTTCTTACAATATGGCTGTATCGTCAGGTAGTTTAATAGCAATCTAAGACGCTATGGCCTTTACATGTATACAGATTCCATGGCATTCAAGAATGGCGCGGACACACATCGCTCTGTAGCCTATTAATAAGGTGACCAATCGTCGTCCTTTAGGGAGGACAGGCCTCCTTTTTGAAGCTCTGTCCTCCTTTTTGATGTTTGAAGAGTAATATGTCCTCCTTTTTGATATGTGAAGTTTAAAACCTTTTTTTTTGGTTGAACAGATACGTTTACAGGGTTTTTTTTTGGTTGAAAGGTAGGTTTATACCCTGAAACCCCTGATAACATTTTTTTTTTCTTCAAATTATTTGCGTCCTCCTTTTCATTTTAGAAAAAAATGGTCACCTTACTATTAGCAACCAACCGAGTTAACCGCATCTTTGATAAAATGCATTACACTCTGGGAAAGTTAAGATAACAGTCATAGGCGTATCCAGGATTTTGGAATGAAAGGCTTTATGATGGTCGTCGCAGATATTCAACCAAAAAAAAAACGATATATCATTTCTCAGATTGGGAGGGGAGGCTTATAGACCTATCAATGAACTTCCTAATAAAAAAAAACACGTTCAAAATCCTACATTTCTTCCATTTTCGAATGCAATGGGGAGGGGGGGTGTTCTGACCCATTCCACCCCCTCCCGGTACGCCAGTGATAATAATATTGCCAGAATTACAGAGTCGTCTGCTACGTCTTGCCATTGCGAGTCATATACAAATTTTTATACTTGTGCATTTTAGTTTATAGATATGAAGGGATTTGATATGTTTAAATTTTCTCAGTGAAAATTGGAAGTAAGTAAACATTCTACTAAATTGAAGGGTGTAAATAAATTGTCATATTAATCCTTTCATATGATATAAATAAATGTATGACTAGACGGAAGTGCGAGATTGATGCCTTCGACATTCCGATGTGATCCGGCATAAACTAAAATAGCACAGTTAAATAAAAAGATAATTATTTTTCAACAGCAAAAATGATATAAATATTGGTAATAAATAAGGTGACCATTTTTTCTGAAATGAAAAAGAGGACGCAAATAATTGAAAGAAAAAAAAATGTTATCAGGGGTTTCAGGGGTATAAACCTATCTGTTCAACCAAAAAAAAAAGGTTTTAAACTTCACAATTCAAAACGGAGGACATTTTCCTCTTCAAACATCAAAAAGGAGGACAGAATTTACAAATGGAGGACATTTAGGAGGACACTTCTCAAGGGAGGACAGACCCTCAAAAAGGAGGACGGTTGGTCATCTTATAATAAAAATACATATAATTTCTATGTAAAATTTTAAAAAGAATGCTTTGATCAGAAAACGATTTTTCGTAAATTTTCACTTATTACCAGACGCCTTCTGAAGACACATTATAATGAATGCCATGATTTTATTTCATTTTAATTTTGTTAAAAGATACACAGAAAAGTTGCACGATTTCGAGAATTTAAGGGTAATTGTATCTTGATTGCAAAGATGTATAATATGGAAGAAAAAAAATATTTAAACAGGGCAAATTCTCAATTGTAGTCATTTACAATCTTATTAAGAATAAAACATTTTTAAAAATAAAAGCAACTATTGTTATTTGCTTTATAACAATAATAGAAATTTATGATAAGCTCTTAATGAATTAGTAGTAAAAAAATCTGTGGCTGTATTCAGTGGCGTAGCAAGGGGGGGGGGTCCGCCCCGGGCCCCTGCCTGAGAGGGCCCCATCAGCCAGCCTAGGGGGCCCCACCAGCCAGCCTTGGGGCCCCATTCACCCAAGTATCCCGACCAGCCCCTTTACAAGGTTTTTTTTTTTTTTTTTTGGTTGTTAAAAAGAGATTCCGTTTTTTTTTTTTTTGGTTGTGGATAATGGAACTCCCGCCCCGGGTCCCCAAAGGCGTTGCTACGCCACTGGCAGTATTTCCTTATTTTGGTCTATTTATAGATCGATAATCAAATCAAAAGGTCAGACCTCCACTCCAAATGTTTGGGCTCCAAACGTTTGCGATTCCGTAAACACTTGAAATGACTCCTGTGTATTCCCTATGCGTTATGCAGAGTAGCGTCTTGTATAAATAGAATCTTCGTCTGTATTACTAATTTTCATGCAAGCTTCCTTTTTAACTCAATAAATAAAATTTGTATATTTCAATATCGTTAATAATAATACTAATATTGTTTAAACAGTAACGACAATTTATAAGGATCAAAAGCTTTTAGGCCATTGAAGAGACATTTTTCATATATAATTTCGAAATCACAGATGGGAATGGCCTTTTAAGTTTCTTACAAGGGAAGTGCGTGACCTCGAACGCTGAGAACCTCACTAAAATGTGCTTAGAATATAAATCGCTCATCCCAAAAACAGTGGTATGAGTCATTCTCATGCAAAACTGAATGATTGTCTTACCACGAGAGACATTGGAATGATCACCTATTGAAGGTCCAAGAGAGGAAGTTTGATAACGCGAAGAAACAAAAATATCGATATAATAGGACCAAAAACACACATATTTCAATGTTGTGACTATATTGCTATATTTCCATCTGCTTAAAATAATTACGCTATCTGAACAACAAACTTTTCCTACTGACCTGATAGTGGTGCACAGCTATTCAGTCTTCAAAGTGCGCTAGCAGACAACAGCTGAATTTTTCATGGGAATGACTCAAACCACTGTTTTAGAGATGAGCGATTTATATGCTAATCCCACATTTTCGTGCGGTTCTCAGCACTCCGATTTACTATTTCGGATTAATAATGACTTTTGAGTTTTCCTAGGCAGATTCAGAGTAATACAGTATTATAGCATTTTTAATTCTGAGTAAGCTGGAGGTATTTGTTTCTATTTTCCAGAAATAGGATATAATTTTCCGGATTTACGCTGGATTATTTTATAAACTTTTTTCCCCATCTTCCTCTCCTCTGGCGGGATTGTAGATTTGA
>JAFIDM010012231.1:109952633-109962939 GCA_023159025.1 Thereuonema tuberculata
AAAAACCTAGTCATGTGTGTTGGCTAACTTTATTTTGCATTTAAATATGACATTGGCAACACAAGTATTTATTTTCATTAAAAATTAGTATTTCAGAATAATGTTTTAACTAAATTTAATTAGGCAATGGAACACAAAAATGACAATATTTATTAATATTTAAAATTTATTCTAGATTAAGCGATGATGAATATCTGTTTTAAGATAAAGATATATATAAAAATTGTTTTCTATGAATTCATAGGAATATGGCATATAGAAAATGACAATGTTTGGGAAAATATATTAAAGAAACTTGAATGATCTATAAAAATTTCTACTATTGTAAACCTAATCAAAAGTAATTATAAGTGCAGAAGAATTTAAGAATATAATTGCATCTATTAACAAAAAAGATTAAGAATAATGGTCTAAATTCTAGATATTTAAATATAAAATTGTAATTGTAACATTTTAATTAGTTAATTGAATTACTTGGGAACCACATAGTCAGCAGTTGTAAAAATATTTTAAAACGGTCATTAATAGATTAAGCTTAAATCAGAAATCATCCTAAGTATTTGAAAGGTTGTTGAAAATAAAAGGCTTTAAAAGCTGAAATTTGAAATGACCATCATTTTCTTTGAAAATAAGGCAACATTTATTTTTCTCTGTTTAAAATTAGTTCATGACTTACTTGATTTAGGTAAACATAAAGTTGCAGCAATGTTACTATGAATGGATGTTTACAGTGTAATGTTAAGAAATGTATCTTGCGAAAGTGTAAGTGATTGGTGGAGAATGACAAAACTAATGAGTATATTTTTGCCAAGCTTTGAGAAAACAATATTAAATATCTGACATATTTAAGATGAAAATAATAACAATGTGCATATGCATTTTTAATATGTAAATTCATTGTAAAACAAATAAATCAGCCTAAGTTGTTATTTTAATAGAATTTATTTTATTTTTGATGTTTAAAAATATCTCGTGTTTAAAATTTATTTAAATAGTAATGAAAAAGGAAAGCATAAGCAGTGTTAATAAACAATAAAAATCAAAAAACAAATTTAAGTTTCAAGGTTATATCTTGAGTTTGGTTACCAATTCATAGTAAAACTGAAAATTGTTATGTGAACAAGACAGTTGTAAAGAAAATTGGACATGAAAATTACTTTTGTATATTTTTTTTTTCTGTTTAGATTTTATTAATTTGTTGGGTAAATGTTAATTTTTGATATTGAATTAGGATTAGTTTCCATATTTAATTTCAGTCAAATCATTAGAAAAATTAACATAATTAGGCTTGGAAATTTCAGGAATGATAAAGACAAATTTAGAATTTAGTGCTGAGCTTCTTTGTTCTATTTTTGTTAATACACTTGATCGGTTTTGTTCATGTTGAGAAGTCTTTGTATAGAGATTTTTTTTTTTTTTTGTAAAGTTAATGTTACAATATTTAAAAATATATCTAGTTTATTTTTAACCTACTTAACTACAAAAGATGAGGCTCATCAAAACAAGTCTGTGTATTGTGTTCTACTCATAAATTTTGAACCGCTGAATTAATCTTCTGGAAAGCCTGCAGATTTATGGTCAAAATCTTAAATTTTATATTTGTAATTTTTTCCATGTCAATCAATTAGTGCAAGAAGGTCACAAAAATAAATATCCATAGAAGAGCATTAGAATTGAAACAGTGAGTTTCTGTTGGGTGTCTTCAACAAAGAATATTAATCCATGTCTCTGCAAACTTTTAATATATGATTAAAATTAATTAGATTTAGACAAATTAAGCAAGTAATATAGATTTTTATTTTTTTATTTATTTATTTATTTTTTCTTCAGCAAATGACTAAAAAAAAATATCTTCTATTTTTATTCAGCTGAAATTACATTTGGAAAAAAAAAGTGTATTATTTTATGAATTGAAAATTAAATAAATAAAAATAAAATGCAAGATTTAAAGAAAGGTAGGATTCAAGTTCTTTCATTAACTTATTGTGAAATGATGTTTAAAGATAGAATGGTAGTAGAGGATTATTATAGAAAGATAACAAATATTCAGAGGATTCGTAAATTTTCTTAATTGATTTATTTGAGAGGAGTAGCATTTTGAAATTGATGACTGTTTATAGCCACACGATAATGATCATGGCAACAGATCATTTATCTGAATCATTTTACTGAATCATTTTTTAATCATCAGACCCAAGAAGCACAATTTACATATAGTAAACATTTGCAGTTAAATATTGGCTTGGCTTATTTAAACTTAATTACTTATCGTTGTTTAACTTGACAGATAAGCTTATTTATTCTTAAAATGAATATCGTAGCATTTAAACTAAATCCTTAAAATCATAGTGCTGCACTTATAATCATAGTAATTGATTCTGTATTTCGTTAACTTTTTACAAGTACTGAAATGATGTCCATATCCTTCTGCCTCGTAGCGTTCAGCTATTCTAAAATTTCCTATCCTATAGTCGATGGAAAAATAATTCCAAATTTCATTTTGTAATTAAAAAACAAAGAGAAATATTATATTGGTGGTCATTGATAATAAAAATGCAACAAAACATTCACAATAATAATAAACCCACAGATAACAGCTCTATTAAAAGCTTTTCATTTGGGACTATTTTATTTGCAGCATTACACAAATTAGTTAATTTCTGCAAGTTCTTCATGAAATATGCAGCAATTTGAAGTATGGGAGAAATATATTGTCTTTATTGTCTGTCGGATACTTCTTTAACCTATTTACTGTCAGTTTTTTTTCTGCAAGTTAAGCCTAATGCTCTAAGAATCCCTGTTGGAGAGTTGCTTTTGAGTTTTTTACCCAAGAACTACTTTTTTTTTTTTTTTTTAATGATTATTAATTTTCATTACATAAAATTGACACAGCATTTATAAAAATGAAAAAAATAATTAAATTCAGATATTTTACAAAAAAATTATTTTAGAATTATTGCTTTTCTGTTATCGTATTAATGTAAATATGAAAGAAATAACTACAGAATTTTTAAGTATATTCTAATCCAGTTGCAAATAACTGAAAACCAAATGGATATATACTTTTCCTGAAAACTGCATTTGAATTAGAATGTTTATTTTTCAATGCCCTTTTTAAATAGGCTTTGCACAAGTTCATCAGATATTCAGATTTTAAAGCATTGATCATGAAGAAATAAAATAATTTGAAGCAACCTTAGTTTCAGTTAATAACTTAAAATTTACTTTTTTTTTATGTACACCTTCTTGTAGCTATCAGTAATTTTGGAAATTGTGTAGCATGTTTTGATAAAATTTTAATATCTTTTGGCAGACTCGTTCAGTTAAATAATTCTTCTTGTTTTTCCGCAACTTTGAACAGAATTTTAGATTGGTGAAGGTGAACATTGTAGATGATCTCTTTTGAAGACTTTGCTTAACAGCTGCAACCCATTTGGACGTCCCAAATTTATTTTATTGATGATTATTTTTGTCCAACAATACTTGCTTTAATCATCATGATAAAAGATGTTTTAAAATATTAAAGAAAATTGTTAGTCTTAATAAATTCAGAAACTGATTTATTTATTTATGTTATTTTATTTTTTTGAATTGATTCTTGAGAAATGTAAAAAAAAACACTTCATTCTTTTTCTTTTTATTGAAAATTAAATCAATACAAAGTTCAGACTGTATGCTTTTGTAATGTGTAAGAAAGTAAAAACTTGAAAAAGAAGAACTAGCTGTGAATTCTCACTTTTTTCTTTTTTTTTTTTTTTTTCATTTTTTGGGATTAACTTACTGTTTTTTGTCAATTTAACAAAGGGCTACACATGATGGCTTCTCCTGACCAATGATTTCAGTGCTTAAAACTACTCATTATTAAAAGCCCATCATTTTAAAAGTATATAGTATTGAAATATTTTAGTTTTGTCATAAAAAACAAACCTACAACACAAATAATTGTGGTAATTTTTAAGAAGAAAGTTGCCTTTTGTTTTATTCAGTATCAGTAGCCTACTGGTCTAGTTATTCTTGAGCAACTTGGTCTGTTGCTTCTTGCTTAAGCAGTTTCAGTTCAATCTATTAATTTCATGAAAGCTTTTCCTCTGGGTAGGCAGTGTTGTTAAACTTATCTGATTTTTATTAAGAAGTACAATTGTTAGGGAATGGTAGAATTTAAGAGCTGATATATATATATATATATATATATATATTTTTATTTTAATGGATTTTTTTTTAAATTTACATGTGTTTTATTTGTGATCATTTAGTTCAATCATTTTTGATAATCATTTCTTTCTTGCACAAAATTATATATTAAACTTGTTTGGAATCACAGTTGAGCAAAGAAGGCATTTGTTTAGTCTAGTTTTGCTAATTGCTAGAAAGCCATTAATAATATAAAATTGGATGAGCAGAAATAAACATACAGCAAGAAATAATAATAAAAAAAATCAATCCCTTAATTAATCATATTTTTGCACTTCTAAATATTATCGTGATAACTACTTTTTGATAAAGCTGAAACTGTGGGTTTATTGTCATTTTTATGCATTTTATTTAACATTATTTAAGAGTTTTAATTATAGTTAAATTTAGTTGATAATTGAAAAGTTATTGCTGAAAGATAATTAATTGATCATGATTGCATTTTATTTCATGGAATATTATTTATGCCGTGGAAATGTTTTACTAGATATTCATTGTAGAATTATGATACCAATTTTTGTGACAAACATTAGAGACCCACTATAAGTTTTTACAAATGTAATAAGTATTTGTTGTATATATAAATCTTTGTTAGCCCCAACAATTTCTTAATTACTAAAATTTAGTTGTATGCCTTGCAACCTCTTCAGAATTACTTAGCATTTCATATTATTTTGCTTATATATAAATGTATACCGTATATGCTCCAATAGAGGCCCCCGGCGTTTATTTGCAAAACTATCTTCGGCTCCCGGCACTTAATAGAGGCCGGCCATTATTAACAAAAACCTTCAGAACGCAATATTTTTACACATAAATACCGTCTAATATTACAAACAGCTACTTTATTTGAATTTCACATGCTACATAAGACTGTTAAAGATAAATGGCAATAGCTTTCTGTACCTTTCGCTGCTATTCGTCGTCCGAATCCACAATGACTGCTTCGTTATTGTCCAGTTCACTATTGTCTTCCTCTTCTTCTAGGTTTGTCACTATGCTTTGAATTCTTGCCAGCGACAATTTCTCTCTTCCTTTAAAACACTGCTGATTTTCGCAGACACAAGATTATCATATTGTTTCTTCCACTCTCTTGATTCTTTTCGGATCAACACCATAATGATGAGCGGCCGCCTCACTGGAAGTTTCTTTCGCATATTCCACCGCGCGAATCTTAAAGGCAATGTCAAATGACCGTTTCGGCGGCATTTTGTAAGGCAATATATCGTAAGGTATTACGAACGACTATAAAGATATGGATGCTTACACTAGCACCGGTAGGCAAATTTCAAAGACCGGCTACTATTAGAGACCGGCTGCTATTTGGCCGTGTCCCCTCTGCAGCCCGGCGCTTATTAGAGACTGGCAATAATAAGAGCCTCGGCGTTTATTGGAGCATATACGGTATTTATATTTTTTTCTAAAGTTATTTCTGTAAAATCTAAATTAGTTGTTTTATATTAATTCTCAGTTTAATTTCCTAAATCAGAAATAGATATGCAGCTTTACTTATGTGCATCTAAAATTTTAAGATTCTTTTTGTACATATTTTGATTTAAACATTTTGAAGTAATTCGTAACCTGCAATTCTAGCTTCTTGTAAATGTAAAGATCTTGAAACTGTACTGAAGTAAGTAATTTGACAATAAAAAGAAATTTCAAAGCATCAAAAGATGAAATCTGAAAATATTGGACACACGAGCTGTGCCCTGTGGTGTCACCCGCATTAAATTCGGCTTTCTCGGTAATGTTCGGTTCTCGTCGTGTAGCCAAGCTGCCCCGTCTCACCTGTTGGTTGACATTTATGTTTACCGTCAGTAAATTGAAACGGGATGACAAATTGGAAGAGATTAATGAAATGAACTAATGAATTTCAATTTCTGTTCGACTGAAGTACCTTTATTTTAATTTTTTGTTTTTGACAAGCCCAAATCAACATAATAAAAGAGTATTTTTTTTTTTTAATTTGTCAATTAATGTTGTATATTGTTTACAAGAAAACAATGCACAATATACATCACCAATATTTAATAGTCTTTTTGTAAAAAGGAATATCCTTTAAAGGCTGGAATAAAATTGTTTCAAGTTATCAGTAGTTAATGGTCATTTCAAATCAATATATCTTATTTACTAATGAATATAAAAATATAAAATTTTAAATTATGAAAGGGTTAATTTGTGGCAGTTATAATTTCTTATTTGTTTACGATTATTGAAATTCATTTTATTTAATTTTAAAAATAAGTCAGTATTTCAAGATATACTCATATAAAGCATAATAATAATAAAATAAAAAATGTGTAATAAAGTCTCATTATATTAAAAATCTCTTCAACTTAACAGAAATCAAAGAAAATTCTATCTAGAAAAAAATAAATCGTTTATGAACTGTTTATTTTCAGTAATTTACAATTAACGGACAATAATAATAATACAAAATCTCACATTAGGATATTTTAATTAAATCTGGGGGCACGGCAGTGCCCCCGCCAAGACGAGCCGAAGGCAGGAAGGGCACCTACGTACCTTTTCTGGAAGTGTTTCGTCGTATTTTCGAACCCTCATAGCTTCGGCCTGGATAATACTAGAGAGCTCAAATTTTCAGGATACGATGCAGTTACCAGACTAATGAAATACGCTAAGTTTCATTTATTTAGCTTTTATACTTTGGATTTTATTAATACCTAAAATATGTCGATTCCGTCACTGACTCACTCATGATCATCAAAACCTCTAGGGTACTTCGTGAAGTCCTAGAAAGCTGAAATTTGGTATGCAGGTTAGGATTAGCACACAAACAACAAAAAAATTATGAAATCCGTAACTTTCACCCTCCAACCCCTCATAAAGGGGGGGTCTGGTTATGTATTATCGAACCCTCATAGCTTCGGTCTGGATAATACTAGAGAGCTCAAATTTTCAGGATAAGATGCAGTTACCATACTAATGAAATACGCTAAGTTTCATTTATCTAGCTTTTATACTTTGGATTTTATTAAGATCTGAAATACGTCATATCCTCAATGCTTCGGCCTAAATAATACTGTGTAATAATGTGATTTCTTACAAAGTGCAAACAGCTTGTATATACAAGTTTTGACCAATAGAAAAACAGAAAAGTAGGGTATTGAAAAAAAATCCATTTTCTAAATAATCTTAAAACTAAATTTAGTTGTAATAGATAATCCCACCCAAAACATTTCATGTAAAATAAGTTGCCAAGACTCACATGCTCATAACACTTTCACTGTTAAAAAGTTATCAGATCTCATCTTACAAAAAGAAATGAAATCCCACCCAAAACATTTCATGTAAATAAGGGGTTGCCAAGACTTGCATGCTCATAACGCTTTCACTGTTAAAAAGTTATCAGATCTCATCCTACAAAAAGAAATGAAATCCTACCCAAAACACTTCGTGTAAAATAAGTTGCCAAGACTCACATGCTCATAATGCTTTCACTGTTAAAAAGATATGAGATCTCATGTAGAGCCAAGCCCCTACCTCTACGAGGCCTAACTCTACAAGCCCTAACTCTAAAAACCCTATATCTTGGTCAAAAAGTATGGCTTGGCCGTTTCATGGAACTATTTCATCTCACCCAAAACATTTCATGTAAAATACATTGCCAAGATGCTCATAACGCTTTCACTGTTAAAAAGTTATCAGATTTCATATAGTGTCAAGCCCCTCACTATACATGCCTAACTCTAAAAACCCAACTATCTTGGTCAAAAAAGTATGCCTTGGCATACTCCATATCCTTTACATAACTCCATGGGATTGTCTGTGTGACAGCCACAAAACGGCCAAGGTATACTTTTTGACCAAGATATAGGGTTTTTAGAGTTAGGGCTTGTAGAGTTAGGCCTCGGAGAGTTAGGGGCTTGGCTCTACATGAGATCTCACATCTTTTTAACAGTGAAAGCATTATGAGCATGTGAGTCTTGGCAACTTATTTTACTCGAAGTGTTTTTATCACTGGAAGATAGTATTCAAATTTTAATAGTTTAAACAACTCTACAAAGCATGAGCGTATCTTGAAATATTCATTTTTTTGAAATTAAATAAAATTAATTTCATTAATCATAGACAAATAATAATAAAAAATTATAACCGCTAAATATTTTAATGCTCAGATTTTTATCTGTAATAACAAAAAAGATAATAGTGGTTTGAAATGACAATTAACTAGTGATGACTTGAAACCAACATGAATCCAGCCATTAAGAGATAAGCTATGTGATAAAAAATATCAGGACACCTAACCAAAACCGTAGCCATTTCCCTGTGACACACTCCCCAGTAGTGGACATTATTAGTATGGGCTGGGTCCTCTTTTCATTGTTATCACAACTGTTCACTAAGTGCCTGAATAATCTTTGGGTAATGGCAGCTCATTCTTCCTGAAGAACAGGTCGTGATGTGGGACGTTGGAGCCTGGAGCGAAGTCGATGTTCTAATTCATCCAACAGGTGTTCAGTGGGGTTCAGGTTGAGAGACTGGGCAGGCTAGTCCATTTCCAGAACCTTATTGTCCACAAACCATTACCTCACAGACCTCACTTTATGAAATGCTGGTAGAGGCCAATGTTTTTCACCAAAATAACCCACTACCATAGACAGTAGTAACTGGTCAAAATGCCCTTGTATCCTTCTGCATTTACATTGCCGTGCAGTGGTACAAGAGGACTGAGTCCATTCCATGAAAAACACCTCCTCCAAACTTCACTGCTGGCACTATACATAATGGCAGATATCGTTCCTCGGGCATTTGCCACATCCTAACCCTTCCATTGGACCATCACCATGGTATTAGTGTGATCATCATTCCACATCACATGTTTCCACTGTCCAGTGGCTTCATTCTTTACACTACTCACTTCGGGCAGTGCTTAGCATTCCCAGGGGAAATGTTTTGTTTGTGAGCGGCTGCTCGACCGTGAAACCCGTTTCTGTGACTTCTTGTTGAACAGTCATGGTGCTGGTTAGAGTGTTAGTACTTCTGTGAAACTCATAGGTGATTGTTGCAATCGATGTCTGTCTATTTGCACAAACCTCCTCCTTCAACACTCAAAGATCCCATCTGTCATTATATATGCAGCCTACCCGGTCGCTGTTTTTTTGTGTTTGCACCTTCCCATTTCCACTTCACAATCATGTCCCAACAGTTGATTTTGGCATCTTTAGAAGGGTTGAAATGCCCCTGACAGACTTATTACTCAAGTGGCAGCCAATGACCAGTCTACATTCAAAGCTACTGAGCTCTGCTGATGGACCCATTCTGCTGTTACCTCAAATCAATTAACACTACATGATTCGTGAGCTGCTTTTATATCGGTATTTGAATGTTGTCTTGCCAACTATGCTTCAGTTCACTACTGCAGGGGGAAGAGGGGTTCTGGATATTTTTGATCACATAGTATATATGACCATGTGGGATTTTTTAGAGGTTATAGATTTACCAGGTTGTTTACTCTGATTTCCTTAAATTTTGTACAACGTATTTATAACTGCCAGTTGCACATAGTACCTAAATCATATTCAAGCCTTCGAGTTTTCTTTTTTTTTTTTCTTCTGTTAAATGGACTAACATTAATTTAACTATGAATCAATTTTTAAAATCAACATACCAGTTATTTTCATTGTTTCAAAAGTAGAACAAACACACACATATATATATATATATATATATTGTGGATGAAATTTATTTATTAAGGCTTAGGCAGTGTAGGCGTTTGCCTAGAGCTTTGCTCACAAAGATGTAGGTGTAGGTTAAGGCTGAATTAATTAAATAAATAAGGCCTAGCAAATCCATGCTTGCCTAGAATCTTGCACTATCTATAATTGTCTCTTCTAAAAGCTTCCTTCATTATCATCAGTCTCCAAAATGATTGAATCTCGACATTGTTGGCCATCAAACATGTGCCATTTAGAAACTAAAAATAATGTACTTTCATCTAATGAAGTTGGTGATGTAAGAAGAACTTGTTTGTTAATCAGTGAGGATTTTTATCAATTATGATCTCTTATTTTATATAATTACATATGAAATTCAATTTTTATCCATATTATTCCATCCACTTTTTTTAAAGTTGAGATCTATAAAATATCTT
>JAFIDM010012231.1:110001277-110013316 GCA_023159025.1 Thereuonema tuberculata
TTCATCTCAAATATGCCTTTTTCATTGCCACTGGTAATTGAATATTGCATGTTATTTTGAAGGTAACTAACAGCTGGCTGCAGTTTCATAATGGGCACCCTTGGTTTGGCTTGGGACAGTGCAATATAAATAACAACTGGCTTCTCACTTTCAGTAAACTGGGATGTGTTGTTGTGGGGAAATGGATGAGGAGCAACAGTGACATTCGAAAGTGATTTAAACTTTAGAGGCTTTTTTATTTTTGGTGACTTCTGATTATGTCTTCCTCCTCTTACAGTATGATGATGACGCTGTAAATAGAAAAAAAAATAAATAACCAACATTATTACTCCATATGTACAAATAAATTATAATCAATAAAAGCAATAGAAAACAAAATTTGACGTCCACGAATAAATTATTAACAAAAAATTTCATTCAAAAAGCAATAATATTCTACGTATTCTATTATAAATCATGTTTACTTCAGTAAGACATATTAACTACAAAGCGATATTTCGCAAGGGTATCTTCCCTTGCTTCCTCAGGCTCAATTAAGAACTTTTAAAAAATACTACAAAAACGTTATAAAAATTCCAATAAATTGTGCTTTTTATTATGTAATAATTATGCTTATTATTCTGTAATGAATTATCATTTTATTCTTTAATAATTATGCTTATTATTATTCTGTAATAATTGTACTTATTATTTTGTAATAATTTGAGTATTTTGAGCATACTAACAATAGTTGGATGCTAAAAAGACCTTTCTAATAACCGTTTTATTTTAAAGTTTTATAAATGGAGCCTGAGGAAGCAAGGGAAGATACCATTGCGAAATATCGCTTTTTAGTTATGATGTCTTATTGAAGTAAACAGGATTTAAAAAATTTCATTAATGGACAGAACTTATTCTTTCTCACAGTCTGAGTTATCATCAACAGGAATCTTGGATAGCTGTTTCATCCTTATTAGGAATTGTCAAGGGTTAATCCTGCTGAGAATTTCTAATAAGGATGAAACAGCTGCCCAGGATTCCCATTGATGATGGCTCAGACTGTGCAAAAGAATAATTTTTGACCACTAATGAAATTTTTTATATAATCAATAAAATCAGTTACTGTATAAAAAAAAAGCAGTATAATTATAACTATTATGTCTATTACATTATAACAGGGATAGCTAATTAATAGTTCAGGTCTATATGTGGCTCCTTAATGTATGTGGGAGCCTCCAATAAGGTATATCAATGATATAAATTAATTTCATTTGGATATAATATTGTTCAAATAGTAATAATTTTTAAAAATTTTTTTATATACAACTTTTTCTTAATTTTTACTGACAACAAATTTTCTTTCAAGATCACATTAAATTCAATCTTAGCCTTCAAGGATAGAGAAGTTGGTTTTCATTCAGGCACTTAGCCAGAATTTTCTTTTGGGGAGGGCTCATTCCTCGAAAAGTGCCTTGTCGTGGCCGACCATAGTAAGAATAGCACCACTCCTTGGATGTCATAAGAGGCAACTGAGGGACTTGATATGGCTAATTCCTTTGATTTCAACTCTGAGAAAGATTTTTCTTTTGTACAGATTTCAGGATGGGCTTCAGCCCCTTGAGCCCCATCCCTGGCTGTGTGCTTGTCTTCATTGCACTGGTATATTCAACTAATCATTTAAGATCTGAATTTAATTGCTGATGGAAACTGTAAACTTTTCCTCATATTAGATTTTTTTGATTCAACATAATTTCCGCTGATTAATAAGAATAATCTTTCCAAGGAATAATGATGATGAACATGGTATTGACTCCATTGCTTCAACTTAATCCAAGATTATAGGATTACTTGTTATTTCAAAAAAGGTCCTGAAGGAAGTGAGTCAGGATCTGGGCCAGTCACAAATGTGGGACTTCATCCCTCTTTGAAATTAAAAACATGGGAATAAAATCATTTACAAACAAACAGAAGCTTAGAGCCAAAGACTCCAGATTCCAGTTAAGTCTCGTTCTATCAGGATCTATCTTACATTTCGCAGTAACTGTTACTTTAAAATTTAATTATTAACTTGGCTGTTACATAGTGCAGAAGCTAATAATGATATTCAAAACTACCTGATAGATATCCTACAATATTAAGTGTTAAAATGTAAAGAGGATTAAATCATAAACTTAAACAGGGCTTTTTTTTTTTCAAGAAAAAAAGGCACAGGAACTATGGTGATTTTTAACATATTTATAGTCACATTTTTTAGAGCACACAAAGCTATTAAATTATATAAGCAGTAGTTTAGAAATACTAAAATACTTTTATCGACTGACCTCTTTATAAAATTGTATTATTTTACTGTCAAAAAAAGGTTCCGGCCGAAAAAAAGTCCTAAGCTTAAACCTGCTAAAAAATAAACCCTGCAAAATTACAATTCAGCAAAACTTCTATGGTGCTTGGATTGGATGAAATATCATAAAGCAGCGTTCATCTATATTCTCTATAATCTTTTTACCAATCTTCTAAAATCATACATGTTATAAAATATAGATATCAAGTTTCTCATTGGTATTTTGGCTAGAATAATCAACACAATTTCTTCAAATGTTCCCTCAGTGAGTGAGTGCAGTTTAATTATACACTACCCTACAGTAATGGACAGGACACCTGCATATTTACATAAAATCAGACGAGATCGTCAAAGTGCATGTGCGCACGTGATCAGTGAGTTTCAACAGGCATCAGGGGTCACATTGCTGAATACATCACAATCACATTATATTGCGGAAGGAATTGAACACCCTTAAAATCCACAGATGAGTTGCAGCCCACAAACCACACATCTCACCATTCAACAGAACCGCCAGACTCAAGTGGTATTTGCAAAGTCGCAACTGAACTGTAGAGCAGTGGAAAACAATTTTATGGAGTGTAACGTGCCTCATCACTTTACACTCTCTTCCAGTCGGATGGACGTGTTTGAGTATGGCGAATGCCAGGCGAACATCTTTAACCCGAGTGCATCGTTCCACCTGTGAAGTTCGGCGTTGGGGGAATCATGCTGTGGGGGTGATTCTCATTGTATGGCCTGGGACCATTACATGTTGTTGCGGGAATCTTGAACTCCGAAGGCTACAAAGACATTTTGGATAATCGAGTTGTTCCTACTCTCTGGCAAATGCTTGGAAATGACGATAGTTACTTTCAGGATGACAATGCTCCATGCCATGTTTCAGCCTCTGTCCAGCAGTGGTATACAGAGATGGCTGTAAAGCGGCTTCCATGGCCTGCTCAGAGTCCCGACCTAAACCCTATCAAACATTTATGGAACGAGTTAGAGCATCGATTGAGGGCCAGAGGACCACGTCCGACATCTATAGCTGCACTGGCCATGTTCTTGAAGCAGGAATGGACATAAAAACCCTTAGCTCTGTATCAAAACTTTGTGGAAAGCATGCCCCACAGTGTGGCTAATGTAATTTCAGCACATGGGTGCCCATCCCACTCTTAAATCAGTTAAACTTTCACATGTTTCCAATAAAGTGCACTGTCTGGTCCATTAGTGTAGGGTAGAGTAGGTGATTGATGTTGGTCAATAGTCAAAACATATTTTGCAAAGTTACAGAATAGATATAAGAAAATATCATGAAAACTCCAAAATTACAAAATACTGGAAACCTGATAACTTTGATTCAGATGTATGTGTAGCTCTCCCAAGAGTAGTGTGTAGCTTGAAGTCAGTTAACTCAAATATATTACATTTTTTCTAATAACAATAACTCTTATATAATTCTTATCTAGAAATTAATTTTTTTGAAAGTGCATCTCATCTAATGCTCAATTTAGTCAAATGGGATGGGAATAAAGAAAAAGAATTTCAAAAGTTTCACTAAAAAAATAAAGTAAAATAATTTCATTTGGAATCATATTATTGTAATGTATTAAAGTGAGCTCATAGATTAACTAAAATTATCAGATTAAAAGTGAATAATTACATTTATAAAAAATTAATATTGCTGTGCATAAAATATAGGCTTTTTATTTAATTGTTCAAATAATAATGGATGTATATCAATTATGATTAACTGTAGGTAGAATATTGAAAATTAAAAATAAAATAAAACTGCAAAATGTATAGCTTGAGCTTTCAGAATTAAAAAAATCATGGAATTTCTTGGGAGTTACATTTTACCCAGTAATTCAAAAAGTATCTCTGAAATGAATCTGATTTGCCTAAATTCAACATCTAGTTAATCTTGATTAAGGTAAAGAAAGACTGAAGTGTATAGTTGAGGTACCTACCAACATTTTCAGAACAGTCTAGTTCTTTGCAAAAGGCCTAGTGCCTTTTGCTTTATTCTTGTAAGTTCTTGGATATTTGATAATGTAGTTTATTGCCTTAAAATACTTGATTATTCATAGCAAGAAATTCCACTTATAAATGGGATTTCAGCCGAAAAGTTAACTAAACTGTAAGATGGCAAGGATGTGTTTGTATTATTATGTTTTCATAAAATTTCTGATGATAGAGTATAATTTAAAATCCTCAAATATCAGGAGAATCACTATGTAAAGTAAGTTTCATTATTTAGTAAATGCTAAACTTATTTCACTAGTCTCAAATAGTATTTTATAATACATACATGCTTATGACCAGTAACCTCTTTTTCTTCAATTTTATTTCCAACCAGTGTTTTATTGGAAATGATCCCAGAACCATCATTTTGAAGTGAAATTGTTTGGTTGCCAGTTATTTGTGCATCTCGTTTCTTTCTTCCACTCTGACCATTCACCTAAAATTAACAGAATATAAGGAATTTAAACAGTGTTATTTTTTATTTTTTTATTTTAGTCACCATCCAATTAATTCTATAATGTAATTTTGTTCTAAAAAATAATAATGTTCTATTAAAATAAATAATATTCTAAAAAGAACTGAATAACATTTCTTATTATATTTCATTAGTATAGATATGAAAACAGAAGTAATTAGAGATGAAACTTTTGATGTATATTGTCTGATCAAAATTATATGGATATTTGCTTAATAAAAATCTTACTCTAATACTTAAGGCATTTATATGGAGAGCCATCCTTTGCTATTATAAGAACATTTCAAGATGATTATCCACTAGATTTTGATATATTACTGTATTATAAAAAATGATCATACTGTTATGATATCTCAAAAAAAAATTGTTTTTTTCAATTCAAATTATGGATTTTTAGTCTAAGATTTTTTTAGTCCAGATTTCTCCTTCTTGCAATACTTCTGCAACAGCCAGCACACAAGACTGTCATGTTATTATCTGTGCTATTACTGCCAACAATAGCTGATTGTCCCAATTCTGATTGTCCCAATCAAGAAACCCGGGCTGGTAACCTTGTTAAGGCTTCAGCTGGTCTAAATGAACTATCTTCATCTTCAATTTAGGATGCCGCCAAATTCTATAAACCACATCATTTATGCAGTTCATAACCATGTGCAGATCTTTTCAGTTAGCTACCAACTTTGGAGAAGGTCGTTTTTAATGCTTTGGATTACATAGCCAAACCTGGGTCCCCTTCTTTGAATTTCCCATAGTTAGTTCTCAGGGAAAGAAATTCAAATTGATCCCTGAGGTTTCATGCAGTCACTGGCCAGTTTGATCCGGTTCCTCACTAAGTTGTGCTTGTCCAACAGCTTGCTTTGAAGTTCCATATAGCCTCTTGCTTCTCGAGGCTCCACATCAGGAGACCCAAACAACAAGTCAGAAGGCAAACGAAGTTCTCTTTTGAAGATCACTTTGGCAGGTGTTTCACCTGTGGTGCTGTGAACAGCAGACCTGTATGCCACGAGAAACAGGGAGATATTTGTGCCATCCCACTGATACTCTTCAGCGACCTTTGAGAGATGGTCTTCCGTGGTCTGATTAAATCTTTCAACCAGTCCATCAGACTGAGGGTGCAGGGTTCTTGTCCTGGTTTTCCAGATTCTTAATAACAAGTCAGTCCTTGGAAGACTTTAGACTTAAAATTTCTGCTTTGATCTGCATGAAGCTCTAGAGATACACCAAATCGACTGACCACGTTATCCACGAGTATCTTCGCTACTGTCACAGTCTCTTGATTGGGATTGCTTCTGGCCATTTACTGAAGTAGTCGCAGGCAATCACAATGTTTTTGTTGCTGTCCTCAGTGAAGGAAATGGTCTGGTGAGATCGATGGTAAATCTTTGAAAGGGTGCTCCAATGTTGTACTTCTCATCTTCCCTCTGAGACCCTTGCTTGCAGCACAAGTGCAACATTCCCTGCAACATCATCACACCTAATCCAATAACACCATTGGTAGATTTTCCCTTTCTCTTTATTAACACCAAAGTGGGCACCAGAAGAACTAGAATGCACTTCCCTTAGCACGTCAGTTATCCTTGCATTTGGTACTACAGTAGAACCCCTCTATAATCCGTCACCTTTGGGACTGGGGGTATGGTCAGATCGCAAAAAAGGTTGGATTACCAGAAAATACAGAAAAATACGGATTTATAGTAAAATATACGGATTTATTGCGTTGTCAAGCAGTTCAAGTTTAGGCTTTTTCAATGTTTTGCGATTCTTAAGAGCGTTTTCACCATCTACCGTCACTGTAAATGCAAGTAAACAATACAATGTCGCGACGGGAGGTGAGTCACTGACGAGTCGGGACAAGTTCGGCCGGCTCGAGCATAGTCGGATCAACCGGAGTGGTGGACCAGCGGAGGGTGGACGAGAGGGGTTCTACTGTACCAGTTGCAAGGCAACCTCTCGTCTGTCTTCCAAGACTCTTCCAAGCTCACTTCAGTAATCCATGTTCCATTTTCAAGGATTTCTACTGTGCCATAATGATTTCAGCTTAGGTGACCTGCCTATAATCTACACACTGAGCATTTCTCCTTCCAATCCAGAATTGGTGCTATGTCTGGATCCTTCTGCTGTTCTTCCCTAAACCGTGCTGAAGTCCAATTTTGGTCTTTCTTGAGTGTAGTGAATCGCATGTCAACTTATTCCGGTTGGTCGATCTTGTCACAATGCTTACAGTTTCTATATGGTCGTCTCGACAATGCATCTCTTTGTGCTAGATGTACTGTTGAGATGACCACGTAGAGAGTTCTGTGCTAGATGCTTGATCAGGAAGTGGTGCTACTTTTTCAACCACCATGCAACTTGTCCTTCCGGGTTCTTCATTTCTAGCAACCATGAAAGTGCAGTATGATCAGATCTAATTAGAAATTCTCATCTGAACAGATATCTAGTAGTGCCCAAAGACCTTGATTATCACCAAAAGTTCCTTTCTTATCTCACAATAGTTCCTCTCAGTACTTTGCTGAAGTATTCAGTCAATCTTTCTTCTCAGTCTTTGACTTGGAACAGGACTGCTCTGATTCCAGTGTTGCTGGCATCAATGTCCAGAACAAAACTTCCAGTATTCTGGGGATAGGATAGGATGGGACTGCTACACAACGAGGCTTTCAACTTTCGGAAAGCGATCTCGCAGTCATTAGTCCAATTAAATAAGGTTCTGTTCTGTTAGTTGATGTAGTGGAGAGGCGATATCAGCAAATCCCTTGACAAATCTTCTATAGTAGATACACAGCCGCAGAAAACTTCTGACCTTATGGTTGTCTTGAGGTCTCGACAGGTGACGAATGGCACTAATCTTTTTTGGGGCAGGTGTGAATTACATCCTCAGACACTACATGACCCAGAAATTCTACTTCTGTTTGGAGAGCCTGCACTTCTTGGATTTTAGCTTTAGAAGTGCATTGTCCATCCAGTTAAAGACTTCTTCTAAGTTCTTTAAGTGTTCTTTAAATGTTCTATCTATTACCATAATGTCATCCAAATAAACCAGAGAGGTCTTCCATGTGAAGCCTTTCAATACCACTTCCATCACAAATGTTACAACAATATCTCACAGTTCAAAAGAAATTGTTTTTTCAATTCCGATCACGGATTTTTAGTCCATACTTCTCCTACTTCTTGCATCAATCAGCACATGAGACTGTCGCATTAACATCTGTCCCTGCATTATCTATTCCATCTTTGTGTTAAGCACAATATAATATTGATGTTGTATATTGTTTCAATCTTAATTTCTATCCTTCACATATTTGAGTGTGTGTGTGTGAAGATCAATTTTGAAAATTTTATCATATATACTTTCCAAACATAATAATCAATTAATTATCAGTGGTCTGATACTCATGACTAATATATAATTCTGCTGTTTGCTTTTCCTATTTTTCTGCATCACATGGAAACAGCTACGCTGAATAGATTACATCTTTTTTCAAAACTTTGTAAGTCAATTAGATATTACCAATAATCATTTACAAGTGCTGTAAACGAAACATTCATTATAAGTAAGATTTTTGCTAAAATACAAATTAATGATGATATGCCATTCATTTTTATCACATACATTCATTAACAGTTGTATTTTTGGCTAAGTAAACAACAAAACTATCATTATAACAAATAATTTCTGGCATTAACATACTTTACAAGAGTAGCATCCTTCTGTTGATATGATTTTATCACTGGGGATATTGTATGGGTCATTATCAGGAATTTGGTGAATAGGTATATTAGAAAATCCGAATCCTGGATCAGGTGGACCAACAGTCGATAGGCAGTGCCTGAATAATACAAAATTTAAATAATAGGTGATTAATGTGAGAGTAATGATACAACATTAAAATATTTAAATTGTTAGAAAATGCAAAAGGGAAAAGCTGTCTTAAAATTTTGATTTTAATTTTAATAGTCAAATCTGTTTTAGTTCTTAATACTTTACAGCAGACTCATTAATAATTGGATGGTAAAAAAGACTTTTTTGAAAACCTGCTCAATGTTATTAAATTCTATGAAAAAATAATCTTTTTTATAATTAAAACAGTAAATGAAGATACATTTATTTAAAAATATCTAGATTACGGATTTACACAATCAACTTTTTTACTTTAATGGGCACTGTGGTAGTTTCAACTGTTGTTTGGAAGTGAGGGTGAAATCTGTAAATGAAGTTTTCAAATCAAAATATATCAAGTTATCAAGTAATGTATTTACTATCGTTTATTTCATTTTTACCATGGCACAGTACAATTAGGATTTTCCTTAGTCCACACACATTTGAAATTGATTTGCGCATCAAGAAAAAATCATTATATAAACCCAAAAGTAAGTAAATAGCTGTAGCGAGGGGGAGTCCGGAAATTTATTCAACGGTAATTTGTTCGAGGTCATTTGTTCGAACGGAAAAATATTCGATAGGGAATTTGTTTGAACTTAAATTTTTTCGAATCGAACATTCCTGCAGAAGTTACGAATTCCTTTGAAGCTCTGATAGATAATGAAGTATTGCCAGAAGTTGCACAGCAAGTGATTGACTACTTCGAAGACACATGGATTGGTCGCCCAGATCGCCGAAATCGACTTCGTCAATCACGTCATCAATCACTATGTGGAACTGCCTTGAATCTGTGGTAGACGGCCTACCAAAAAGCAATAACTCAATAGAGGGATGGCATTGCAGGTTTCAGGGGCAGAGCATCCGACAATTTGGAAGTTTATTGGCACATTAAAAAGAGCAGAGCATAAATTATATGCGAATAGAACAACTAATTGCAGGTCAAGGCGTGCAAAATGGAAGAAAGAAGTATAAGGGCAGCGCGGTTATTAAATGTTGTAAATAGATATGTAGTGGGATGTGATATTGTTACTTATCTGCATGACGTTGACCACAATATTTCGTATTAAAATTTATTGGATGTATATGTATCTGTAAAATAAAATACTTAATTATATAAAATTTTATTATTGATCTTCTCTTTCGAATATTTTTCCTTTAGAACATTTTTCCATTCAAACAAATTACCATTCGAACAAATGCGTTCGAACAAATTTCCAGGATCCATATGCAAATGAATAACATTTGGTGCGATTCGACATGGCCACTCGTCCTACAGCGACATTGCAATCATAAGCTGTGGGGCTTAAAAGGCACATGCAGTGGAGTCCACATACACTGTAAGGTGATCAGGCAAGGTCTGTGAGGAATCAACATGCCACCTTAAAGATCACCTTATACATCAGTACGAATAACTCGTGGAGTTTGAGAGAGGCCGTATCATCAGGCGGCAAGAGGTGGGCTGGGCAGCATGGCAAATTGCCCTCCATTTAGGTCGTTCTGACTTTACAGTCAAATTGTGTGGGAGCAATGGACATGTGAAGGCACCTCTACACGGCGGACTGGGTCTGGATGATCCAGACAGACCACCAGGAGAGAGGATCGTTTGATCGTCAGAGAGGCATGAACAGATCCAATGGCTTCCTTGTCCATTATCCAGTGACAGGTGATAAAAATCACAAGGGAACTCTGTGTCTGCTAGAACCATTTCCAGATGCCTAGCAGAGATGAATCTGCATTCTAGATGCCCCTTCTGTTTTGTGCCTTTAAAACCTCAACATCATTGGCTGCGCTTCCAGTGGTGTCAGTAATGTGGAATGCCATGGACTGGCGATGTATCGTCTTTAGCGAGGAATACCGCTTTTGTTTGGGAAAGATGATCACCACATCAGGGTTTGGAGGACCACAGTGGGGTGCCATTGCATATGATAATCGGTCGTCACTAGTAGTGCTACAAAGGACATTGATAGCCCAGTGGTACATTCAGGAGATCCTGTGGCCCCATGTGCTGCCTTTCCTGGCTGGGTGCCCAGGAGCAATTTTCCACCAAGATAACGCTCGTCTGCACATGGCTAGGGTTTCACAAGACTATCTAAGTCATGTTGCAACTCTTCCTTGGCCTGGCTGCTTGCCTGATTTGTCGCCAATCGAGCATGTCTGGGACCAGATGGGATGCCAACTGTCGCCATTGATAGCATAATTGAAAAAGAGCAGTATAACTAGAATTTATATGAAACGCTTTCTTACTCTAAATAAAAATGCTTAATAGTTTGCTTTAGTTGGAGACATATATTGTTGCAAAGACAATGAAGTGAAGCAAATTGATACATATGCTAAGAGTAAGTGTATCATGAGTAGCCTCTAACACTGATTTTATCATTATAAATTTATGATATAGTTCCTTAGGATATTGAAAGAGCATCAGGTTTAATTCTTGATTGAAATGAACCTTAAAGAGGTTTCTCTGGCATCTGTTACTCAGTCTGGCAATGAAGCTTATTTTTAATATATAGCATTGAAGTAGACACCACAGAGTTTTGTTAAAAGGAACACTTAATCCTCATATTACAACTTTGTCATCAACAGTGTTATACTCAATAGTAAGATAAGGTATAAAAGCTGATTTTTGTTTAATATCATAAAAATCATAGTTCATATGACAGATAAGCATTGAAGAGATAGGATAAATCAACTGGAAGCCTCTTTAATCTCCCTGATGAGCAAATGTTTAGTGATAAAATCAGTTTTAAGCGTTACTGATGAATGAAATCATAACTCTATATCAGGTAATAAAGATGAAGATATTAGAACATTAACTGAAACACTAGGAGAGTAAAAGGATTCAAGAATGAATGAAAAGAAATCAAGAATGATTTCAGATGAATGAATAGTCCTATCTTGATTCTATTACTATATTCTTTCCTTTTCAATTTCTTCATCGTATACTTCATTGTATACAGCTTCTCTTGAACCAAACCTAAAATCTTTGGAATCAAAGGCAATTCAAATTCCTTTTCCTGCATTTTTTGTTATCCTGACAAATCACTGATGATTCTTGCCTGCAGGAAAAAAAAAGCAAATGGATGGTTCTTGGCGTAAGTGAATACCTCCTATAATGAAGAAATTGTGTCATCTAAGATTTAGAAATTGCTCTATCATGTCCGCTTCAAGTAAATGATTCTGAAACTTGTTCCTGAAACTTTTCAAGCATTCTTTGCATATAAATTACAATGTATTACTTTGAAAAAAAAAAAAAAAAATAAAAACCAGTTTGAAGATGGTCACAAGATGATGCTAAAAATAATCATTTATTGTGTAACTCATTTATTTTATTTTTGATTAGTACAATTTAGTTTGAATTTAATC
>JAFIDM010012231.1:110019609-110041719 GCA_023159025.1 Thereuonema tuberculata
AGAAATTTAAGTTTGATTAAATCAAATTTTTACCTCTACAAGTAATCCGGTCAGGATTTATGATATATCCTTTGGGACAAGAGCAAGTATAGCTTCCTTCAGTATTTGTGCATGTATATTGGCAAGGAGAAGAGTCTTGCTCACATTCATCTAAATCTAATTAAAAATATTAGGATTTAGAATTATAACATGTACTATGTATTTTTTTAATTCAAGCTCTTACAAAATGTAATTCTGTCAGAAATGAACTCACCCTTCAAAATGAATTGTATATCAATGGCATTGGGATTTACAAATAGGTAGGATGATTTATTATCTCTATACATTAATATTCTATCAACATGATCAATGTACTTATAAATCTCAATCAGAAAATCACTTACTAATAATGGGGAAATAAAGGAGGATTAGAAGAATAAGTATTGTTTCATCTTTGTGTAGTGTCTATTAAACTCAACATAACTTAATTGCTGATGGTCCTGGCCAATGAGGATCATTTACAATTAGATATTCATTATTATACACTTATTATTCACATGCATGTGAATTAAAGTAAATTGCAAAGTTAGGTTTCTTTCTTCATCAGAATCACTATAAGTTGTAAGGAAACAGTTGTAAGGAAACACTATAAGTTGTAAGGAAATAGCTTTATGATATAATGGTATTTGAAGAGAATGATTGAAGATGATAATTTAAAATTTATAAATAAGAAAACTATAGATAAAAGTTATGGTAGTGGTAGTTTTAAATAAGAACGAAATAGTCAACTCTAGGAGATAAATAAATAAATAAATAAATAAATAAATAAATAAATAATATCTAGAGATAAATAAATAGATAGACAGATAGAAAGTTTGATAATGTCATTAAGAACTCTAAGGGTAGCTCAACTATTATAGTTTTCAAACAGGAAACAATGTTGAATAAGGTGGCTTATTTTGAAAAAAAATGTGAATTAAAAAAAAAATAAGTTTATGCAAATCAAGGATACTGATGAAAAATGAGCAGTGATTTCAGTTTGTAAACTAGAATTACAGTAATCTTATCAATGGATATAGATAAAGATGGATATCCATAAAGATACTTTTTCTAAGTGAATAGAAATGGAAAGTCTCATCTAATGCATCAAAATAATATGAGTATGTGTTACATTCATACACAAATTATTTGACTCATCCAGTATTTGGAAGAGACATTCTAATCAAATACGTAAACATTCATATTTGATTGATTGATTGGGGTGAATGTTGGTGGCTTTATTTATTATGTACTACGTTTGCATTAATTACGTTGGATGCTGGAAATTGCATCATTAACAACACTGATATTTAAGCAAATAGCAATTTAGGTCTAGTCTCAATTGTCTTGACATCAGTGACATACCAGAAAAATTCAGGCCTTCCCACAGCTATTAATCCATATTCCATAAACCTTCACAAAACAGATGGATAAATGAATGTTTTTAAAATCAGGCCTATCTGTTTGTCAGAGCCTCTTGCTGATCCTCTTGCATAGTATGCAAGGAAAAAAAAAAAAGTAATCTTTTTCTGAAGTTTTGGAACACATGAAATTTAGATGATTTTTGAAAAAATTAGAAATTTTTATTTAGGTTTTTATTACCTAAAGAATACTCAATGTAGCAAAGCAGAAATTGACTAGTTGAAGTGAAATTTTGCTGATGAATGATGAGGTCAAATGATCACTAACAAAAAAGACAAATCAGAACTCTTGTTTTGCACAAAGGAAAATTCAATGAAAAGTTTTGAAGGGTAAGCAAAATACTGAAATACTACAATGTGCAATATACATTTACTTTGAAAACATGAGTACTTTTAGTACCCATACTATTCATTGTCTTTTTACTAATAATTATTATGAAAATGAGTCTTTATATAGAGTAGTTGTTTGCATATTTTATATCAGAAGCAAATTATTAACTTTTAAAGTTACAAGAATAATTGATACGATTAGCATATAGAAAGAATGAAACTGTATATTTGTATTATACAGGATGATTCTAAATTCATAGGACAAACTTTAAGGGATAGTAGGGCATGCTAAAACAAACATTTTTTGTCAAATAATGTATGTCCGCAACTGTTTGGTCATTGACGATACCTGACCAAAGATTGAGAGAGATTCGTTGTGGCTATGTAGCGCGTAGATTTGTGTTTGTCCACACATGAGCATTAAACACTCCCTCATGTGCAAACAATGCTTCTTCTGTGAAGAGAACATGTGCTGGAAAATTCGGCTGCATTGCAGTCTGCTATATGATCCAGCGGCAGAAGTCTATGTGCCGAGGGTAATTTTCAGCTTTCAATGCATGAATTCTCTGTAAATGGAAGGGTGCAAAATTCTCCTTATGATGGCTTGGCTCACATTTATGCTACGTGCAACAGCTCTGGTGCTTGTGTAGGGATGTTCAACCTTTCGTTGAATGTAAACGCACCAGTTATGGACATACATTGTTTGACAAAAAATGTTTGTTTTTGTGTACACTACCACTTCCTAAAGTTTGTCTTATGAATTTAGAATCACCCTGTATATAGTCATTGAATGATTAACATAATATACTGCATGGTTTGAGATTATAAGCATCCTTTTTTTTTTAACATAAAACTTTAAGATTAAAAACTAATTAAAAACACATACAAATAATAAATAAAGATTTTTATTTACATGATAGATATTTAATTAAAAACTCCTTACCTATACAGTGTGTTGAGGTAAAGTCAGGTTTGTATCCTCTGTTGCAAATACATCGATATGAACCCAAAGTATTTATGCAGTGACCATTTTGGCAAAGATTAGGAATGATGGCACATTCATCAACATCTATTCAAAGTAAAGCCATTATTAGTTTAAGAAATACTGACAAATATTTATTACTTTTACTTAATTAACTGATAAATATTTTATTGTACTAAAATAAATGATCAGTCCAATAAAATTACTCTAGTAACTTTGTTTGGACTGTAATTTTTAGTAATTTTTTTCTACCAGTAATCCAAATTTTCTTACAAAAGTATATTATTCATTGATTATTTTTTGTTGTCTGCTAAAAACATCTTTTTGTACAGAAAAATAAAATGAAAAATAGATAATCAATCCGCAGGGAATCGCTGGAATTTTTGTAACCATTTTTAATTTTTTTTTGCTTTCAAAATTTAATTTGATTAAATAACCCTGGAAAGCTAATCCTCGTAATTTTTACGATGGTAAATCTTTTTTATATTTATAATTCTTCACTCCTCTGCTAGATTGCAGCAAGAGTCACAGTACCTTCCTGTAATGTCCTGATCTTCTAAGTGCGTGGATAGCCATTGTCGTGAGACCTTTGTTGATTCTGTTACATGTGAGTGATCGTAATTTTTACAAAGAATTAGTCTTTGTGTAAATTTGACTAGAGAGTGCTATGAACTTACAATATACAATGTATATATATCATTGGTGTTGAACATTTGGACCTAAGGATGGATTCTTTTAGGATGAGAGGTCTCACATATAACGAAATTGCAGAAATTCTTGAGAATATGATGGTAGTCCTCTAGCGCGATGTACAAAAATATTTCAATGGGTCAGCTTTGTGAAAATGCAATTACCTGAAAAACATTGGTGTAATACATTTTTAGATTTATAACCACTTTAATTATTGAAAACATATTCTATAAACGTAATAAAATCAGTTATATCTAGTCTCATCATTCTTGTCCCAAAATTACCATTGTTTAAAAAGTAGTAAAATTTACGAAGGATTAGCCTGAATGTGTGTTGAAAAGGGATTAACCTTCTAGGGTTAAAATTATTTTTTATTTCATATTTTATGTCATTATGATTGAAATGCATGTTTAAGGGATTGAACTATCAAAATTTGATAGAAATGCAAATATTACATAATATTAAACTACCATTTTTCTTAATAAGGTATTCCTCTAGTGCAGTGAATTTATAAATAATTCTGACCATTAAAAACATCAGTTTATTTTTATTTTATGCCTAGATTTATCTTAAGATGTAAAAATCTTCATCCCATTGGCTTCTACTGTATCTCCTGTGCTGTCTATTTCCAATATGAATAAACAATTCATTTAACAGACTTATTCAGAAATGGGATCAGATGACAATCCCATGAAAAATAATTCAAATGTCAAAGAATCTGTAATAAAGTCATTTTAAATAGATAACTAGAAAAGGAGATGAGTGAGAGTCATCTGTAGGACACCCAATGATACAACACAATAAAAAGGTAGAATGGATGCAGAATGAACAACAGAGATGAGTCAAGGAGTAACTGAAGACAAAATTTTCATTTGCTGTCAAGGAGTGAGGATATTCCAGAAATTCCAGATTAATATTAGATATCCCTAATACATTAATGTTGATGTGGATTCAAATCAGCATATCACAAAGGTTCAATATCAGTGATTGATTTCAGCTGCGTTAGGAGTCGTAGATTCACAATCTAGTGATGACAGGACAAGACAAAGGGTCAATTTACTTTCAAGAACCCTTTGAATGAATGGAATCAGCTAATCAGTCAGATGATAGGAAAAGTAGAGTCTAGGAGATGTAGGTAATGCCAGAATTCATTTATGAATTTGACTGTGGCTTGAAGATTACGAAGATGCTCTAAATTAACAGTTGATTCAGAATATAAGGAAGAAGGGAAGAATTACTGGCAAATCTGAAGATAGATGGAGGGAATGTAGGAATAGTCAGAGAAACTTAAAATTTTTCAATTTCCATTGAAGCAGGTTTTGGAAGAAGCTTGATTTCTGTTCAGATGAAGTTCACATGCAGAAAAAGTTTCACTTGAAAATGAAGAAACCAAGGACTGAAGCAGAAAGGAAGTAGCAAGATGACTAAGTTTTAATGATTAACAGAGGATAATGGCAATAAATTTACATTGTGAAACAATGATTAATAAATAATGATTGGATATTTTAAATATTATATATATTTCTAAAATAATAATAAAGTGAATGCTTACCATGGCCATCAATGCGATATCCTAAACCATTTGGACAAAGATTCTTATAATCCACTAAACATCATTTAGAAAAAAAAATCATTATTAGAAAAGTTAGTTTACAATCACTTCAGGTAATTTTAAGTTAAAAATAGAGAATTAAATCAATTAAATATATTTAATTACTAAAATTTTTTACAAGTTTGATGATTTATTATTTTGTTGAACAAAAAACAAAACAAAAAAAAAAAAAAAAAACCAGAATAAAATGAATTTATATTTCTGATACTAAAAATGACAAATATTTCTATGGAATTGTAGATGCTAATAAAACCTTTTATGAAGGGTTATTCCAGATCTCTGGAACTGAATTTCAGTGATGCATTGCTGTAGAAAATCCAGTGTCTCCACCACCAAGAATGTTCAATTTGATAGTCCTTTACTGCTGCTCTGCATCATAATTTCCACTGAAGCAGGTTTTACAGAGTACTGTCTGTCCACTCCTCCTGACAAGCTTTCCAGAGACCATCTATCATGGGGTTACACCTGTGTCCTAGTGCTCATTTTAGGAGTCCAAATGCACAAAAGTCAATTGGTGCAGCATCTGGTAATTTCATACGAATGTCACTGAAAGATAAAGCATGTATTCCTGTTTCCTGTTCCATTCAGAAACAAACGGGTTGAAGCCGAGGTGTGACTGGAGGCTTTATCTTGATGGAGTAATTCCTTGTTTGTGTCTTTACTATAAAAAATAGGGAATCTCATTTCTATAAAATTGGATCCAGACATTAGTTTGATAGTAGTGGGACCTTTACGTTTTGTGCAACACAATGAATAATTAACTTGTTAGTATAGCTGTATCCTGTGATGATCGTGAATCCCTTAAAAAAGGGGATTTTTTTTTTGCATTGTGTCTACTATTTTTGAAATTTTTTGTTGTCCTGGCAGTAAATTGCTGTGGGGGTTTGTTGCAGTCATTAAGGTAGATGTATGCTTTATCTAATGTAACTATAAATTTCCATTTTTCTCCAAATAGGTGGCACTCATACACTTTCTACTGTTTGTTCAGATGATCACAGTTGTCAAAGATGTTCAGTCTGCATTGCAATAACCCTCTTGGTTGTCAGATTGCTTCCTGCTATGACTTCACTTTCCTAATCACACCTGGTAGCAGACTGTGGAAAGGAGTATTTTTTACCTTTTACAATTAGTCCCAGTCTTACATGTTTTTATGATCATGGAATGGCTATACTTTGCATCGGAAAGAGCAGCAATAGATCCTTCCCAAAACGGTTTGATTTTCTTCCGCATTGTTGTCACCAAGCCCATGAGATTTCCACACTGAACAGCTCGTGGATGTTTGCATTACCATTGTTAAGCACTTGCATGTCACATGCATCACAGGCTTATGCAAATTGTTTCCAGAGATCCAGAACAACCCTCCTGTATTATTATCCAAAAGTTACTTTACAAATGTAATAGAAAATTATTGTCAGGTAAACTATCTGAGTGAAAAATGAAAGAAAAATATGATTAGTTGCATAAAATAAAATTCTCCATTTGTATTTCTATTTGGAGATGCTTTGACTAAGAATATTTGATTTTTTTTTTTTTAATTATTACATTCTCTCTCTCTTTCTTAGAAAATCCAAAGATTTTAAATGGAAGTGTTCCATCTATTTATTTCCTCATTTACAATCTTGTTCTTTTCTGAAATGTCTAATATCTACAAGATTGTCATTTTGGAGGATTATAATCAGAAGAGAAACAATTCAGGATAATAATTCGTACCAGGAATAATCAGGAATTTTAAAATTTGATGACATTTTTGGCATCCATCTTTTATAAACTAGGCCTTGATCCCTGATTACTCATCAACTGCTTTTGAAACTTAATATATATATATATATTTTCGTGGGTGTCTTTTGACTCATATTCATTAACCATGAGGTAGAAAGAGCTCTCATCAATAAATTTTGATGAGCACCACTCTAGGTACCAATTTATCAATGAACATCTTGATAAATTTGATGATGATGAATTGGAGTGAAAGTTATGCAATTCAATGCGATTTGAGATTACAGCAAATGATCACAACCTAGACAATGGATTCACTGGGCACAACAGGATCTTTAATCTTAATAAAGTGGCAGGTCTTCCTGGTACATCAGTTTTCTCTTTAGTCAGTATTTCTAGAAGATCCTGACCTGTTCTCTGAACATTCAGACCATTCTTTTCTCACAATGTCCAATATTGACATGATGTCTCTTAAAAACATATTCAACAAGAATATGTCATGGAATGAAAGATGACATTTATTAGGACTATGATTTTTGCTCTCGCAAAGTCCCAGTTGACATAGAGCACTTTATCATTACTCCATCAAAGAAATATGAATTTTAAGCACTCAAGCTGCAAAATGCAAACTTTTTCATGAACTAAATAAATTATCTCCTCTCTCATTTTTTTTCATAAAACCATTTTATAACTTTCTTAATACTAAATCAAATATCTGAAAGATTAATAATTTTTTTCCAATTATTTTATTTTTATCAATCTTCCAACTTTAGTCAAAATCAGTTCTTTCTTTCTGAGTGTTTTGATTTTCATTACATCAATGTAAAATCTTAAGAAGTATAAATTAGAATTTACATGCAGAAATAAAAATGAATGACCAACTCATCTCAGGATATTGCTGTACAATTAAAAGTTTGCATAACAGCAGGAGTCAACTGGTTTGTATATGTACAACAGATTAAATAATAAGAATTGCAAAGATACTTAAATAATGTGAACCGGATTACAGAACTGCATGTTTCATTAATTAGAATAATTGGGTCATTTTTAGCTGATGTTTCATAGATCACTAACCAAATCCAGGGCTGTCTACAAGTACCAAGACTACAAACTACAATATTTTGTAGAACTACATCAATCTTCATTCTTGAAAGAATTTACTCTTTTTTGATTCTCAATATAATTTTCAGTGGATTAAATTCTTTTTTTCTGCTTTTACATCAAATTTATTAAAATTTTGATGTGGCAGTTTACTTTCAATTATCTATATTTTCAATTATCTTTTATGCATAAAAGTGTAAAGTTTTTTAGTTTATAAATCAAACTATGAATCTAAAAAAGGTAATATATATATGCTTTGGTTTTGTAAGTTCTAAATTATATTTACTAAATTAACTAAGAATGCAAATCATGACAAATACATAAATGAAGAAAATAAATTTATAATACATGATCCTTTCCGAGGACAAAGTTCACAGTGAGGTCCCCAAGCAGCTCCCATGGCACAACAGCAGTCTGCCTTTGTAATCTGCATCATGTTGGCTGTTTTACTCGTGCAGAGACCATTGATAACTTGCATGAAACAAAATCCAGTTCTTACATCTGTGAAATAATAAAATAATAAGACATAAGAATTAAAAGGAATTATCGCCATTGTAATAATCATTTGAACTATAGAATATTAATATTTTTGAAAGAATATAAGTTTGAGTCTATGAAACAATGGATCTTGTGGGATCAGTGAAAAAAATTGTAAGCGCTTATGCATCTGACAGTTTTGTGCCAACAAAGAATGAGTGGTCGGCAGTAGCATATGGAAAAATGGAGTCAGTTCGTGATGAGCAGTATGCAGCTTTGAAATTTTGCGTCCGTCTGTAGAAAATTCACAACGGAAGCATACGAAATGTTGCAGCATGCGTACAGCGAAGTGTTCTTCCACAATCAATTGCATGTCAGTGGTTCAAACAGTTTAAGGAGGACCGTGTTTCGACCCCAAGGCAGGGCAGTCAAAGCGCTTGGCCAAGATCGTGATTAATATAGCTGCCGTCATTGTTCGCGAAGATTGCCGAATAATACTAGATAGACTGGTGGACATGTTAAACATTTACAATGGTAGTGCATTCACCATTGTACATGATTGCTTGCACATGAGACGCATCTGTGCAAGATGGGTGCCAAGATTGCTAATGCCTGAACAGAAGCTGGTGCAAGTAGAGGTGTGCTGGGAGCTTCAGCATCTGATAGAGAGGCCCATCTGAATTCCATCATTACTGGTGATGAGAGTTGGCTTCATCACTATGATCTCGAAAGCAAACAGGAGAGCACAGTCTGGAAATCACCTGGTTTTCCAATGCCAAAGAAGGCCAAGGTTCTTCTATTGGCTGTAAAGTTAATGGTGGTTTCCGTCTTTGACTATCGTGAAATGGTTCAACATGGCATGACATGAAGCGCCCTGAATACATGACATAAAGTGCCCTGCTTATCATGGTTACTGGGCAGTATTAGATACAGTTTTGAAGACCTTGGCCGAACACATCTAACAAAAAAACTCCTGACCTGCATCCATATGGTTGGCATCCACACCACGATAATGCATGCCCTCACTTTTCCAACGTTGTTGCCCAATATTTGGCTCAACAAAACATCGAATGTGTGCCACACCCTCCATACAGCCTTAACCTTACTCTGAATGACTTTTTTTGTTCCCTCGTCTGAAAGCGGAGCTGCGGGGCGAGCATTTTAGCTCATCAATGGCAGTTCTGAAGAAGGCGGAGGAAGTTCTAAGATAATGTCAAATGACAGGTTGCAGCACGTCTTCCAGGACTGACAGACATGTTGGGCCGAATGCATAAACTTGATGGTAACTACTTTGAAAAAGACCATATCAATCTGGACCTTGCCTAATATATTTCCTGATTAAAAAATTCATTCTCACTCTTAAATGACTCACCCTCATAATAAACTGTTAAATATTTAAAATTCATTCCTAACTTTCATCAACTTTCATTTATGAAGTAACCTTGTATCAGAATTTATGTTTAATTTTACAAATAAATGCATTAGAATATTTCAAAAGTGATTGAAATTGCTTACCCAAGCACGATCTTCCATCTTGACTTGTTTCATAACCATCATAACATTCGCATCTATAACTTCCTCTGATGTTCATGCAGCGACCATTTTTGCAAAGTCCAGGTGTAGCCTGGCATTCATTTACGTCTAAAATAATATTTATTTTTATAAACTTACATAAATTAGCAGAACAAAGATGAATTTGATCAAGAAGAGGTTTTTAAACATTTGAAATACATTAAAAAAAATAGTGCTCACCTCTGCATTCATCCGAAGTTCCAATCTGCTGGTAGCCACTTGGACAAATGCACATAAATGAGCCTATAAGATTCTTGCATTCATAACGGCAGTCATTTGCAGGAGTTTCACACTCATCAACATCTAAAATTGTTAAAACAGTACAACAATAAAAACTTGGGTAAGTTTGGATTTTATTAATATTTGTACTATTTTGGACTCTTTTCGTTACTAATTTAAGTTTACAGACCTTGACAGTGTCTTCCGTCATGGGCTAAAGCATAGCCATAAGGACAGATGCATCGGAAAGAGCCTGGCAAATTCTGACATCTAAAGGCACAGTCACTACCTTCTTCTATACATTCATCTACATCTGAAATAAGAATAAGCAAAATTTAGGATTTGTTGTTTCTAATTCTTTGTTTATCTAAGCATCTGAATTTAATAGCAATTAACATAACACCTCATTTTTTTTTTTTAATAATAGAAAAATTTCAAGATAAAGAACAATAATTTTCTAGATTGATAGAAAATTTTATTCTCATAACCATATTGCAGCTGTCATCACTTATTGGTGTAAATCGGTGAAATGACTATTTAGATAAGATTGGTTTTATTAATAGCAATTAAAAAAAGGGTTTATATTCAATTATGTTTTAAGTTATATAAAATGTTCATAAAATACCATTTTAATGTTCCTACTATATACTAACCTTCACATATTTGCTGTGGTCCTGGAACATATCCTGGATAACAAGTGCATTCAAAGTTTCCAATCACATTTCTACAGGTACCATTTCCACAGACATTTCCAGTAAGGCATTCATCTTCATCTAAACAAAGCAAAGATACCCATAAAAATTTCATTTAAATGTAAACTTTTTTATTTTATTTTATTTTTTAGTTACATAAATGCTGTCTAAAAAGTATAACAATCTCTGTCAATATAATGATACCTTGGATTCACAAGTGACATGACTTTTTGTAATTATTAGTATTTATCAGTTGCAATTAGTAATGTTAAGGAACATCCTAAATGAAACAATTTACAAAAAACAAAACAAAAACAGAAATTACAAATTAAGATGCACATAATTCAAGTCCTAGCTTTCTGTTAGGCCAAAACTGAATGTACTAAATAAATTAAAATAAATTTAAATAAGTAAATTAAAATCATTTCATTCAGGTTGCATAATTTAATTTGTGTTACAGTTCTTTCAATAAGCGCTCTGATATCAACACACATGGATAAGAAAACATATTTGCAAATTAAAAAATACATGTAATTAAACATATAGAACCAGTTTCTGATGCAATTTTGCATATTTCATTGGACAACAGCTAATGAACAAATATTATCTCTTTCATTTATTTTTAGACACTTATGAATTAAGATCAATAAGAAGTCACAAGCCCATAGTTTAAATAGTATAGGTGCTTATCTACTGGCTGGAAGAGTGTACTTGATCCATACAATGGTCAAAAGTTTTCCCCTAATTATTCCTTCTCTAGATAGATTCCAGGGTACCACCTACCTTCTGGCAAATGATTATTTAGTGTTTTCCTGAAGTAATGATGAATGAGCATCAAACTGGCTCTTCACATTTTACTCTGTACTCTTTGATCGTATGTTTGAAATGAGCTGAAGCTTAATATTCTTTGTTGAAAGCTAACATTTTCAAATTTTGAACTGAACTAGAATTCTCAGAATATGATTTTCAAATTATGAATCTGAGAATGGTCCTATTTGTCTTGATCTGTATTTTACTGGGAACATGATATTTGACCAACAGATAAAGAATAGTTATTTCCGATTCATGTTAATTATCTGGTAGAGAAATAAACTGTTATTTCTAAATAAAAAACTTTATATTGAAGGATCTAATGCAATAGGAGTGCAAACAAAAATAATGTCTCCTATTGTTCTTTGAGGATATAAGCTCTAGAACTAAGGCTGCTTAAATGACAATCTGCAATTGTTAAAAATGTCTGTTATTTTCCCATAAAGTTACAGTCAAGTTTTTATGTATTTTTAATCAAACAATGGTGATAATGACAAATCCTGTACAATGGTGTTCTTTTGTAGAAGTCCTTTGTGCCCCGGGAGACATAACAGGAATTAAGTCATAATAAGTCACTAGCCATGTACTTTTTCCATCTCTGAGTAAGACAATACACATTGTCCAATCCCATAAAATTGGCACTCGAGATCTCTATAAATATTTTAATTGAGCTCATCATCATTATCTGCAAAATAGTGTCCATGGAATCTCTTTCAGTAAAGGGAACAGATGATGATCACCATTGCTCACAGAAGGCTGTTTTCTTAACTTGATTTTATAAGGTTCTGCCTCAGCACTAGTGATGGTCATTTGCGCATGCGGTGTTGACCAGGTGAGTGGTATCTGCCACAGTATATATGGTAGCAACACACAGGACCAATGCCTGGCATCATGGTGGGGAAGCCATAGCCTGCAATGACTATTTGCCTCTGGTTGTCCTATAGAGGACATTGAGCAGTGCAGTGTACATCCAGAACATCATCCAACCCGTTCTGTTGCCATTCCTGCAACATCAGGGAGATGTGCTCTTCCAACAGGACAATGCCGCCCACACACACACACCACTTGTGCAACCCAATGAGCTCTCCAAGGCGTTCTGGATTCCACTGTCCAGCACGATCTCCAGACTTGTCTCCCATTGAGCATGTATGGGACTCAATTGGCTGGCATCTGGCACAGTCTGCAACACCAGCAACAATCCTTTACCTACTGTGCCACCAGATGGAATGTGCATATGATCATCTCTATGCGAGAGTCCAGGCCTGCATTGCTGCTGAAGGAGGATACGCAGATACTAACATGGTCTTTTTACACACATTGTAGCTTCTGTACATAGGCGTATTATCCCGTGAGCATGATCATGTACAGTGTACAACCTATAGAATGGGTGAATAAAATTTCCTTCTCCTGGGATCATGGCTCCAAGGTGTTCATTTTTCATTTTCTACTAGTGTAGAAATGAAAATCACATCATAGGCATCAGTGTTTTTCAATTTTTTTGCTTCACGGCCACTTAGGCATTTGGAAAAATCCGGTGGCAACATTTTTCCTAAATATCCCATGGCACTTCAAACTTTTTTTTTGTTTCTATATATTTGACCCAATTAAACAACTGTGCAAATGTAAACAAGCCAATATTTCTCATTGAATTATAAAAATCAGATAATTATTGACTAACTAATTTTAACCATTTCAGTTTGTATAACTCACAATTTACTTGTTCCTCTTGTGTTAATAAATGATGTTGCTCAAAATATTTAATACCTATTTTATATTTTCTCAGAGAATCGCATACCTTAAAAAAAGCTTGCCCCCTGCCCCTCCCCATTTATACCTTTTAGGACCCGATAATCAAAAATTCGTTGAGTAAGTATCTTTTCGGTATTGATAAAGAACATGCATTTGAAATTTCGTGTTACCAACAAAAGCCGTTTCTAAGAGGTATGTGTACACTTCAAGAAAGTTTGCCCCCCCCCCTCCCCTGTTTACACCCCTTAACCCTCAAATGCACGGCATGGCGCACTAAGTGCGCCATGCAACAATAAAGTAAAAAAAAAAATCACTTAGCAACAGAGGAGGGGGGCTGGCCTGCCACCTACCCTCCTATTCTAGCATAGTGACCATGATTCTGATTCAGAATGTGATTATGGGCCTGATATGGGGGAAGAAGTTACTTCGGAAGAACAAAATGCTACAGAGCAAGGTGAGAGTGAATTTTTCATAAAAAATATCTATAAAACAAAAACTGTTAGAAACATTTTTTTAAATGCTTGACTACTTTGTTATATATCTTTTAGATCTTTATTACACCCATAGAAAAAGTTTTAAATATTATTTATGAGGTTTCATGCAAGATATCTGTTTAGAAACCAAAAATGCATTTTTCAGTTTTAAAAATATTTCAAGTGGTTTTGTAATAAATTTTTTATGGATGCATGCTTATTTAATTATTACTGAATCCAAACAATAACATTTAATGGTAAAAGTTTGACGAATAACAGTTTATTTAACATTGATTGCTAAAAAACGAGGTGGCGCACTCAGTGCACCACCCGTGTAAAATTGTTCCGCCACATAAGCCGTGTAAGTGAGAGTTAATCTAGATCCAAGTTTTCTTTGTTCTTAAATTAAGAACATTTAATTAAAAAAAATAGAAAACAAAGAAAAGAAAATTCAGTATCATAAATAAAGAAGTAAAGTAAAGATGATTTGAACCCAGTAACCATAGCTCCAATGGCCAGCATTTAATCACTGCTCCATAGCAACATCTCTATTACAAACACAGAAGTGAGGTAATAAGCCATACTTGAAAATTATACAAAAGTGTGAGGGGATTAAATTAGGGGGAAAGGGAGATGTGTCCAGGTTTCAATTGTAGTCTGTTTTTTCCTCAGGGTCCTAAAGAGTAATGCTGCAAAATTTGATCCAGATCGATCAAAGGGCCTAGGAGTGTATAGCAAACAAACAAATTTAAACAAACAAATAAAGCCACAAACATCCTCCTTTATATATACAGATGAACAGAGTGGATTACTCTGTAAGGCAGAAGATGCATCACTACAGAGTGAAAATATCTGAACATCAGCACCATGCAATGCTTCAGTGTTTAACAGGTAGAGCAAATTCTAAATAGTCATTTTCATTAAAATTACTTTAACAAATTAAAAATCAATTATTTGGCAAATATGCTTTTATTTATAAGAATTCTTAATAGAATGAAAAAAAAAATAGATAATTTACATATTTTATATAATCTACAAATCAGAATGATATGAATATTTGAAGAGTGATATTGTGAACGATATAAGATGACTGAGAACTGACAAATATGATACTAGAGATTTATGAGGACAATCTAACAAATAAGGTATAGTAGTGATTCTTTGTAATACTCAGATGCAACAGCAACGCTTTACATTTATTTATTAATGGAAGAAAGAGTTATAGTCATACAAGATTGGTTATTCTCCCCTTAAAAAAAGTCTGAGTTAGAATGCAAACAAAATAGCAGATATTATTGAAATTTATTTCAAACCTGGGATCTGCACAGTCATCCAAGATCTTCAGTAAAAGATGCCAACCAAGCACAATTCATCACAGAGTAGAGCATATTTATGGTCTGAAGGTTTTGACGAAAGAGGCTGGGAGAATGAAACTTTTATATGATGGAATAGTTTTGCACAAATCAGACTAAACAAAATCTTGGCTTGAAAACTGAAAATGGAAAATTCTACAGCATCCACCATACAGTTCCATCCTAGTCCTATCAGACTTCCACCTATTTGGTCCTTTGAAGTAGGAGTATTATCTTATCTGGAGTATTTCTTTGAACAGGAAACCCATAAAGAAGTGTTTAAACTTATGAAATGCTGGAATAAATGTCTCAATATTTATGGTGAGCAGGCAGAAAAGTGAATTTTAGAATGTAGTTATTATGTTTTTTCCCAATTTTTAAGAAATAAAACTGCTTGTGTAATTCCAATTTCTACCTTATTTATGGACGATAAATAACTGGTCATTCAAGTATTTATAAATTATATAACCTAAGATGGCAACATTATTAACATATATCATAATCCTTAGGTAAACTAAGGATTAACTCTGGGTGATGTCAAACTTGAAAAATTTTCACATTGTTATTGTGGGCATCTGGATGATAAATTTATCTTATGGAAACAGAGAAGTCAACAAGAACAACATCTAAACATAAGTTGTTAACAGAATGATTCAGTTATGATTATAAAAAAAATTCATAATTTCTTACCAATGCAATTTCGACCACTGCTATCCAACACATAACCTGTACTACATTCACATCTGAACGAGCCATCTGTGTTAATGCATTTTCCATTTTGACAAGCATCAGGAATAATTAAACATTCATTGATATCTGCAATATTCAACAATAAAACAAAAAAATTAGGAACAGTCTTGTCTCAGTTGTTCAAATAAAACATGTAATTTATCACTAAGATTTCAAACTTTGTACCTTCCATGATTTCTTTTTTAGTTTCATAACCATAACCATCAGGACATAGGACACTGAAACTACCTACAGAAAAAGAAAGGAAATAAGAATTTAATTTCTTTTAACTTATTATAGCTATTTATTTATTGTCAATTTTTGAAAAAATAAATAAATTATAAATTAAAAACACACACACACACACACACACAGACAACAGAATACTAGATTTAGTTATGTCTATGAAGTGAGGAATCATGAGGAAAATTTCCATTGCATTTCATTTGAAAACAGTTTCATATGCAGTTGGCAAGCTGTAAAATGCAGAATTAATTAAATATTGTAGATGCATGAAGGCAGCAAAAGGTAGGGTTTCCTTGGAGCTGCATGAGACGTTTGGATAGATCCATTGCATTTTACCTCTGGGCCACAAATACTTCGGAGTTACATCATGTGTTGTGGGGTCATTTCTGAAGCCACTTCAGCAGTGCCATCTATGCCCAAGGCAAAGAGAGCGACAAGCTTTATTTCCCATGCTTTTCAGTCTCAATGGATTCCTTCATTGAGGCAGCAATATTTTTGTTGAGAGAACAATCAGAAAGAGAAACATTTATTGGTCTAGTATTTGATTGGCTCCCCCAAAAACTATAAGTAACATTATTTTTAGAAGAAGAAGTATGGAAGGGCAATTTAACAATTTAATTTCATAGCATCTTCTAGCTGACAAACTAAAATTTCATGCATTTTTCTGAATAAGTAGAAGCCAATTTGAATTTTTGCTGAGCTGAACTTTTACTGAAAAATTTCAACAAAGATGATAAATGAAAGATACATAAATGTAATGATTCTTTTTATTCTTCCCTTGGCTCCAAATATAAAGAATCCATTTAAACTCCAGATGCAACAGAAATTATACATTTTTTTTCTTCTTCAAAATGTGGCTCTCTTTATGAACTTTTCAAATATAAATGATATTAATCAATTTTATAGGAAGGGAATGAGTAAATGATAACTTTAATTGGGATCATTACATTAAAACATTATTTAAAATTACCTACAGAATTCAGTCACATATTAAAATCAAATGTAAAATATACTGAAAACAAGGCTGCCATGAGATATTTTTTAGAACCTTCATTATCAGTTCTTTTTAATTATGTATTTTTTTCCCCTAACTGTTATGATTCAATTTTCAGATTGTTTGTAAAGAAAAAAAAAGATTTATTGTGTTTTTTCATTATAATATTTAAAAAAAAATCCATTTCTCAATCGTATGAGGGGTGTTCAATAAATAATGTAACACCCATTAGTTGCATTTCTTATTTTAGTTCAGGGTTTGTTTTATTAAAATGGGGAATCTACCACATTGTACCCAATATTTTGGCTAAACAGTCTTAATTTTATTTACATAATCGTCATGCAACTCTATGACTTTGCACCACCTAGATTGGCAACCTGTATACCTTCATAGTACCACTCTTTAGGTTGACCTCTCAGCCATCCTTGTACTGTGGTGATGACTTTGTCATCATCGTCAAATTTCCCCTCTTTGCATCTTTCAGAGGGCCAAAGAGAAAGTAGTCAGAAAGTGCAAGATCCATGCTGTAGGGCAGATGAGGAAGGGCACTCCATTGCAGTTTCTTGAGTTCTTCTCGAGTGCACAGACTTGTGTTGGCCTCTTGTTGTTGTTAAGAAGAATCAATTTGATCACATTTCTTTGGGAATCGCTTCTTCAACTTCTTCAGTGTTCACATACAGTATGCTTCAGAGTTTATTCTTGCACCAAGAGGCATAACCTCGATTGAAATCACCTCTTCAGAGTTCCAGAAGACTGATGCTATGACTTTGCCAGCTGAAGGTACTGTCTTCAACTTTTTCTATCGAGGAGAAACTTTGTGACACCACTCCATGGAATGTCATTTTGTCTCGGACTTATAGTGATGAATACATGTTTCATCTCCTGTGACAATTTTTGATAGAAAACCTTCAGCCTTATAATGTCCAAGCAACTCTGAACAGAGTTGCATCATTAGTCTTTACGGCAGTTAGCTTTCGAGGGACCCACCTGACACAAACCTTTGAATAAACTAAATGGTGGTTAATTGTGTTGAAACTACCCACAGACATGACAAGTTCAGCATAAATTTGTTTTGTTGTGATATGCCGATAATCCAGAATAAGGGCGTTGCAGCGTTGCCAGTATCACTGCAGTGTGTGGCCGCCCCGAGCACAGTTGATTTACAGACTGCTTAGATCCTGTTGAGGATGACAACCGCTTTACCCAACAACTGACAGTGCTTTTATTCACTGTCATCTCTCCATACACATTCTGCAAGCGCCTATGAATGTTTGTGATGCTCTCATTTTCTGCCAAAAGAAATTCAATGAGTGCTCTTTGTTTTGAACATCACTAAGAGACTCCATTTTGGAGCTAACTGTATCACTACCATCTAGTGGACGATGATGAAACTACATGAGGTTCTGCAAGAGGGTTCAAGATGCTGCACATACAATATTTTAATTTTTCCAAACAAAATGAACAGAGATAAAAAATGTGTCGCATTACTTATTGAACTCCCCTTGTATATTCATATGCTAATTTAACTGTCATGAATATTACCTTAAAGTCAAATATATTTTCAAAATAATGTGTTATTAAGATTTTACAAAGAAATATATGCAACAATACATTATTTTATGTGCATAATGTGGATCTTTATATTAAATTGAATTCTCTTATTTTTATAAATTTCTGTAATAAGTGTCAACATATACTATTGTATTTATTTGTTTCCAAAGAAGAGTTCAGAACACTATTTATTATAAAATTTGGCTATAGAAAGCTAGATCAACAGTCACATACAGTCATAAAGACTGGTCCTTCCTTAAGTCCCAGGGCAAGACTGCTTTTGCAGCTTGAGGAGAATGGTTTTATCCTCAACTACCATAGATGACTGCTACCCCACTGAAAAATCATGGCTGACTAGGGCTTAGAGAGGGATGTAATTGCTGTCAGTGCCTGGGATTTCTCAAGCAGCTCCAAGGAAACCCAAACTTCAAGCCACAAAACTGAGCTCATTTCAGCCTCAGTTTCATTACATTACATCTATGCCTGAAAATATGCTATCATTATGAATATTTGCTCACATTTTTAAAAAAAATAGTTATCAAGCATTTTGTTATGATTCTGTTTATATGTTGTCAATATGTTGCAAGTTGTGATAAAATTTCAAATATTTGTGTTTAATTTCTATTATTTTTCAGGGATGTTTGTATGTATTCTAGTAAAAATCTGTTACTACATAGTTTCTAATATCTCAAATTGAATGTTTTGAAAAATATGACCTGAAGATCTTTAAAGAGAAAATGAAAATAAGTAAAACATACTTACTTGCAAACATGATGAAAATAGAATAAAAAAAGATGGCAATAAACCTACAGTGATGGAATAGGCTGAGTACTCCAAAACTGTAGGTTTATTGCCATCTTTTTTATTCTCTTTTCATCATGTTTGCAAGTAGGTGTGTTTTATTTATTTTCACTTTCTCTCTATTTTAATACATGCACATTAAGCCTCCTTGTTGAAGATCTTTATCTGTTTATTCAGGAATTATTTCATTGCTAGGAAAAAAAAAATCCTACTGAAAAACTATTTCTGAAGTGAATAAGGACAATATTAACACCATCTTTCTATGATGGTCTGTAATGTATTAATCAACAGAGTCATTTCTCTATTGATCTATAACCTCTGTTAAATAGATACGATGGATTCAGAATCTACAATGTAACATAGCTCAGATGAGAAGGTTCTATTCCTTCCTTGAAAATTTGTAACAATCTGGCACATTCAGCTACAATAAATGTACAACAATGCCTTTTTATGCCCAAGATTTATATTGTATGATACTCAAGTCTTGAATCTTTGGAATTATTATTATTAGAAGCAAATCTTTGATTATTGAGAAAAACTTTATAATGGTATTCTTTGATACTTATTTTTATTAATGCTTGAGTAATAATGAAGATAAGCTTTCCCAAGTAAAATAGCTCATAGTGTTGAATTGAATAAATTATGTTGGTTAATGGTCCAAAAGTTATTATAGTTGGTTAAAAACTTTTTTTTGTATAGTAAATACTCAGACAACATAAATTTCATAGAATAATGTTAAGTCAGGGGTGGCCAACCTATGGTGTTTGTGCCAAAAGTGGAGCATTGGATGATTAGAAGTGCATGTCGCTCCAGTGATAATAATAAAAAAAAAGGTAGCCTACTCATACATAAATAACCAAAAACTGATTTATATAAGTTCTAAGGAAAAAAAAATCTATAAATCTATAAAAATCTAGCATGAAAAAAATTCTAACTATATCTATATTAACATATTTCCTACAAGAATTGAATAATGGTACAAGAGTTGTATGAGCATCTGAACTCCTGGAGAGAAAATTGGCGAGTGAAATGTAAAATGTTGGCCACCCTGGTTTAAGTATTATAACCTCCATCTCAGCTATCATCTGTAAAATTCCTCACAATTTTGATGATCAAAAAGCTTCACAGAATCACTAAATATCTAGGATTTCTTTTTTTCGAGGCATTCCAAAAGAAATATGAAGATAATTGATGCTTTCCTAGGATTAATTAATATTCCTATCTAAATATTCCTTAAAAGGGTAAGACAGAGGATGCCACTGTAATTTTTAATAGGGAGTCATCTCATATACATAGATGATTTATATAAAATATTGAGCTGAACATCTCTTCCAGAAAGAAATGTTCATGAAACAGACATCAAACCCTTCCATGATTATCCAGCAGAGCACTTGAATTGTGTGAATCCACTAAAAAGAATTAGAAACAAAAACAACTGGTTTTTGACATTGATAACTGCAGTAAGAAAAACTTGAGAAATATAGAAAATACCTTCAGAAGATGAGCAAATTAGCTTCTATTTGTTGATTTGAATTAAACCACAGAATCAAGGGCATTGTTTGTTGACAGATCTTATTACTGTCACAAGTAAAAATGGCTATTGTCATGTAAGTCAACAAGTAATAACAGAAATGATTATTTGTTTTTGAAAAGCACTAAAATTAAACTTAAACTTAGAATTTTCAGAACTTACAAATACATGTAATTATTATGAGCTTTCAATAAATTTTACTTAAGGTATTATTTTTGATATTAATACTATCAACTCACGGTGCTTCAACAAAACTAAACTATTGGTATTACGAAGTAATGTGATGAAACTGAATCAATTGAATTTATTCACAAGAAAAATTACCTTCACTTGGATCTGGACATATTTCACATTCTTCTATTCCCCAAGCAATGCCTTGTGTACAGCAGCAAGCAGCTTTGGTCATGTTCATAGCTCTTGGAAGAGAACATCTTCCATTTTCAAAACGTTCAAAGCAAAAGCTTCTTCTTTCATCTAGACATTTCCTACCACGATTAACAAGGCTGAAACCAGGAGGACATGTGCAGATGAATCCACCTTCTGTATTTGTGCAATGCCCATTTAAGCATACCTGGGGATCAGTGAGACATTCGTCAACATCTAAATGAAAAGATAATTGTACAGATCAGTTAATGTTATTTTATAAAAGTCAAACAAACAACACAAAGGATGGCAAAAAAGACTCCTCATAATTGTTTTCTTTATAAAAATAATATTTACGCATGGCAATTCAAAAATTAAAATGAAAAGTTTTTGTTATTACCAACACACTCATCACCAGAAGGTGTAAGTTCATATCCTTCATGGCATGTACATAAAAACGATCCTTCAGAATTTCTGCACTGCCCTCTACTACACAAATTGGGTATTTCTAGACATTCATCAATATCTGTAGAAAAAGAAATAATTAATTAAAATTATAATTCAATCTTTCACAATCTTTAATTAAATATTTACTTATCAAATGCTTATTTAAAAGCTACTTAATTTCTTTCAATCACTTTCTTAAAAATCTTACACTTGTGCTTTACACTAAAATTAAAT
>JAFIDM010012231.1:110049470-110061167 GCA_023159025.1 Thereuonema tuberculata
TCCATTACCCGTTCCTTTAATGTCCTTTTACTTTCTCCAAGATAGAATTTCCTGCAGTTCAGACATTCTATCTTGTATACAATTCCCATTTCATGTTTTTTGTCATACATATTTAATTTATTACATACAATATTTTTAATTTTATTTTGATAAGCAAATCCAATTTCAATATTAAAATTCTTACAAATTTTCTTAATTTGTAAACTATTTTTATTCATATATGGTATAAAAAATCTCCTTTCGTTTTGTACATTTAATTCCTTAATTTTAAATTTATTGTAATTTTGTATAGCTTTATCTATGAAATTATCATTATAGCCATTATTTCTTAAAACAACTTTCATGTTTTCAATTTCCCTCAAAAAATCATCTTCTGTACTTGTAGATCTGTCAATTCTTTGTAAGTAGTTATCAATAATGTTTCTTTTCACTCCTATATCATGCCCAGAATCAAAATTAAGTAAATGATTACTTTTATATTCTTTTTGATAATGTTTTAACACCAATTTATTTCCTTTATTTATTAGGCATAAATCCAAGAAATTTAATTTGTTGTTCAATTCTTTCTCCATTTTAAAATTAATCTTTTTGTTTCTTTTGTTTATATCCTTAAAAAAATTATCAAACTGTCTAATAGTACCGTACCAAACCACCAATATATCATCTGCATATCTAAAGTATTCTAAATTATATTTACATTCTTTCAAAAATTTGCATTCAAAGTTATTCATATATATATTACATAATAACCCTGACAAAGGAGAACCCATTGGGAATCCTTTCACTTGTTGGAAAATTTTATTTCTATGTTTGAAATATGTGTTCTTAGTAATTATTTCTACTAATTCCATTAATTCAGAATTGTTTAACTTATATTTTAACAAGATTTCTCTGTTTTTAAATGTCAAATCTTCAAGAATCATTAAAGTATCCTCAACTGGTATATTAGTATACATATTTTCAATGTCAAGAGAGAATAGATGGAATTTCCTCTTGTTGTTATATAAATGTTGAATTTTTTGGACCAAATCATTTGTGTTTTTTATTATAATTTCTTCATTAGGAAGCTTGAAATTTTTTATAACACCATTGACAAACCTAGCCAAGTTTTGCACTGGGCATCCATATGCGTTTATTACTGGACGCATAGGATTATTGTCTTTGTGGGTCTTTATTCTGCCTTCAAACGTCGGAGTTCTGCATGAGTCTTTCATAATCTCTTGTTTTAGTTTGAAATCTATAGAACCATTGTCACTTAAATTTTTAACTATGTCCTTGACTTTTTTGTACAATTTGTATGTAGGATCCTCATCCAATTCAACATAATGTTCCTTGTCACTTACTAATTCATCCAATTTAGATAGATAATCTTCTCTGTCCATTATTACTAGATGATTACTCTTATCTGATTTTGAAATGTAAATATTTTTGTCTTTACCTATGTTTCTTAAAATTTCAATCTCTTCTTTATTTATATTGGTAACAGGATTATTACATTCCCTTTTAAATTTATCAATTTCTTCAAAGAATTTTTGTTTTTCTTGATTTCCTAAATATTCAGATATTATATTTAATTTGGCCAATGTTTTTAAGTCAAGACTCTCTTCTTTATCCACAACAAACTCTAACCCTTTATTTAAAAGACATATTTCCTTCTTACTAAATTTTCTTTTACTGAGGTTTATGACATAATTTGATTGTTCGTTATATATTTTCTTAGTTCTAATTTTCTTTACCTTTCTTTCTCTAGCTTTGCGTTTGTGACCAATATATTTCCTATGGTTCCAAGACATAATCAGAGTGTAGTCATCATATTTTAGTCTTCTTTTCAAGGAGATGTTTATCCTTTCTTCATCTTTCAAAAGTCTCTCTATAAATTTTCTTGTTCCATTAAGATTATTATTAAGATTATTAGATGTATTTAATGGTTAATGACTAATACTACTCTTAAATTATTGTAATTGTTTTAATAGCAATTGTTTTTTAACAATCGATGTAATATTATATTCACGTAGTCTTCCTTAATTATTTAAATTCTTTTTTTATTTCGTTACAATTTCATTTTAAGCTAAAGAAGAAGAGACGTGTTATATCTCTTCGAAAATTTCTTTGAATAAATGTATGTTCTATCGCATTTATTTATGTGAGTATGTTGTGGATTTATAATAATAGTTCCAGAAGAGAAGAAATTCGGAAGAAATATGGAATAAGTACTTATAAGATATAAGAGTTACAAATTTTGTAAGAATTGAATGAAAAACAGTAGATTTCAAACATTGTCTATTCATAGTTTTCGTATCCAATTTCAATGAAACGTGTAATACGTAAATACATGTATAGAAAAATGTAAACAATATCCTATCTAAAATATCAAAAATAGTTAATCATGCTAGTTTAAATTTTTTTATAAGGAGTATTTTGTTGAAGTGTTTTTAATCAGGTTTAGTGGTTCTCTTAATCATTGGAAATCCATAATAGTCTAACATTTAGTATTTTTTGAATCTTGATAATCATATAACTTTGTTCTGCTGTCCGTATGTACATTGTACAGCAACAAAACTATGAAAATAGATGTGAAACTGAGCAGTGATTCTTCATTGTAATGAAATAGGTAATTCTCGAGAAAATGTCAAGTTGTATGGTAGTCGATTTCTTCAATACACTTGTAAAAGTAATCTTTCTTCATATCCTCATTGTTGGACAAACAGAGAAAGCAAAGAATTAATAAATATTTCCTAGGGATCAAATCAAGACTCGAGATTCTTCAGTCAATCATTTCACATGAAAATGTATAAAGAGGGTTTATTTTACTCACCCTTAGCATAAGGCACACTACTTTTTTTTCTTTTTGTTATAATTATTTAAGCAACTATGAAAAAAAAATCGTATGTCTATTAACAAGTTTCTGAATAGAACTTTATCTGGGGGCACGGCAGTGCCCCCGCCAAGACGAGCCGAAGGCAGGAAGGGCACTACGTACCTTTTCTGGAAGTGTTTCGTCGTATTTTCGAACCCTCATAGCTTCGGCCTAGATAATACTAGAGAGCTCAAATTTTCAGGATATGATGCAGTTACCAGACTAATGAAATACGCTAAGTTTCATTTATTTAGCTTTTATACTTTGGATTTTATTAATACCTAAAATACGTCGATTCCGTCACTGACTGACTGACTGACTGACTGACTGACTGACTGACTCATGATCATCAAAACCTCTAGGGTACTTCCTGAAGTCCTAGAAAGCTGAAATTTGGTATGCAGGTTAGGATTAGCATACAAACAACAAAAAAATTAAGAAATCCGTAACTTTCACATTCCACCCCCTCATAAAGGGGGGGGGTCTGGTTATGTATTATCGAACCCTCATAGCTTCGGCCTGGATAATACTAGAGAGCTCAAATTTTCAGGATAAGATGCAGTTACCATACTAATCAAATACGCTAAGTTTCATTTATCTAGCTTTTATACTTTGGATTTTATTAAGATCTGAAATACGTCGTACCCTCAATGCTTTGGCCTAAATAATACTGTGTAATAATGTGATTTCTTCCAAAGTGCAAACAGCTTGTATATACAAGTTGACCAATAGAAAAACAGAAAAGTAGGGTATTGAAAAAAACTCCATTTTCTAAATAATCTTAAAACTAAATTTAGTTGTAATAGATAATCCCACCCAAAACATTTCATGTAAAATAAGTTGTCAAGATTCACATGCTCATAACGCTTTCACTGTTAAAAAGTTATCAGATCTCATCTTACAAAAAGAAATGAAATCCCACCCAAAACATTTCATGTAAAATAAGGGGTTGCCAAGACTCGCATGCTCATAACGCTTTCATTGTTAAAAAGTTATCAGATCTCATCCTACAAAAAGAAATGAAATCCCACCTAAAACACTTCGTGTAAAATAAGTTGCCAAGACTCACATGCTCATAATGCTTTCACTGTTAAAAAGATATGAGATCTCATGTAGAGCCAAGCCCCTAACTCTACGAGGCCTAACTGTACAAGCCCTAACTCTAAAAACCCTATACCTTGGTCAAAAAGTATGGCTTGGCCGTTTCATGGAACTATTTCATCTCACCCAAAACATTTCATGTAAAATACGTTGCCAAGATGCTCATAACGCTTTCACTGTTAAAAAGTTATCAGATCTCATCTAGAGCCAAGCCCCTCACTCTACAAGGGGGCCTAACTCTAAAAACCCTACTATCTTGGTCAAAAAGTGTGCCTTGGCATATTCCATATCCTTTACATAACTCCATGGAATTGTCTGTGTGACAGCCATGAAACGGCCAAGGCATACTTTTTGACCAAGATATAGGGTTTTTAGAGTTGGGGCTTGTAGAGTTAGGCCTCGTTGAGTTAGGAGATCTCATATCTTTTTAACAGTGAAAGCATTATGACATGTGAGTCTTGGCAACTTATTTTACACGAAGTGTTTTGGGTGGGATTGACATTTATATAATTTATTATAGAAAAACTAGCCGGTTACCATAGTTCTCTCCGGAAGCCTTGCATATGTAAAGTAAAAAAAAAGGCTTTATTTATTTAGCAAATTAATATCTAGATCGGAGAATATACGACTTCCCAGCCCTTTGTGGCCTTCTCCATATCCCTATAACTTGAAACCTTCCACAGTTGGTAAAAAAATTACCGATCATTAGAAATTAATGTTATATTATAAATTAAACTTTAAATTGTAAATAATATTCAATGTATTAATTGTCTGCATCGTAAATTTATTACCGTAGACATCGCCTAATAGAATTATCAGGTAACTGGTGAGTTAATCGTGTTCCGCGCCAGCAAAGAACGCCTTAAACGCACTCGATTTAAAACCGTGGCGCCATCTATCGAAAGCTTTGGAAGTTTTTCACCCACGGGAACTACTTGATGGATCGAGATGGAAAGTAGTTTATATCCTTCAACGTGTCATAGACTACCTGCATGCAAAATTTCATTCCGATTCGTTGCGCCGTTGAGGCGTGATTGAACGACATACAAATTTAGATTTTCACTTTTATATATTAGTTAGGATAAAGAAAACAAATTAGAAATTAAAGATATAATGAAATAAAATAAGGATTTTTATTTACTTATTTTTTGTAACAAATGAACAAGACTAAATTTTAACAATACGTTTTCTAATGCAGTATGTTTCTTGAGCGTGTTTCTTTTTATATTAATTTAAAATGTTTTTGTTTGTTATTTTTGTTTTTCTTTTGTTTTGTTTTTTAAAAATACTCATTGAATTGTCATTTCTTGAGTTTTAATTTAATTGTTTCTCAGTGGTCGAAAAAAAATATAAAATACAAAGACAGATATGGCTTTTAATCTTTGAAAAGAAAAACTGAAACAACGATACAAAGCCCTCATCTATATTCTCGAAATAACAGTTATAAATAAATAAATAGAACTGCTTGTAGCATCATCCCTTAACTTTAATGTTCTGAATTAAGGTCGTTTTCACTAGTAATGTACTGGAATTGATTGCCTTTCTGGGCATCACAGCAAACCAAGGTCACATTATTGAAAACTATGAAACACAGTGATATCTTAACTAGACCACAAATGGGCTTAAGAGTTTGTGACTCACTCTTTTTAAATTACTCTATGAATACGACGAAGTTTAACACTATTTAAACTTAGAAGGAACGACTTAGAGTTCTTTTTTTTTTCTATTTATTTATAAAATCATAATAAAAGTTCAAATGTTTCTTAACTTTAAGTAATAGCAAAAAATTCTAAAAAGTATTAACAAGGAAATAATCAAATAAACTTACTTTGATAATTTTATTGACTATCTGAAAACTTTACATATAGGTCATCAATATTTTTAAATAGTCCTACAATATAAAATAAGAACTGTAACCATCAAAAAGAAGTGAATTTAGATAAATTCCACCCACCCACCCGAATAATTTCAAGCCAATGCCAATTACTTGAACCAATGCTGTAACTTTCTCAAATCTTCATCTAAATATTACAACAACTATTCCAAAAAAGGATTAAATTGTAGAAAAGAATTAGTATCAATGTCGATCATTCATTTCATTCGTTTTTTTATTGAATATAATCGAATTGTAATTAAACGTATTTACAAAATACAATTCTCTTTTTTTGATAAATAACACGAAGGTAAATTCATCATCAAAAATCAAGGATTGAATTATAATATTGAATTGTTATCACGAGAATAATTTTTACATTTTATATTAAAATATTAAAGCTTCTGAAACTGATTAAACTATAGATGGATCATTTGCTTCCATCAAATCAACCATGCTTCTCCTCAGTGCCATGTATCTCCTCATCGAAGACATTGCATCATTTCAATGCCATGTTGTAGTGGTTAGAGTAAGTTTTTTCCAACTACTGTAGCCATGTATTTCCGTGATATAGCATTTTCAACTTTGAAAGGGCGATATCTTAACACCCCCCCCCCCCCCCCGAAATATAAAATTCCTCATGAATAATATTTAAAGTATTTTCTAAAAAACGAATTTACTTTTAAGATCTTTATTTTCATTGAGTGATCAGTATTTATCAACATATTTCGCGATTAAAATTAAACAGCAATATATTTTTAGATTAGAAAAATAAAATTGCCATAGTTTAAGCTATATTAATTATAGCTATATTAACAGCTATATCTGAATCAATTTATCAAAATAAACTGAGCTGTTATTAATTACATGAACATTCAAATTCAAGTAATTTTAATTTTTTAATACTTTTTAAATATGACTAGCAGCAAAGCCTGTCGGACGACAGGCATAAAAAAATCTGAAAAATCATTTTATTATCAACTATTTAGTAAATGTAATCTAAATACTGTGCTAACTTGTGAACGAAGCTTCTACGGCAAAAATGGTTTTGAGTTTCGAAATCAGCGTAAACAACTGAGTTAGTATGCCAAATTTCATTAAAATGGATGCAGTGGTAACAAAATTATTTGGTTTTGACGTATGTTTTGTTAGAATTTTAGTTGTCGAGATCAGTTCCCAAGAAAAAATTTCATGGAAACAACATGGAATGACACACTGAACTACTATTTTCATCGAGTACTTTTGATTCAATGGTACCATTGAGAACCGTTGGATCCATCTTAATAGCTTAATTATATCGAGTTACAGACAGACAGACAAACGAACTTAGCCAGTTATATCATTTGATTCGATTGATGATTTGATTTGAATTTTTTTTTTTTTTTAATGTTTATTAGACCTATTTAGGTGTACTTCTTACATGTACACCTGTAATATAGGTTCTGAGAGTTTAATCTAAAGGATCATTTTCTAACAAAAAAGAAAAACGAAATACCAACCATATCAAAAGTTTAATTTATCTAAAGAATAATTATTATTTTTGACTCATAACGCCGAAAGGCATTTAAATTAAAACTCACCTTTGTATAATCTAAATACTGCGCTAACTTGTGAACGAAGCTTTTACGGCAAAAATGGTTTTGAGTTTCAAAATCAGCGTAAAAAACTGAGTAAGTATGCCAAATTTCATTAAAATTGGTGCAGTGGTAACAAAATTATTTGGTTTTGAACGTACGTTTTGTTAGAATTTCAGTTAAAATTTCATGGAAACAACATGGAATGACACAATGAACTAATATTTCATCCAATTTGAGTACTTTTGATGATTCAATGGTACCATTGAGAACCTTGGATCTATCTTAATAGCTTAATTATATCGAGTTACAGACAGACAGACAGACAGTCGGATAGACAGACAGACAGACGAAATTGGCAAATTATATAAGTTGATACCGGCTCTCATTATGTATTCAGTTTATTATTGATAACAATAATGTAGAATTATTGTTGCTGTAATGAAACCCATTTACATCAAATCAAAATTATATTTATTAGATAATAGCAATTAACCTAAATTTCCCAAATTAAATCTTCTTATTTACTATCTTATCATCAAATTCCTATTGTATGTGATAAAAAAAAAGCAGTATACAATAAATTTCGTAATTCTAATTTTTATTCAATTGATTTGTTTAAACGTAAATTGCGATGTTTAATATAATATAGAAATTCAAAATTTAGAACTACAATATTTTCAAGTTAGCAAATTTTGCTATTAATGTTATTGTTTCTTAGAAATTTGATTCAATTTATCTTTGTTCAATAATATTCTAATATTTTGATTGAAAAAAACCTTGTTGTTTTCATGTACAGTAGACAAACAGTAGACAACGTAAAATAAAGTTAGGTTCTAAACATGATTTCACGAATTTTCAGACAAATTCAGAGGGTCACAACGACCCTTGCATCGTTCTATCTAGTTTTATGCAGCCATTGCAAAGTTTGTTTGTTGATCTTAATGTATTTCATTAGGCTTGGCGTTGAGAACACCTTTCACTATGAATCTCAATTTACACTATTTTAGCACTTTTTTTGATTTCAAGTTTTTAATTCGGTCATCACTAGCATTTGAAGTTGTGAAATCTGCATGGATATAAGTTTATGTAAGTTTAATTCACGTGTCAACTTAAAATTGGAAGGAAAGCAATTTCAAATTGAAGATTCGCAATTTCGGATTAGCAAGTCTTTAAAATAGAAATGACTCTAAACACCGATGGTTTAAGTTGAATTTATATTACTTTGATTAACGAAGACTTACAATATTATTTGTGCAAACATACTTTCCTTGTAACGCATATATTATATGTGCATTTAACTGACTTCAGGATTTATGATCGATATAAAATCTATGCTAACTACGGATGGAATTCAAAATAAAAATAAAGAAGAAAACTTGATCCAAAACGTAGACAAATTGTTGATCTTAAGAGACCCAAGACTCCTATTTGTTAATTTAGCCAATGCCGGTATCATTTAGTTTATGGCAACTTAGGATGGAATTTACTATATACTATATTAAAGGCTAAGGAATCCAAAAAGCCTAAAGGCTGATAATCTCCAATAGATATACCATGTAATAAGTTTCGAACATCGTCCATTTTCCTTTGAAAAACATAAGATGAACCTGTCTGTAAGAATCCGTATCTGTGGTAATGTTTAAGGTTTTTTTCTTCGATCGAAACTTAAAAGGTGCAAAGCAATGCCTCTATTTCGTCTGTCGTAAACGACACTTTTTTCCTAAGAAACCAAATGCCGATTATTGAGATATAGATGACCTGTGATTTAATCTTTATTTATGCCTAAATTTCGTCATTCTCATTGACAAGAAAATTTTCAGAGGAGTGTTTTTCTACATTTCCCACTCTGCAATGTAGGATATCAGAGTATTTGAACTATGTCTGGTCTCTTTTTATTTTATTTTTGTGATGCTCGATTTGAAACCGAAAACTCAAAATTGCTAAGCTCAAATCCAAATTTTGTTTCCGCATGAAACTTTGATCAAGATGTTTCGCAATTAATCATCTATCTTCAACTCAAAGGAATTACTCTTCGTCTCGTCCTCTCTTTTGCCTGACATGTTATTATTATTAATCCCATTTGAGCTCTAATAAGACGCAGTAGCGTTATTGATAATAAAAGACTTTATGGTAATAAAGATTTTTATGGATGTAACTTGGCTTTTGTTAAGTGTTTAATAGACATTATGGTGCTGCAAGAGCGGTTTTTAAAACAAAACCAGCATCTAAATAAGGAGGGACGACTGACAGGAAGAATGTGTGTGTGCAACTCAGAGCACAATTATTTAATTGCGGTTACTTATAGTTTGATAAATTATCTACCAGTGAAGTGTCTTAGAGTCAGCTGTCTGGGAGGGAGGGATAGGAATTGTTCTGATGTCCATAATAATTGTTATCGGCGGTTCTATCTATTAAAACTTTACAAGACTTGAGAGATTTTTGTCTTTTATTAAGCTATGAGTCATATGTCCAAATACCAATTGTGTTTTATTCTAAAGATGTATTTACATTTCAGGGCATTCCAGAATATCAAATATTGTTACAAACACACTCAAAGAGGAAGTAGAACGATGTCTACATTTAATCTAAAACAGTAACATAAAAATGCTTCAAAAATCTTTGGAAAAAAAATACATTGTTTGAGAAATGTGATTTTTGTGTTTGCAATTTCAGTGATAGGCTTTCCTATCATGTAGAGGATTAAAAACAACTTCAATACTGGTACAAAAGCGAATTTGCAATATTGAATTTGATTGAATCTGTTTGTTCATTGGATTTAAGCGCCTTTTTGCTTTTCGTCTCATTTCTTACTTTATTAACTCCACAAATTTACCATATAAAAACATGGACAGTATTTGAGTTTATATAGGAGGGGAGATATGGTCAATTTAGGATACTTTTCAACAAAAAATTATAACAATAAAAGCCTTCTTCAAAATTTCCTTATGTTCAAATACTAATATCTCAGGGTAAAGTCCAATGTGCAATTGTATCAATTATAAAATTTGATGTAATAGATATATAGTTATAATATATGTAATACTGCTCAGCCAGACGAAAGAGACTGGTCACGTGATTTAGTGGTCGCTCCTACTTCTTTCTGGGCGTGAAAATTGGGGAGATGCATATGTGCCAACAAGAACAGAAACAAACAATGTATAAAGGAGAGATGCATAAAGTGAAAAATTACTGATATGACGATCGTACGATAGAAAGAACTAATTTAAACAAGCGCGTATTCTAGCATAAATTCCAAGCGTATTTTTCCGTCCCTCCAGAGCTTCCTTTCTTTCCTTCGGCGTGTTCCATTGTTTTGGCAGTTTGCCAAACCCAGTCTTTATCGCTTGGGCAAGCAGTAGTTGCAATTACATGTACGTCAGACCGCTAGTAGGAGGAGGTCGAGAATGTAGGAATCCCCGATAAGGATTGGACATTTTATTTTTGCTTGTAATTACAAAAGGATGGAAGGATGAAAAATTCTTAGTATTTCTTATTCATTGTTATTGTAGTTTTTTGATTAGATCTGCGTGATTTTATTTACTGTATTTATATAGAATAACTCAATATTCCATTTACTGTAATCACAATGGCAATTGCCACTCATCCATGTAAGTCATAATTACACAGCCCCCCCCCCACCCCACATCAAATTCCGGGCCCAGGTATCAAATGCAATACCGGGTCTCCCCCCCCCCAAATTACGAACAAAATCATAGATTCTTAGCCAAAAATATCGCGAAAATACCACACGATTTCATAACTTCTACAGCAGGGGTGAGCAGACTTTTGTAAGATAAGGGCTACCTCAAGTACACACTAAGTGCCGCTGTCACCTTAAGACTAAAAAAAAACAGAATCTCCAAATCGACAATCCAACATCTAAAGACTATTCAAATCTCATATGCGGTAACCCCACCCCTGTTCTACACTGTAAACATACTGTAGATCTCAGTACCTTTGAAGGCCGGGCCCCGGTGCTGAGGGACCAACTTATCCCCCCCCCCCCCTTGTGGGGGCCCTGCAAATACATATATAAAAAGTCGAATTACAATTCAATTATGTGTCAAAACTCTACAAGCTTGTCAGAGGGGACCGTTGTCTAACCGAACTGGAAAATGGTGGGAGAAGATCCGTCTTATGATATGTACTGAAGGTGGTCTTGTCATCAATTCTCGGACCCGTTCCGAACGGCCTTCTCTATTCTTTCTTTATCTGAAAATAGAATAATCAATTATTTTTAAAAAAGAAAGTTTAACGTGCTGGGATAATATGTGAAAAATGATAAGAAA
>JAFIDM010012231.1:110061267-110092357 GCA_023159025.1 Thereuonema tuberculata
AATAATTTTGTTATGAAGGAAATATTTATAAATGAAAGAAAGTAAAGTATTTTTTGATAAGAAATTTCTAGTAAAATTGAATATAAGTAATTAAACACTAATTTACTGTTAATGTGCTTTAGTTTTTTTTTAACCCCTTTCCATTATTACATATCACAACTATTTGACTATTCCCAGCAATAGAAAATAAAATTTTCATTAAAAAAACAAACAAACAAACAGAAAAAGAAGTTATCAGTAATAATAAAACAATTAGAAATAATTAAATGAACTTGTAAGTATAGTAAACATTAATTTTAAGTTTATTATGAAATGAAATTGTTTCCAAAAATTTTTCATAAATAAATAATAGCTTTGGGAAATTGGCCAAGAAAATACATTAATAGTGTAATTAAAATAAATTAACAATAAAAAAAATTGGTAAAAGCCCAATCCGGTTTTAATTGATTGCTTATCTTATGTACCTCTGCAAGTGCGATGGTCTTCACTTAGTATATAGCCATCTTGACAATCACAAGTGAAAGATCCAATGGTATTTCTACATCTTCCATTTCTGCATATTCCCAGAAGAACTCGGCATTCATCAATATCTATAAAAAAGGTTTATACCTTTTAATAAATTTTTGATACATTTTGAAATTCATTTGGAACCATATATTTTAACTGTCAGTTTAAAGCAAATTGTATTAAATTCAAAAAAAAAAAAAAAATTTTAACAGGTTGATTTATGCATCATTTGCCTTTCATTGATTACAAAAAGATTTCCAGTCTTTGGAGGCAGAGTGGACTGGCCTCCAGTTTGAATTATTTAACAGATTCAACTACTCTGGAGGAACGAACGCCCTTCAGATCCTACAACGCACAAAATGATTAGTCATAGTTACAAATTAGAAGAAAGGAATCAATGTAAGACCATCTATACTCCCGGATCATTAAAGGCAAATTAAATTAATATAAACTTCAACTGCTCTATTTCAAAGAAAGATCTGATCACTATTCTGAGTGGCATTTCTATTCTAAGGGAAATAATCCAAGATCATTAAGATATAAATGCTTTGATTTGGAACTATTACAAAATATAAAAATTGATGCTTTCCTACAACTAACATATAAAATGGCAGTTGAAATATTGTATAAATGATGGAAACAAACATCTCCTTATTATTAATATGGAGAATCTACAGAATAAATTATATAACATTTATATCAGCATTGTTGATCAACTTGCAACAAGTCTGCAGCTCAAATTGGGAAACAGCTATTTGATAGTGTACCGAATTGCAAGAAACTCAAGGAGATTATAGAATTGTTTTCAATTCAGAAGCCTCATTTATTGAGAAGCTTGCTAAAATGTATTCTTATCATTTTTAATCAACTTTTGTGAATGTATTGTATAATGCCTGTTAATAAGACTGATTATTGAGTCAGAAATGGATAACTTTCCCCTTGACAGATCTTCATAACAAATATTACTTGATCTGCAATGGTCTAGTTGATGAGAATTATGTAAATACTAACAACTGATCCCAAACTCTTCTCAAGAGTAACATTCATAGGATCTGCCTCAGCTGTGTCACTTTAAGTTATCTTATTTCTGGGATCGATGTTATTGCTTTTTTTTCCAAGGCTGGTTTTTGTTAGTGTGAGGTTGTGCGCAAGCATGAAACTCTTTTATATATATAAGCATAAGGCCTATTTATAAGCTTATATAAAAGTGCAAAGTCCTTTGCAAAAAATCTACTTTTGCAAAAAAAATTGGTGGACTAGAAGGGAGGGGTTGGTAGGGATTGTAAGCCCCCTCTCCCTTTCCAAATGAAAGAAATGCAAATGAAAGAAATCAGGAAGTTTTTTTGTTGGAAAGCCAACTGTTGAGAAGAGTTGAGAAGATCTCAAGCTCTGAAATTCTTTCTGACACCTAGGGACAAAGTATCAGTAAGAAAATTTTCCTTCAAGATGATTCGCCATCCAAACATCGCAAGAAATTTCATTGGATAATGGCTGTGGCAACACTTACTTAGGTAGCATATGTCGTGAACTCCTGATTTCTTTATGCTTTTCTACTTTATTTTCAATTAGTGTATCTTACTTGGAGTGTCTATAGTGTAGAAACTTAGCAACTATCCTATTGCGAATTAATTTCAATTTTGATGTTATTACAATTTGTTTGAGTATAAATTATTTTAAGGAAAGTTGCAAATATCTCATGCATTCTCCCAATATACTGTGTTGTGGCTTTGTCAATGCATCCTCCTAAGATCATTTATCAGCAGAATCTCAATTAAAGTATGCTAAATTTTAAAATAAGAAAATTTTAATATCTTCAATTAATTTTCAAATACTTACATGATCTATTACATTTTTTTTAACCATTGATAATAAAGCTACATCTGATGATTAAAACATAGACAAATTTTTTCTAAGCATAGCTCCATAATTAATGTGATAATGTGCCTTGATGATTGGGTGGAAACTGACATTCTTGACTGGTTAGGTGGAACCAGCCAGAATAGACAAAGAGAGCTGTGCTAGAGTGCAGACTGAAAGGAAGTAATGCTATCCCCATGAACTACTCCATGAACATCTATACTTATCTATCTATAAACTGATGTAAAAAAATCAGTTGAGTTTGTTACCATCATTTACTTATTCCAAACAACACTGCATCAGACAATAACATACAGTAGAAAAAAAAAAAAGACATAGAAAGCAATAACTTGCAAATAAAAAATAAAAATCAGAATAATAACAGAATTAAATCTTTCCTTTTTTTTGTAATTCTTTGCTTAATTAATAAAAAAAAATGATTGTGCTTATACATAGATTCAGTGGATCTATGAGCCTATTACATATGGAAATTTGAAACTATTAAGTGCAGAAAAAATTTGAAAAGTAAGAAAATTACCAAAACAATCATTGTTTGAAGTTAGGGTGAATCCTTCATGGCATTTACATACGTATGATCCAATTGTATTCTCACAGCTTCCATTACTACAAATTCTTGGACTTCTAGCACATTCATCAACATCTAAAAAAAAATGAAAAATAAAATATAAAATTAGGCAAAAACAAACTCATTATTTACCCAGATAATTTCATAACAAACAATATCAATGAATAAATGTGGAACGAAACTCGCACATACTAAAAACATTAAAAAATTTACTTCACAATTAAAGTAATCAATTTTTACAGAGCTCGTTGTTGAATATCAATGAACCTGACCAATACCAAAAAAGTTGACCAAAATCTGATTTGTTCCACAATGAACTGAAATTCTACTCTTAATATTCTACCACATGAATTAACTTCAAATACTTTGTTTCTTTGTCAATTCAAAGTTGAGTTAATTTCCACTGGTAATAACTCAAAGTAGACAAAATCTAAAGTAAATGTAATGAATGCTTAACTAGCAAAATTTCTTCTGAGTCAATTCTGTTTCCTATTATTTAAGGATAATTTTAAATTCCTTGGTTACAAAGTAGCTAATTTAAGATAGAAATAGATAGAGATACTTAACAAGCAAAAAAAAAATTGTGCTAAAGCATAAAATTAAGGTCGATCCATAATAATAAAAAAAGAGAAAAAAAATAATAAAAAAGGAAGTACATTAACATAAGGAAAAATAAAAAAAGTAGGAAAATCAGATAAACAAACAAATATCCACGATGACATTTAGAAAAAAAGATTAAGAGAAAAACAAAACAAAATAGCACATATATTGATTCGAACCGACAACCTGGTGAGACCTTACTCATCAAGCTACAGCTGACAACTGAAATGAGATGGTTGCATTTCTAACATTTAAGCTAATAGCGAAAATCAAATGATAACAATGCCAAATATCTCGAACATGGAGGACATTTGCCCCTGAAAATACCCCATTCCTACGGTGTTTGGATCTCTGAACACGATGTTGGATATCAGGAGTTATGGAAACCAATGCCAAATATCTTGAATATTGGGAGAGGAGGGCGCATTGGCTCTTGAAAATATCCCATTCAAGTTTGGGCCTCTGAAGACGATGGTGAAGTCCATGTGCTGATCTGAACTTCCATTCGGGAGTTGTTAGGGGAGGACAGACACGGATTGATGGACAGGACAAATGCAATAGTTACCAATTTTGGTCACTATCGCAATAGTCCCAAATGAGTCACTATAATAAAAATTTTATGGTTATCTCTCAATTTCTTGAATTATTGCAATATCACTTCTAAACTATTCACTTCTTTTGTTATTCTTGAATTATTAGGTTTTTAAAACAAAGGATATATAAATATACATAAATCCAACCCTGAGAAGGAAACAGGGAATCAATTAAACAATGATATCATTTAAAAAATTAAAACAATTTAGCACTGACAATGTAAGTATTTCAAGATTGATAACTTGTAATAAGGATGTATTAACTATCTTGGTTACTCATTCTTTGTGACTACCTCACAGTCTATGGCAAAGTTGAGATTTTAGTATATTATGATTAAATATCATACTGAATATGATATTTTTTTTTACTGAATATGAAATTCTATTTTTTGAATCAAAAATTTATTACAAGTAATTGTTCAAACATTAACTCTTAAAGCAGCACTTGGACAACAAGAAACTTGAAAAGAACTTTCAGGATATTATTAGTGTCATTTTGAGACTAAGAAGTATTTTATATCATATACTGCCATAAAAAGTTCATTACAACATTAGCTTTTAGTTATTGCAGGAAAATGAGAAATCGTTTAAATAATTTAACAATGTTATTGTATTTTTAAAAAATATACGAAATTAATAATACCTATGCATTGATCTCTTGTTGGTGTTAAAAGGAATCCACTGCGACATATACATTGAAAACTTCCTTGAAAATTGATACATTCTCCATTGTTGCATATTCCATGTCTTTCCAGGCATTCATTGATATCTATTAAGATGTTTATTAAAAATTAAAGAAAAGATAAATGGTAATTATTTAAAAAAATAATAAGTGATAAATTTATGTTTTAACAATTATTTCAAAGATAATTAATAAAATAATTAATTTTGAAATACCCAAACAATCACGGCCATTTGGAGAAAGCTTATATCCATCAGGGCAAATGCATTGAAAGCTGCCAGCTGTATTGACACATTCAGCATTTCCAAGGCAAGGTCCAGGTGATTGAAGACATTCGTTGATATCTTAACAAAAAATGTTTTATAAGATTGATTCCAAGGCAATTCAGAATAGTATTCTAAAACACTAAGTCATTTTACATTAAAAAAAAAAAAAAATCATCTCAATTTTATTTACACTTAATTTAAGATAGTTACGTAATTTTAATCAAACTATTACGAATTTGAGAGTCCCTCACCTTCACATGTATATTTGAAAGCGTCATATTGGTATCCTCGATGGCATTCACACTTAAAATTACCAATAGTATTCATACAAATACCATTTTGACAGACATATGGCATTTCTTTACATTCATCAATATCTAATGAAAAGAAGAGACAAAAAAAATATTTATTAATATAAAAACAATACTCCTTTATTGGACTGATTAATTTAGAAAGAATTCAACAAAAAAGATTAAATTAAACATATTTGAGAAAACTTTTCTTTCTAAATCATTACATTTATAATATAAACATTGACTATATAAAATTGCCATGATTTGAATGTAATTGAGTTAATTAATATTATGAATTATTACTTAAATATTTGTATTTAGATCATGCCCTATAAAAAGCAACAGTTTTGTCCAAGATTATGCAAATGAGATATGCCTTTTCCTTCAGAAGAATGTATGTTTTGCCTATTATTCTAAACATAAATTTTTGTAATAGTGTATCGTCATGAAAAATGTTTGAGATCTGTCTAACTTGCAAGGAAGTTGCCATTTTTTTTTTTATATTAATCATTCTGTTATCTACTGTTATGGATGCATTTTCAACCAATCCAATGGTTACTAAGATGCCAATTACACAACTTTGCATGCACTAACCAAAGTTGAATTTTATATTTTACTGTAATTAGATGGAATTAGAAAATAACAGAATGTACTGCAGGAACAAATGTAAGTGCTTGTTACAACTGTTGCTGCGTGTAATAGTATATATATTGTACTGCTAAATAAATAATTGACCTTCAGATTGGTCAACCTAAACATCTCTTCCATTGAGATTTTTTTTTCCCTATCTGAATTATAGTTACAATTTAGGAATCAAAATCATGAATTTTCTTGAAAAACATTAGAACTCAAGTCTCGAGGAAGAACAATGAGTAAGCCAATACAGCAAAGTAACGTTTACAACCGAGTTTTAAAATTTCAAAATTTTTCACAATTGAATTTGATGGCTACATTTTATGGGAAAAATACCCCAATATCTTTCATTTACAATATAGATTATACATAGTCATAAAGACAAATAAAAAAGATAAAAATATAAAGTAAAAGACTTGCATTTATATAAACGATTTAGAGGTGAAAGAAGTGATTCAGTCTCAATAACAGGAATACAATAAGAATTAAAGATAAAATATATAACTAGTAAATGCTTTGAATTAAAAAAAAATAATAAACTTACCATCGATTCTACCAGTCATGGGATCAACTAAAGTTCCTGGCTGTGATGGACATAAAAGCCGATATTCCTCTGTTAAAAGAACAAAAACAATAGCTTATGAGTCAGAAATGAGAACATTTACTATAGCTGTTTAGTTTATCATACTCATAAAATGAAACTATAATTCTTTATAACAAAAAATTAATGATGCTTATTATAAAAAACTGGTGCTTATAAAATATTATATTCAATTTTTGATGCAAAAAAAAATCTTTATGAAAGACTACATCATTTAGATATATATTAGAAGTAAGGATAAAAAAGATAAGTTGTAGTTTACATGCTATTAAATAAAATGCCCTTACAAGCAATAAATATTACTATTAAGCTACTTTTCTGGATTATATTAAATTTAGGAAATATTTTTCTTCTTTTTATTTTTTCACTGACATTTTCACTGCATGGATTTTATGTGTGGAAATAAGTTAGTTTTAAATAGTAAACTAGGACCATCTCAAATTTCTAACACTAAACATTAAACATAAAAGAAATTGGGAATGGAAATTTCAAAGAGTTTAATGTACTGTGAGGCTGATGGCCAGATTAGCGTACTCATCTATATTAGATGTATAGAGGCTAGTAATTTTTTTTTTTTTGAAATTTCAGTAAAAGAAAATAAGCCCAAAGATTCCCAGGAGTGTAAGACAAGGTATGTGTGTGTGTGTGTATGTATGTATATGCGGCTCCGATCTGGTTCCATGCCATGGAGACTAAATCATATGTATGTCAAATGACTTCGGTTCACCGGAAATGCGCTCTACGGGTCGCTTGTGCATTTCGAACAGTTTCATATGATGCCGTGTGCGTCATAGCAGGGATGCCGCCTATCGATCTCTTAGCAAGTGAGAGAAGCGCGATATGCAGTGGTATTCGGGAACGTCGTGACGCTCACCGACCCAAGATCACGAGGGCCGTGAAAAGCAAGACAACGGTCAGATGGCAGAGACGATGGGATTCATCGACCAGTGGAAGATGGACTCATAATCTTATACCTAATATTGCAACATGGATGGAAAGAAAGCATGGTGAAGTGGATCAGTACCTGACTCAGCTATTAAGTGGCCATGGTTGTTTTCTAGCGTACCAGAGGCGCTTCGGAATTGTCGACAGTGCGTCATGTCCGACTTGCCAGTTCTTGGACGAGGATGTGGAGCATGTCTTCTTTGTCTGCATACGCTTCCATGAAGATAGAAATGAGCTGAAGAAATCCATTCGACAGCGTGTGACTCCAGAGAACAACGTTGGCTTGATGACTATTTCCCGGGCTAATTGGACGGCAGTGGCTGACTACGCTGCCACTATTATACGGAAACTCCGTATGGCTGAGAAAATCAGACTTGATCAGTTGCGAAATGATATCTGAGTCGGACTTTTAGTCATTCTGCCATACGCGATGTAGTACCTGACGGTGGTTCCGTGTAGGGTGTTTTGGAAGTCGGACATAGGGTTTTAGTGAGTAGTAGTCTTTTATGATTGAGTCTCACATTACCAATTTCTTGGTATGCGTAAATGCATTTCCCCCGTCCTTAAAAAAAAAAAAAAAAAATAGTCTTCTGAAATAACTCTAGATTGAAACTAGCAAAGGGTAGTCTATGAGGACCTAAAACCTAGGGTTCTAGGGTTCATCTGGAGTGAGCTCAGTGTGGCTCGGCCGATTACACACTGCAAGTAGCCTCTCTCAAAGTCTATGTCAGACATAATGGATCATCACTCATCCAGATAGACATAACTTTCATCACTGAAGACACAGACAAATTCATTTTTCCCTTCAACCAGCCCTCTCTTTGCACCATTACAGGCATGCCAGGCAGTAACCAGGAGTGAGAGGCAGTCATGCCAAAGAACTGCATGCACTTAGTTCTGCTTCCAAGAGATGATTGCGGGGAAGGGAGATTGTTCAAACAGACATCCCTGGTGCGACAAGGGTATCATAGCCAACCTACAGATGTAAACTGGTCTTCAAGTGCAGTTATCCATCTGGGCTGTTTGCAACTAGGTCTCCACATGAGTACACCTTCCTTCTGCCACCATCAATGCAGAAGACGCATCTTGTCCTGTCCTTTCTGAAATTTGAAGGTACGATCATCCTGCTTCCCACTGGTCCACTATGCGATCCTGTTCAAACTCCAATAACTGCACGAATGGGGCATGATTCCATCTTCAGGCCTGTTACAAACATCTTACAGTTCCAGATTACAAACAACACATGGATACACAGAGAAATAGTTCTATATTAACGGCATGTGTTCAAATGACATCAATGTGTACAACTTTTGCTGCCATTGTGGTGATGTAGGACACTCCAATAACATTGGTCATATGATCATGTATTTGTATGCCCATTATGTTTCACACTGTGTATTCTGGTATTCCTATAAGGTTATCCCTTTACGGATACTGCATTTTCAATTTCTGTCAACGTATAATAAAAGTTGTGAGCAACAATTAAAGTAAACCATAGTTCTTTCAATTTTATTTTTAATAATAATCAGCAATTTTGAGACATCTAATGTACATGAGTGTGTGACCTAAGTATAATGAGAGCTGACAGACCACTTGATTACGTAAAATCCAGGCTTCAGATGATTACAGAGGAATTTGAATTTTTGACCATTTTTGAGGAGTGAATAAAAAGCAGATCAGAGCATTGCCTATTTATCTGAAGCTTTGGTATGGCTTGTACAACTTGGAAGCTATTCAAATATTTCCAAAGATGTAAAGAGATTCATAACATTTTTTTAAGTAAACTCATATTAAGTATATGTTTATTTAATATGCTTATTTAATGATAGCAATTAAAGTAATTTAGGTTTAACAAAAGTAAGAAGTTAATAACAACCTGTTCCTTTTAGTGGGCATGGTTCACATGGTTCTCCCCATGCTTTGCCAACAGAGCAACAGCAAATCATACGTGTTTTTTCTGGTAGAAGTTCACCTTCACATATTATTCGACCAAGGACTATTGTATCATTATAAATTCTGGAATAACAGTGAGCTTTCCTCATATCTGAAACAAAATCACATGACGTTTTAATATTATGTTTAAATAATAAAATAATCCAGGTAATTAATTTACCAATTTGACCTCTTTATATAAAAATAATCTTTACTTCATTAAAACTCTTAATAAGCAAATTTTCGAACTATATTCTTAAACTTCTTTATCAAGCCAAATAACTTTTTAAAAATAAAACCCAAAAGTGGAACATAATAATTACAAAACAACTAGTAGAAAGGATACATTTCACATGAAAACCTTAAATGATACAACTTTTTTGTTAGGAAAAAATTTGCATAATATGTTAAACCATTACAAGATATAGTCATATTAATAATATTTTTTATTGTCCAAAAATTAACAATATTTTTTGCTTTGTCTGATTGTCTGGAGCACTCTTTCTAGCCAGGAAAATGAACAGTTGCTTAACATAAATACCTTTGCTCTTATTTACACATTTTAAAGTTTGAATAGCTTCAATAATCTTCCTTTTCCTACCATAAAGAAGTAAAGATTGTTTTCAGTATTAGTATGCTTTGTGTTACTAGAAAATATTTATATCTTTTTATATAAAGCTGTTCTGATTTATTTGAAGCTGATATAATATTTATATAAAGCTGATTTCATAAAGTAGACTTATTTTTATAAGTCAATAAAATGTAAGGATATAAATTCATTTCAAGTTTAGTATCTGTGATTTTCTCTCTATAGGCTTGTATAAAATTCTAAAGTAGGATACAATTAAGTTTAAAAGATTCTATTCAGACGTTCAAACATATAAAAGACTTAAATTAAATTTTAACTTTATATTAAATATGAAATGTATTAATTCCATGAATGGCTTTTGTTGAGTAACTCACATGTTCTGTAATCATTCAGAAGTACATTTAAAAAAAAAAATTATCTTTGGGAGTTAATAGTTCTCTTATATTTTAAAGAAATTCTAAGTTAGGCTTAGAAATCTAACTTATATATTAGGTCACTGGTTTTATAAATATTTCAGATAGCAGTATTGATTCAGACAATTCCTGATCAGGGATTTATGTTTGTAAAAAAATATATCCATTTAAAAATAGTTCTCTGAAAGAAATCTCTAATGAATTGTATGGAGAGTTATCAATACAAAAATAAATAAATTTTGTATCTGATTTAAGGCAGAAGTTTATGCTTACCAACACACTGTTTGCCACTTGGTAAAAGCATATAATCTTTTGGACAAATGCAGGTATAATTTCCCTCAATATTTACACAAGTGCCAACACCACAAATATGAGGATTTACAGAACATTCATCAATATCTGAAACAAAACAAAAAAATAATGATAAGGATTTTTAAATTAATAAGGAGAAAATAAATATTATTTTTATTTAGCTAAGAGAGAAAATTACTATTACCTTCACACATTCTGTGACTTTCATCTAATGTATATCCATCAGGACAAATGCACATAAAGCTACCAAAGGTATTTGAACATCGCCCTCCTTTGCAAATTCCAGGAAGTTCAGAACATTCATCAACATCTTGAAAAGAAATTGAAATATGCATTATGGAGAGAAGAACAGCCAAGCTATCTATCAAAAACATTTTATCTTACTCTATAAAAAGTAAAATATAAAGTAGATTTTTTTTTTAAACTTTAATAAGGTTTAGGAAAAAAGAAGCTTTTTTCTAACTTCATCTATCTTCTGTAAATGATTAAAATAATTACTAATTCAGAATTATTCATATTTCTTCCCAAAAAATGAAAAGTATTTAAAAAAAAAAAAATTAGGATGAAGACAACTTGGGTCTGGCATTTAAATATTATGCTTAAGACATACTCACTAGCCAGTTGAAATATATTATTATGGTGGTATCAATAGTTTGTAGACTACTCCTTTTGTTTTGTGAGGAATTCTGTTAAGTGGAATGGCAATTAATTTATACAACTTTGAACACTGCAGGATTACATATATAAATATATTTTCTCAAGATTGCTTCCTAAAAACATTTGATAATAGCTTGTCATATTATTTAGCTGAAATCTTGGTCATGTAGTTTCTTAAATGTTAAATTAAATTAAAATTTTTTTTTATTCATGTATCTCTGGTTCCATTATTGATTATATTTCATTCCACAGTTCTGCAAAAGTCCAGGGTGGAGAATTCAAATGCCAGATTTTTCAAGTGATGTAATCCTAAATATATTCTGTCAGATTAAACTTAACAATTAAGCAGCCTTTTTAATTCTTGAAATTCACTTCAGTGTTTGTAGAACATTAACAATGTGACATAGCTTCTTAGCAAGCTGGAACAAGCCTGTTAAATCTGGTGAATCAACCATCATGAAATGGTGTATCTGATTAGTTACCATTGATAAGATATTTTACAGCATTCAAAGTGTCTATAGATATCATAGCTACAACGATATCCTGTAATGCATCCCCACTTTAAAATTCTGCTGACCTCTTTGTGTTTCTGCCTATTTCTAAAGATACCCTTTCCAGATTTTTGTTGAATGTTCCAATTACCATCCATATAACATAACTGAAAATGACACTCTTCTGAAAAGGCAACTTTTTCCTATTTCTCAATGGTCAAGTGATTTTTCTCAGATTCATATAAAATACCTAGTTGCTGATGATTAGATAAGCATGCTTTCTACTTTGGGAACACACATAAAAGAAGTTGAAATGAAGATCTGGAAAACATCACTATTTGTCTCCTGATTAACCTTTATAGTTTTTGAAAATAAGTTTGCACTTAGTTCAATAACTTACATTCATCATGAATATCAATGAGGCATGGTTGAACATCATTGACCCAGCAACTACTACACTTTTTATTATCCTTCCCAATTTTAAACACATTAAATAGATACTCTTACAATGCATTTAATATTGTGGAAACATACTGCAACATTGATAACCAATCTTTCCTAATCAATCTTTAACTATTAACTTACAAGTAAGCATTTTTTTGTTTTACTTATTAAATAGTAAATAATTTAAAATATGTTTTTTTTAAATTTTTATTTTATTTTAAATAATGATAACAAATGCAATTGGCAGATATAAAACATTTTTTGATTTGTCAGGGACCTCATTGCCTTATGCTTTCTTCATAACCTACAATAATTCTAAAAATAAATCTTCCTTACAACAACAAGAGAATTATCAGAATGAGTCAGGAGATCTGATTCTGTAGAATCAGGACCATTTGTTTAAGGACTCAGGATATTGGGTTTACTCTAAGATTAACAAAATTGTAATTGAAGTGGAATATCAAGATTAAAAAAAATCAAAAAAAATCTTTGGCTCAAAATAAGACGATACTTGATGCAGGATGTGGACCATTTTGAGAATAGATTAAAGTTTGTATTTCATGATTAAGCATTTGTATTTGTTGTAATTAATTATGCAAGGTAATTTCAAAATGCTGGACAGTCAGAGATATCCCAAGTTAACAGATACCATTTAAATGCAGCAAATGAAGAAATTATAAATAATAATAATAATGCAGAAAACTCACGCAGACAAGACCAGTAAATACACTGACCTAGCACATGAGCTCCAGAAGCAGTGGAGATAGGACCCAGTACCCATAATCCTGTCTGCCACTGGTCTGGTACCTCACACACTGCCTCACAGCCTCAGCACAATAGGACTTCACAAAAATACTTTTGCACAACTCCAGAAGGCTGTGGTATTCAACACAACACACATAGTTAGGAAATTGATGTACGACCACACATTGCTAACTTCCCTAACCCTCCTTGCGACTTTTTTACACTTGCCAACATGTGCTTGGTCCTTGACTTGCCATGTTGTTTTTCCTGGGGAAACCCAAGAACAGAAACATTTACATAATAATAATAATAATAATAATAATAAACTCACGCTGACAAGATAAGTAAATACACAGACTTAGCACACGAGCTCCAGAAGCAGTGGAGGCAGGACCGAGTACGTGTTGTACCCATCATCCTGTCCGCTACTGGTCTGGTGCCTGACACATTGCACCACAGCCTCAACACACTAGGACTTCATAAAAACACTTATGCACAACTCCAGAAGGCTGTGGTACTCAACACAACACGCATAGTTCGGAAATTTATGGACACAACCACACAACCCTAACTATTCTTCCAACCTTTTTTTTTTGTTTTGTTTTATACACTTGGCAATACGCGCTTTGGTCCTTGACCCGCCATATTGTCTTAGCTGGAGAAACCCATGGTTTGAAACCTTTTCGAGATAATAATAATAAAATTTGATTTTTTTTAAATGTGTTCATTTATTTTTTTTATTTTTGAAAAAAGTTGTTTGTTTCTTTTCTTCAAATGTCTCTCTTATGTTTCTGTGTCTCAAAAGTTAGTTCGTCAAATAACTGTTTTATCTCCAAGTGGAAGAAAAAATCAAAGAAAATACGAGGGGTGTTCAATAAGTCCGTGCAAAGTATATAAATTAATGTGAAAAATGAAAAAAATTTTGGCCTATCAGAAGCGCCAAAGTCTAATTACTAGAATAAAACACTTCCCGTTCCATAAGCATGCGCCGTTCCATTGTGACATGAAAGCCACGTAGACGTTGTGCCGCAATGGAGATGTCTCAGGAAGCCTTTCGTGATATGATTTTCTATGACTTCAAAAAGGGTCTTTCAGTTGCTGAATGTCACTCAAATTTGGAGCATGTGTTTGGGATGTTGCACCTTAGTATTTTATTCTAGTAATTAGACTTTGGCGCTTCTGATAGGCCAAAATTTTTTTGATTTTTCACATTAATTTATATACTTTGCACGGACTTATTGAACAACTTATAACTGGTATGGGCCTTTCTGCTGCAGAGTACAAGCTTTTAAAGTTGCACCCAGAGAAGGTCGCCCTGAGTGCAGTAACACCGGAATCGATCAAACAGTGCAGAAAGCTGTTGCATCAGACCCCCATGTCAGCATTGCACATTTGTGCCATGTGTTTAACAGTTCATCGGTAAGTGTTTCGGCTATCCTCCATCAGCATTTGGGATTCAGCCACGTATCCAGTTGTTGGGTACCCCATCAATTGACTCTGAACAGAGATATGCTCGTGTGGAGTGATCACGGATAATGTTGCGGCGTTTCAACAAAGGTGCTTCGAATGCAGTGAGTGAGATACTAACAGGTTACTAACAGGCTTCGGTCTATCACTACGACCCACTCACGAAACAACAGTCGTCTGTATGGCAGCAAAAAGGGGCACCTCCGCCATTGAAGTTCAAGCGCGAATGAAGTGTGAAAAAAATGATGGTTGCAACGTTCATTTGTTGAAGTGGTCACGTGTGCACAGTACCACTGGAAACAAAGAAATCTGTTACGGCAAAGTGGTTCACGGATTTTGTCTAACCCGTGTGCTAGAAACCATTGCCCTGGTTCGTCCGAGGACCGGGTGCAGAAGCCTGCTACTGCATCAAAACAATTGTCCTGCAGACACTGCGAGGTTAACCAAGCAGTTTCTGGCAGAAAATAAACTGAGGCACCCGCCCTATTCTCTCGATTTTGCCCCTCTGGACTTCTTTCTCTTTTCAAAGGTGAGATAAAAGTTAAGGGGATGACGTTTCGAAAGTGACAAAGAGGCTCTGGAGGAATACCTACATGAAGTAGGTGAGGTGTCTGCAGCGAACTGGGCTGGGTGCTTCTGTAGTTGGTTCAAACAGATGGAATGATGTATAGATATCGATGGGTATTATGTCGAAAAGCTGTGAATACATTTTTTTGAGTAAATGTATTCTTTCTATTATTTTGCACGAACTTATTGAAGACCCCTCGTACAACGTACAAAGATTGAATTAAAAAATATTTTAAAGTTGCTTCTCTTGATTGTTGATTTAGAGAGTTACAAATTAGTGCAATAAATGCTAACAGATTAATTTCTAATCTATTCAAACAGAAATTCAAGATTTGAATGAGACAGCAATAAGGGTTCCTACAAAAACTGAGAAGCAGAATGAGATTTTCCTTTCAATGATAATATTAGACATGAAAGACCTTAGTGAATTAAATTTCAACCAGTATGAGATGGCTCAACAGTTAAAAAAAACAGTAAGTGAAATCCACATCTAAAGGTTGCTGAAGAATAGAAATACTCTTACTTAACGAGAAAAAAAAAAACCTACTGTAAAGTTTTAAGTTAGTTAGTTGTCAGTTGAAACTCTTTATTTCTCTACTACAGAGATGGTAAGATTTAGATTAGAAAATTGAGCAAGTCAAAAGTGATCAGTATTAGAATATTAAGCCTCACTAATAATTAATTATTTGTTTACATCAAAACTGTGATGGGATTGTTTAAAGAATAAGATTTTTAAGCTTTAACTTTTAAAAATTAGTTTTTTTTTCATTACCTTCTAAAATAACAGTCAAACTGTTTGGACGGAAACCAGGTCCACCAGGACAAAGAGTTCTATATTCACCTAAAATAAAAATTATATATAAAAAGAAATACTGCTGTACATTGAAAGATAACAGTATAATGAATATAAATTTCAAGAAATATGAACACTTAGCAGATATTACAAATTTTACTGAGATATAAAATTAAAAGGTACATATATAACCTATATACTATACATACAGTCATTTGTTGATCAGAAAAAAAGTTTACAAAGCATTATGGTTATCAACAAGAATCTAGTTCACATTTATCATTCAAAATTGAAAGTCAGTTCTAATATTGTATATTCCTCTTATAGCAATTTCTTGCCAATCAATTTTGGCAGAATAGAGCTGAAAGTTTCTTTTTTAATAATCAGATATTAATAAAATTGTACCAGGAAGCCAATCTGTCAACAGACTCTTTCATAGAGATCACTTCACTGTATGGCAAGAGAGAGAAGAGTGGAATCTCCTTTTGTGAAATTGATCTATTTTGTGTTAGAAAATATGGAATATAGTACCATGTTTCATAATAAGGTCTCATTTACCATATCTTGTCTCTTTAACTTTTGTGAGAGCGATAAAAAGGGCAATGTAAGTAATTATTACAACAAATATGATACAGAACATAGTTTTGAATTAGATATATATTTCAAGCTTATAACCTTTTGAGTTGAATCATGGGTGTGTATAATGTGTAGGGGGCTTGAGGGGCTTCCACCAAATCTCAAAGTGTGTAGATTAGCCCTATTTTCTTTCTTTCTTTCTTTTTTGGTTCGATAGTGAATTGAAGAAATCTCCCTCCCCCCTCCTCGAAATAAAATCCTATATATATGTTTTAAGGTCATGGTGAAATTTGACATTTCACAAATGCCTAGGCATTTCTTAAAATTCATTACAGAGTTTACTAGGCCTTCAAGAAATGCCTAGACATTTTCTGAAGTGTCAAATTTCAACACTAGGCTACGACATACATATCCCTAAGCTGTAGCTTTTGTTTATTTTTTAAAAGGCTATTTTGAAGCATTAGAGTTGAAGATAAAAAACCTCTTTTAAATAACTAATAACTAACAGACTAACCTAATTAATCTCAGTTTGTAATATTTTTAATTTTTTAAGCAAAGTTCAGTAATGTATTATAATGTATTCAATTTATTTTTATTAATAATCATTTATTTCAAAATTCCCAAAATAGTCATCCATTTACTATTTTATATGCCTAAAATTCTATTAAGCTCTTTTATCTTAATACATACTTGAGTTTACAGGAGGACAAATTTCACATAAAGGACCCCAAGCAGCTCCGACAGTACAGCAGCAAGTTGCTTTATTGAGACGCTGACCAATTTCTGTTGAACAAATTCCTCTTCCATTGAATCTGACAATAACGTCCAAATAACAAGACCCTTCACGTCTATCTAACAAACAAGCAAATGAAAATTAATAACACAATCATAAGTGCTGAAGCAGCTGCTGAAATCACAAATGAAATAAAAACAAAACAAATAAAATATACTGAAAGAAATTCATAATTGATTGTTTTTAAGCACAGTATAAAATTGCAATTTCCAAAAATAATTACCCAACCACGTCACAATACAACTTTCTGATTATAACTTCTAAATGCACATAACACTTTACATAAGATAAATTATTTAATCAGCAAATTACCTAATCTTATACTCAGTAGATTACGATAAGAATGGTCCATTCTATAAAGCAGTTGATGAGTCCAACTTTATAGAATGGCAATTGATAAAATCTTGGAAAATGAACAGTTTCTGTCACAATGACTGTGGCTTAACAATGTTAATAGGGATAGATCACTTAAAGTGAATGATGTTTCCCTAAGCATCTTTAAGAAATCTTTATTAAAGAATAGGAAGATTAAAGATTTGTTAATTTTGAAATAATCATATGTCTCTTCAATACAATTAATTTATGGTTAATTAGGCTAACAAAAAAGAGATTGTTATTTGATTTTATTTGAAATTTGATGTTTATTACTGATTATTGAATGTAATATATTATGTTGATTATTTAATGTAATATGTTATGTTTGTTTGTAATTTACTCTGTTACTTTTCGATTATGTTTTCGATTATGTTTTGAAGAGAGAGTGAAGGATTTTCTCTTTCTTTTTATTTTGTATTTCTTTATGATCCTGAAGAAGTCCTTTCGTTAGGATGAAATATAGATTTTGAAGGAATGAAGACGAGTTTGTTTGTCGAGTTATTTCATATATAATGTTGTCTATTTGAACTCTTTTTCTTCAGCTAAAGTTAATAGGATAAAAAATCTTGATTTCTGAACAATGTCATGTGCTTATATAATCTAAAGAAATGAATACCAAATGGTTGACAATAAGCAGTAAAACTGAAGCAAATAATATCAATTTTAACTGTTTCTGATCACTTCCAATGTTATCAGTCAATGTTGTAATTTTTTTCAAAATAACTTTGCATTGCTAACTTTGCCATATCCACATTTTTTCTTTATTTCACAAATAAATTATGTGCCTAATACAGAAAAATATAAAAGTTTAACTAAAATGTTTTTGACAAAAAAAGATAGCTGTAACTACACATGGCATTTTAGACCGTCTCGAAACTGGTATCGAGTCTAAGTAGTCAGGATAAATATAGAATAGAGTCAGATCATCTTCAGTGAAAAGGCTCACTTTTATCTTAGAGAAATAATCATGGCATGACTCATTTAACAACTATGTAGGCAAAGATACACAGAGGCACTATATTTCTTGAAATATACACTGCCAGAATAAGTGGTTCATAGTGTGATATCCTCTGTCTTGTTTGATTATGATAACTGTTGATTATGGAAAGTTTAACAGTGTGCTGAGACAACTCTCTGAAAAATTCTCAACAGGTGATTTAAATGAATAAAATTGCTGATAATAGAATTGTAAACTGGAGATTAATCTTAAGCCACAGATTAGTAGAGCATGGTAAAACCTAAGCTACTTGAATGTGCAGTGTTTAGAGATGAATCTATCATTCTTGTAAGAAAGAATGTCAAATCTATTTTTTTTTTCTTTTTTAAGAGAGAGAACAGATGGATAGTTAGCAGAACAAAAGGCAACGATGAGGTGAATGAAGATAAGAACAAGTTCACAATCAGACTAAGTGTGTCTTCCATCTTTTATTAAAATGAAAGAAATGGAAGATTTTTTTTTTCAGATTAAATGTGAGGAATATGACTTTATTGCCATTATTGGAAACTGCAATAATCAGAAATCTATAATCTGTAAGTCCTCATTTGAATGCTTTATTCCAGTGTTTTTCAATTTCACTTTTCTGAGGATAGGGAATTTTTAGTTTTCCCTTGATTCGAGAGGTCTTCCATTTGAAATTGTGTAACATTTAATCTGATTTATGTAAAGAAAGAATCTTGAAAGAAGATCTTACTGCAATTCTGTTTGGTGATTAATAATCTAGTTTTATACATTAGTAGCCTGCTACTGTCGCTTCACTCCAGAAGCCTTGCATATGTAATGTTAACAAAATGCTTTATTTATTTAGCAAATTACTATCGAGATGGGAGTTGCCAGGGGACAGCTCTGCAGACCGCTTCACTCAGATGTATTGCGGTTTGCAGCCATTACAATGAATTGTGTGGCAGCAACCCACAACACACTTCGTGGTAATAGTCATTTCTCCCCCTCCCCCCCAAAAAAGGTTATTTTTATATTTTTTACATTGTCTACAATATGGACCCACATAGAAACTATGCTAAACATTTCAAACAGACACACATATCCACAAATTTCCCTTTTATATTATATAATACTTTTGCAGAAAATACTTATCCAGAAAAAAAATGTTTTAAAACTATATATAGTTAAAATGGTTAAATATGCTTAAAAAGTTTGTTTGGATGATAAAAAGTCAACTGGATAGGCAAGTGATTATCTAAAAACATAACACAAATCCAGCAGTTGCAGCCAGTCACTGTTACGTCCATTAATATTATGAACTTTTCTTATGCTTTTAGATGTATCACTTTTCTTTCTGATTTGTCTCTTGGTTCTTACGATATTTTAAAATATGCATATTTTTAAACAATTTTTTAATTTCTTCTTAAATTAAACATCAGTTATTTTCATTTAGACACTGACAGGTGCATTAAAATCATGTATTTTTTTTCTCCATAATTTCAAACATTTTAATCTTTATTATTGACTGAAATGTAATTAAAAATCATTATATATGTAAATCATACTTCCTTACCTACACAACCAGTGCCATCAGGAACAAGTTCGTAGTTAGGAGGACACTGACATATGTGTGTCCCAATTTTGTTGATGCAAGTACCATACTGACAAATCTGGGGATCCTCACATTCATCTATGTCTAAAAATGAAATAAAATGTTGTAAATTAGAGAAATGGATTTCTTGCCACATGATTTCAAATTGTCATGTAAAGTTTTTTCATTAAGACAAAATATTAAATCTCTTCCCAAATTTATAAAAACAAGATAAAATTATTTTAATGGGAAAATCTTCAAAAGAGAAAGATTAGCTGAAATAGAAAATATATCTTGAAATAGTATTTTTGGTTTTATTGCTGATCATTTTATTTAAAGATTAGTGATTTTCTACTGCAGATTTTTCAAATGCCACTTTGGTTAATATTGTAGTTGCAAGGATATCTCATGTTAATTTTTATAAAATTATAAAATAAGAAAATTATGAAATTGGAATGAACTAGTAATTAAATAAATGGAAAACTGTAGACAAAGTACCTGTACAATTGCCACCTGTGTCATCAATATGGAAGCCCTGCTCACAGATACAACGGAACATTCCGAAAATATTTTCACATCTCCCATACACACAAATATTATGGAAGGCTTCACATTCATTAATATCTGAAAAGATAGTTACAAAATTAAAATCAAATTTGATACGACAATCTTATACAAAATAAGGAAACAATATTTAAAAAAAAAAATCTCTTTTTTGTTGTAATAATTTCATCAATATTCATATGCTGAAAAAATTTCATACCTACACAAGCTTTCTCACTAGCATCAGTAGCAAAACCCATGTCACATTCACATCTATAGCTGCCTGGATAATTTAAGCATTGACCATTTTCACAGAGATTTGGATTAAGACTGCATTCATCAACATCTGAAATTAATATGAAAACATCGATTAACCTAATGTAATTACAAAGAAAAATGTTCTGGAAGAATTCAAATCTATATATAGCAAACAAATTATATATTGTCTTGAAAAAAAAAAATCAAAGCTATTTAAATTGGAATTTGTGTGAATTTCAGTTTAAAACAAGTGATTTATTAGCTTAAAAACCAAAAATAATTTTCGCACTATAATACTGGCAAAACTTGTCATAAAATAAGGACATTTCTAACTTTACTATAAAGAAATGTACTTTTGTAAGAATGCATTGAATTACATTCAATTAATGAAACTGGAATTATCTCATTGATAGGAGATTTCATTTAAACAGTTAAAATTTATTCTTAAGAAATAACGTAATAAGCAAGATTTATTTCACAAATATTTCTTCATATTAAATTTTTGTTGAAGATTTCTGTGATGTTTGAAAAAAATAAAGTGAGTAATACTGATCCATAATGGCAGTACTAAGCTGCTTGCCATCTGATGTGAATTAGTTTATGCCTGCTATCTGAGTCAATTCTCATCGCTATTTTAATTGTTAAAAAATTAAAATGGAATTGGATGAAAGGATGGATTTCTTTCATCCAATTTCATTTATTTATTTTTTTTATCCCCTGATAGTAATAATAATGCTTACAATATTATATTTCTTCTGATTAAGGTTCTATATTCAATAGCGTAATTCTAACAATGGGAAGGTGATTAGCCTGAGGTGACACTTGAAAGTGGTGGCAGAATGAGATCTTGCTGTTTTCTGATTGGAAAACTACTTTTTTTTTAGGCTATAAGATCCTTGGGACTTAAAGAAGCATTTTAATCATTTATCCTGGACTCAAAAATCCTAATTATACCACCGCTTACATTAATTAGAATGAGATTCCATTAAAAAATTCACTAATAAAGAATAATAAATGTGACTGTGCAGTAAGAAACACCTGAAATTCTGACTTAATAACTTTATGAAAAATTCACTATTTTAAGACTTAAGATATAGGTGAAAGCTAATGCATAATCATATGATGCAAACTAAAGATCCTGAAGATTTAATTTAGGAGATCAAAATTATCTATAAAAACCATTATTTAAAATAAAATTGCAAGGACACAGCACAAATGGAAATAAACAGAACAGATGTGAAGCAGATATATTGAAATGTAGATAACAAATTTTTGAGGTTGATAAGCAGCATTTTGGAACAATTAGAGGTCCTTATGTGCAGTGGGACAAGTGTATAATGCAATGGGAGTGCTCACTGTTCCAAAGTAAAAAAAAAAAAAACAAACCCACATCTCATTTCTTATTTAACAGAACAACATAAGACTTACAGCTATCTGCAAGAAATTCCCAGTCAATCTTTTCACTGAGAAAATAATTGTATAATAAGGAGCTGATTCTTTTGAATACAGAAAAGTACTCTGTCCAAAGCAAGGGTATAGTCATTAGGGGGAAGAGGGCTAAGGGGACTTAAACATTCCATCTTCCCAGGAAGATTGGATGCTGAGATTTGCTATCTTGAAAAGGTATGTGTTAGCTGTTTTATTTTTTGGGTTGGCATTTATAGAAAAAGTTATATTAGCACTCCCACAACAGATTGAAATCATGGCTGTGCTTATAGAGTATCACGGCACTCATTACATTTAGAATTTATGGCAGTACGAAACAGATTAAAGTTATTGGTCTACTCTTTCCTGTCTTTTGGGAAGATTTTTACCAGAAGTTGAAACACTACAAAATTTGCTATGATTCTTGCAGTAATGAGTGAAAGTTAACCTACACTGAAGTTAACAATTAGTGTTCCAACTCAACCTAAGATGTTCAATTGGACTGAAGTCAGGTTTCTATGTAGATCAATTAACTTTTTGCACTTCTACCTCATAAAACCATTCTGTACAAACTTCACTTTGTCGTGAAAGAGCAGAAAAGATCTATTCTAAACAGCTGTCACAAAATTAGAAATACAGAACTCTTATAGCATTTGGAATTTAGAGAATCCCATATCTTTAAGTGTTTCAAAAACTAGAAATAGCAGTTATAATCTGGACCAAGAAAAACAACCTCAGAAAATGTGATCTTTCCACCAAATTTTTTTATTGACATTTATGAGTGGTCGATAGTATCTCTTGGCATCTGATAAGACAGATACTTCAATCCAACTGTCTGATAGATGTGATACCAGAGAATGTATTTTCTCTCTTCGCAGTCCAATGAAAGTAAGTTGTATATCAGTTTAGATAATGATTTACATTACAAACAGAAATTTTCAGTTTATGCATTGCTGTCTAGCTATGGAAATTAATGGTATTCAATTCTCATTATATTGTCCTCATTCTACAATTCTCTGTGATGTATTCTGGACCTCTTCATGCACCTTTATACCAAGTGGAATGGCATTTGCACTATTCATCTGCTTCAAAATTCAGCCTTTCCATTTCATGAGATACTTTAATGTATCTTAATATTCTTATGCTGATTTGCGTCTTTCTGTCCATTAAGCTATGACATCACTTACTGTTTATCAAGATAGTTGGTAGCAATTTAATTAACTGAAGTTTTGCAATAGTTATATCTTTGCTTGTCCAAGTGTACCTTTTTATATCTTTATGTGCTATGCCTGTGATGTATAGCATCTAAGTTTTTGGGATGATGGATACTTTTTGTCAAATAGCGTAGATAATGTGTATATTTTGAAAAGGTCTAATGCAAGGAAGATTAAGCACTACAACTTCTTAAAACAGTAAGCAATTCTGAATTAGTGAACTATAAAATTGGCCAATTTTATTAGGATGCAAAAAGCTGTTTTTGGAAAGAATACTCTGTTTGTGCATATATAACAGATATGTTCTTCGATGAGATTTCATAAACCAGCTTCATAACTTAATAAATATTTCATATCTTTAGAAATCCCTACTTTTTTTTTTAAACAACGAAAAGGATAGAACTTTCACAGCAACCCTAAAATTCTTATTCCTTAATTTTGTGAATGATGAAAAATATAATTTCTAAATATTTTATTTAGTATTTGTTTTACCTGTACATTGAAATCCATCTCCACTGAATCCTTTATCACAAACACATCTGAAAGATCCTTCAGTATTGATACAAGCAGCGTCTTGATCACAGCCACCATTATCTCGCAAACATTCATTTACATCTAGAAGGCAAAAAAGTTAAAAAAATTTCAATTTTGATAACTTGAAAAAATATGCAAATCAAGTAGTAAGTGTAAAATGTCATTATCACTTATCTACATACCTCTACAGTTTATGCCATCTCCTCTAAAACCATCCTGACAATTGCACTGGAATGCTCCCTGGACATTAATACATTCAGCATTTTCATGGCAGTTGTGTGTTCCTGTCAAGCACTCATCATCATCTGAAACATTTAAAAATATTTTATTTTAAATAGGCATTACTAATTTAAAGATAATTCAAAGCTAAATTATTATTTCACTTTACAGTATATTTTGAAATTACCTGAACATCCTAATCCATCTCTTTTTACAGAATATCCTTGTTCACATTTGCAAATAAAAGAGCCAAGTGTATTTTCACATTGTCCATTTAAACAGAGGTTGGAATTAAGTATACATTCGTCAATGTCTGAAAAAGATTAAAAACAAAAATCTTTTTAGATTTCATAAGTGTTACCTTTAAGGAATCACTGATTAATTGATGATTTGAAGAACAGTCTACTTTTTATAATTTTAATTTGATTTGCAAAAAATGTCAACATTAGAGAGCTATGTGACCTTTTCAGAAGTATCTTCTTAGTAAAACTACTTGAAAAATAGATTAGAAAATGCAGTAGGGAACAGAAATATCAATTGACTAGAAAAGAAATTGGTAATTTATTTATTATCTTTAAATTTTAAATAAGCTACTGCTGAAAACAATTTTTGAATACAATTCAAAGACTGTATTATTATATACAGTATTAATTTGAAGCCTGATACCTTTCATGAATTGTTAATGTGCAAATATTTCTGTTATCCAAGTTTATTTGAGCTTAATAATGTACAATCAAAGTCTTTCACCATTTAGAATACTTTCATCTAGAATATAAAACAATAGGGTCAATCCATACCAAATGGTCCAGAAAACATTAAATTGGTTGCTCGACCATTTAAAAAAAAATTGATTTTTACCCTTTGCATGAGTACTTCAAACCAGGCATTTTTTTTTTTTGTTTGACTTCGTTTAAAAATGGCGTCCATTTTTGTTTTATTTCCGGCATTCTTGGCCTTTGCAGACAGTTGTGGTAAATTTGATAATTCAGCTAAGAAAAATGATAGAAAGCTGTGATAAAAACATTATTTTCAGCACATTTTAAGCTTCATTTTATGACCTATACCTTTTTACCATATCTCTAATGCAAACGGCTGAAATTTAGAACCGAAACTGATATTCCGTTCGCTTTTGAACAAAAATCAAAGTTACGGGTTATTTTTTGAGCAGGATGGAATGAAATAGAAAAACTATACATTTTTTTGAGAAAAGATATACATCCAAAGGTTTAGCAAAAAATATTTCAGCTCTGTTACTGGCTTCCTAATTTAATTATAGCTCTTCAAAAATGCTCGTTTTTCATTTTTTTCAAAGTTTCAGCCCCCGTATCTCTGGTAATAAAAATTTGATATTTGCAGTATAAAGAGAACTTTATGAGAGGCACCGTTAAATAACATTGGTGATGTGATACATCCTTGTTTGACGACTGTTGTAATTGAGAAGGGTGCTGAAAGGTTTCCCATGTATTTCGTCCTACTCGTTTCCCCTCTGTAGAAGGCTTTCAGAATGTTAAGTGTGTGTGGGGCATGGCTTCAGCCTTGAGCACACACTATAACGACAAGTAGTCCACGCTATCAAAGGCACAGGAAAAATCAACAAAGACCAAACAGGTTTCTATTTTGCACTGGAGTCGCGATTCGACTATCTGTCTTAGTATAAAAATTTGATCCGCTCATCCTCTCCCGGGTCTGAATCCAGCCTGTTCTTCTCTACAGTTCATTTCTCTATTCTTGAGTAGTCTGGAATGAATGGAGGTTAAAGTTTCGCTGAGGTAGACAATAGGCTTATGCCTCTGTAGTTTTTGCAATCGGCTGCATTTTATGTATAGGCACAATAATTGCTTCTTTAAATCTTGAGGCACCTCGGCCTCATTCCACATAACAGTGTATAAGCTCCTCAGCCGGTTAACTATGATCTCGCCGCCTGCCTTTAATGCTTCTGCCAGTATGGCATCAATACCAGGTGCTTTTCTACCTTTCAGCCATTTGATTGCTGTTCTGATCTCCACTTCAGTTGGTGGATGGTCAGTTATATCACTTGGGAATTGGAGATTGTTGTTTTTCAGAAGCTGCTGATCTTGGTTAGCAGGATGCAGGCGGTTAAGGAGCTTGCTAAAATGTTCTTTCCATCTTTCTAGCTTGTCTTCAAGCGTTTTTAAATGGGTGCTATTTATATCTTTGAGGTTTGACGTCGTTGCCCTAAATATCCCATTGCAGTTTCGCAGGGTATTGTAAAGTAGGTGCAGATCATGTCTTCTACTCGCTGTTTCTATTTCCTGGTCCTTAGTGTTCCACCAAATTTCCTTGTCAGCTGTGAGTTGGCGCTTGATCTGTCTGTTGAGGTAGAGGTAGTGCTTGTGGTTGACATTCACCCTGACATCCTGACCCTGACAAAACAGATGCGGTCCACAACTTCCTCACCCTGAAGACGAGTAAACAAGTTCACACTTTTCATGGCCTTTGCTTGTATTATTGTTGTTTTATTCTGAAATTCATGCGCATCGCCCATCCACTCACCACAATCATGAACAACGTCAACGACTTCTGCTGGACAGATGAGGAGTAGGCCGCCTTTGACACCCTCAGAACTTGCCTTACAAAGGCACCTGTGCTTGGTCACTTCCAGGAGGATGCACAAATCGAAATCCACACTGATGCCAGCGCTTATGCCATTGGAGCAGTCCTCGTTCAGAACCAAGGAAGCCAGGAGAAAGTGATAGTCTATGCCAGCTATACCCTCTCCAAAAGCAGAGAGGAACTGCACCACAACCAATTGGAAATGCCTCGTTGTAGTTTGGACCAGACCACAAGTTTCGATCACCCATTCACTGTGGTCTCCAATCACCATGCCCTCTGCTGGCTCACCCACCTTAAGGACCCCAGTGGATGGCTGGCGGGATGGCCTCTTTGACTGCAAGAGCACGAATCACTGTCGTCTACAGGAAGGGCAACAAACACCTTGACACGGATTGTTTGTCACGCCTCCTGCTGGACGAAACCACCCAGAACACCACCACATTCAACATTATAATGAAACAATTGGACATGGCCACCGAACAAAACAAGGATCCGAACATCTGCAAAATCATTGCCAAAGTCCAAGTGTTCACACAACCACACAGAAAGGACTAAGTACTCATAGACGGCGTGCTCTTCAAAGAGAGCAACAACCCCACATCCTGGCGATGGCTGCTAGTCATCCCACAGCATCTATGCCACCACATTGCTGAGTCTTGCCAGAAGGACCTCACCTGTGGCCACCTCAGTCTCGCCAAAACCTACGGCAGGATCTGGCAAAACTACTGCTGGCCGAAACCCGGCATTGTGTTTTATGTTGGGTTGGCTGCCAGCGCAGGAAATCTCCGACACAGCTGCCAGTAGGACTCCTTCAGCCGCTCCCGCTACCAGAACTACCATTCAGCTGCATCAGCATCAACCTCCTTGGCCCTCTCTCACTATCCAACAACAATAAACATTGGCTTGTGGTAGTAGTCACTTCTCCTGCTTTGTCATTACACTGCCAAATGCAACAGCCACTGAAGTTATCCGTTTCTTCTTGCGAGGCATTCTCCTGTGCTACGGACCCCTGGTCTGCCCCTGGCGTCCACCGTGGCACACAGTTCCTCAGCGCCGTCATGCGGGAAGTTCTCACCATCTGTCGGATACTCCACCACCGCACATCACCCTACAGGCAGCAGACCAGTTTTTGATGCAATTAGGGAGAAATGATTACAATTCTGAAATAGCAAAACATGAAGATGTTCAAGAAATGTCAAATGATTTGTTAAAATGAGAAATCAGTTGTCAAAACATCTGTCAATGTGGTTACCTAAGTAGCATATATACTGTGCAGTAATCAGGTTAACTTAAGAGTATTCTGATACCAAATGATATCATTGAAACTGACAGCACTGGTTGGAGTGTCTAAAGTAGAACAAACAACACAAATAACATGGGTATTTAAACATTGAAGTCTGAATTGATGGAAATTGACCATTGAAGTGAACAGATCATAATCACAAGGAATTGACTGATTATTTGATTGCAAACATCTTTCAATTGTGCGAATTCTAAAAGTACAAGGGAGACAGAGGCTAAGATGTATCAAAAACCAGGTAATAATCAAGAACAAATCAGCCCGGGAATGTGAACCAGATTCAGGTACATTAATGTTTTGGGAATGGCTAACCACAGGGACAGAAATGTCTTCATTGAGAATAAAATGATCCAGAGATTAGAGAGGAAATGAGAGTTTGTTGAAGGGTACCTGGTCCTTTTTTTTTTTAATTTCTTTTTGAAAAACGCTGGCTTCCTCTCCAACTAGTTTTTGAATAGCGTTCAAAGTAAGAAAAGCAGTGAAGACAATAAATTGGTCACTTGAACATCCGGTGAGATTGTAGACAAACAGTTCTCTGAGAGTCAGAGCAATTCAGATCCTCAAAGGTTAAGAGTCATACATGTTCGAATTTACATACTTTGAGATAAATATATCAGCAGAGCATGGTTAATAATTTGTAGGATTTTGAATTAAAAGGAAGATATTGTGGCTTGAATTTACTGTGAATATGGAGGACAAGATGTCAATGTGTTTTAGGCAGACCAATGGAAGGAGTTGTGACAGACAGAGATTATCCTTCATGATTTTCATGGACTTTTATAGATAGAAATTTTTCTTCCAGAGCTGCTTATTGGAGACAAAGGATTTATCGCCGTCTATTTCTTGATCTTTTCAAATAAGCTTTCTGTGCCTGATGACCGAGACAGTTACCAGTATGAACAGTGAACCAACATATGAGGTTAAGTGCATAAATGGTTATGCCTGCAAGCTTTTCTTTTTTTTATGTTGTGTCCTTTTCAAGCTATAAAACTGATTGGCTACATTATCCTTTTAATTATCATTCACTGAAATTTGGTAGGAAAGCAAAATATATAAATAACTGTAAGATAAATTTCTTAAACGATTGTTCTTAAAATCTAAGTGATCCATGTGAGCATACAGAGATTTATGTTGAAAATACTCATAGTGTATATCAAGTGCACTTTGTGTACATCTCTTACATAAAATTTGAAAGGTGCTGATCGACATCTGCAGTTGAAAGAAGGAATTTGATAATATCATGAATGACAGCATACCCATTTGGATGTGACTATCAGAACTGTAGATTGAGAACTTAACAGTCTAGAATAAGAGCAGGATCAAGAAAATACATAACTCATTATATGAAACTGATCTAGAACAAATTCAGGGTATGCATTATATTAGAGAGATGGTTTAACAATTAACTAAACTGTTTGCAGAGGGAAAGAAGAGCATCTAACAAATTTGAGATAATGGTTTAACTGAAAGATTTTGATAAGATAAAAATCTTATTTTTTTTTTTTACTACACAATAATTTCTGTTCTAAGTTACTCGAGTTGTTAAAAACATTTAAAGATAAAATTTTAAAATCTTCAAAATTTCTATTATCATCTCTCTCTAATCTGATGAATTTATATTGTTGGAAAATATAATCATTTGAGTTTATATTTAAGCATATGGCATCCAATGTTTGATTAAAAGTATAATGACTAAAAATAATAGCCGGAGCATGACATTAAATGTGTTTTTTAATATATTATTATATTTATTATTTTTTTTTCACTTGATATACTGTTCAGTAAATGAATTAAAAACATCTGAAATTCAGAAATAAATGTAAATTCCATGAATGTGATGGAGCTATTTATTTCATTTATATCATATGCAGACGATGTCACTATTATCTGTTTTTATCCCATTGACTGCTAACAACATGGGTCTGTGAAGATGGTGCTAGTAATAGGTATGTTGATTATACAGAGCTGTGTTATATGGCTAAGAAAACTCCCTATCAATAGACACCTTAAACTATCATTAACAGTTATTGGCACCAAACTTTTTTGTTCCTCCCCCATAAATGATGAGTGATGTACCATGCCTTGAAAAAGATTAGATTTCCTAAATTTGTTGATTATTGATTTTATGTTGATTTTTTAGAATTCAGAATTTGAAAAAATAAAAGTTCCTTGATCATACACCTAATTTGATTTTGTATCAACTTTATACTTTTTTTTTTCTGAGAATTTACATTTATTTTTTAGTAATAAATAAAAAATATATCCTTTATTCTAACATTTTATTTTGATTTCCTTACCGTATAATTGATAAACCATAAAAAAAAAAAAAAAAAAAAAAAAAAAAAAACCTACTCAAAAAAAAATAATAAGGAAACTTAAGAAAAAAAAAAAATACAAAAAGATAACCTCTACGTGGATTTGAGTGGGTTGAGGGTGGTGGTGTTGAAATATGATAAGTACTGCTTCTTATTTTGCCATATATAATAAAAATGTAAAATAATCTAGTGGCCAACCCTTACAATGGTGGTAGTGAACTTGTTAAAAGATTTTTCTTTAACAAAAAATATAAATTCTGATTTACATAAGATTTCAATAGATTTTCGATGATTTGAAATGTTTCTAGGTTTTAATGTTAATCAGTTTGCCATGGAACTGTTTATTATTATCATATTATGGAGGATTGTTCTGGGATCTCTGGAAGTGAATTTCAATGATGCATTGCTGTAGAAAATCAGCTTCTTCACCACCAATAATGTTCAATTTAATAGCCTTTTAC
>JAFIDM010012231.1:110092841-110109986 GCA_023159025.1 Thereuonema tuberculata
AATTTAAAAAAGGTAAACACAATCAAAACAATTAAATATATATAATTGTTTTGATTGTGTTTACCTTTTTTTTTTTAATAATCAACTCAGTTATGCAAATCTTAAAATGAAATAACTAAAAGTTATGTTGCAATTTGGTATCAAAGCTTCAATTTCAGTCTCTACTTACCAAGGCAACTTTTTCCATCAGGAGATGGCATTAGTCCTCCTTCACAGACACAACCATAAGAACCTGGCAAATTTGTACATTGGCCTCCATTGCATATGTTTGGAGTTTCCACACATTCATTAATATCTAAGTGGATATAAAAGATATGTAATTATAACTGCAAAATAATTCAAATTGTCAAAAAAAAAAAAAAGAATATTTTTTACAAAGAGAGATATAAAATGATTACTGGTCAGTTTGTAAACTGAATCATAATGCTTTCAAATTCTGATACCTATCTTCTTAGAACTAATTCATACAATTACAAAAATTACTCCATTGAAATGGTACTGATTCTTATTATAGAACAGTTATTAGTAGGGACAGGACACTATTTCATTGAATTTCAGATATTTAGTTAAGGTTGCAATAAATGTACATCAATGATTGCTTCATTAATAAAAAACTTTACACACAGAAACCAGGACTCATATTTTCAGAATGCTTGTCTGGTGTAAATCATCCAATATTGGCTTTTATCTGATTATTCATTTTTAATTTTTAGAAGATAATGAACCCAAGCATGACTATCTGTTATTATAATTATATACGATCAGGGGTAAAAAATTGGATATTTTGATTTGTCATTCTAGTTTAATTATGATACAATTTGAACTGCACAAAACGAATTTCTTTGAAAGATGGAAGTTATAATCATTAAAAGATAGATCTTTATATATTTGCTTATAAAGTATTTGTTGAAAAGGATCTTCTTTATCTTCAACTTTGTATCCTTCAAGAATTGATGATAGCAACTTGCTATTTATCTATTGCTCCACTATCTGCTTTTCACAATTTATTATTGTGATATTTAATGAGCTCTCCAGAAGTTGATTATTACTGATTTTTGTCTCTGAAACATGTTAGCCATATATTAATACTAAAGCTTTTTTCTAAATTCAGATTTAACTATAGCAAAAATTTGTATGATTTTCTTAACTGAAAACTAAATAGCTGAGAAAAACTGGTATATTTTTTATTTATTTATGGATCCAAAAATGGTCCATTGTTACTTTTAAAGCCATTATCATTTCTTTTCTATATCCTTTTAACATATGCTCTAAATACAAGCTTTATTTCTGTGAGTACAGTCCAATATGCATACTGGTAAACTTTTAAGGCTAAAAAAAAAATAATCACAAAATTTAGCAACAGTAGTTTTATTGCAAAGAGCAAAGAATGCTCATTGTAATAAGCACAAGTAACAGCATTAGTGTTTTGAGACCAATTTGGAAACTGCTGTGATGTAGGGTAATAATTTTATGCTTTTTTTTTCTGAGTGGGACTGGATAGGACCAGTAAACTTTGTTTTTTTTAGAAAAATGCGCTTTTCTAAATGTACAAATGATTTAAATGTTGTGATAGTAACAATAACTTTAATTTGGATTCAAAATCATATTCTTTTGCATGATGTTAATAAATATTTGCAGAACAATTACAATACTAAAGACAATGATTTTAATTTAGGTATTTTAAATGTAGTGCTGTTCATGTTATTATAATACATTTGAGCTGTTTCTTTTTTTTGAGAGTTTTTAAATAAACAAGTTCTTATTTTCACGTAGAAGCTATTTGGAATGAGTTTATTTCTTGATGAATGTGAACATATTTTCTGTTATCCCTATGATGAGTTATATTGTGAATAATTTTCACATCTTAAAATGTTAGCCATACAGGTAATTTTACGAAAAAATATGCATATGCAGTATGTAATACAACAGTATAGTTTCTTTCTAGATGAACTTGAGATTCATTTTTATTTGGACAATGATCTCCAAATTTTGATAAGAAATTTGGAACATAAACTAGTTTGCTTACATACACTACCCTACAGTAATGGACCGGACACTAGCATATTTACATAAAAACAGACGAGATCGTCAAAGTGCATGCGCGCATGTGATCAGGCAAAGTCCATTCAGATAGTTGCTACTGAAACGTCTGTAGGAGTGTCGAATAATGCGAAGAATATGCCGGAACGCATGGAATATAGTGACTTTGAAAGAGGCATTATAGTTGGCTGTCACATTGCTGCCAAGTCTATTCGTGCAATTTCGGTGAAATTATCACAGCCACGTTCAACTATTGGTGATGTCGTCAAGAAGTGGAAGAATACGGATGTTGGGGCATGAACTGCACACGTTGGTCGTCCCCGGAACCTGACCGAACGCGATCGACGTGTCCTGAAGCACGAAGCTCGTAAGAACCGCAAAAAACCCTCCGAATCATAAACAGTGAGTTTCTAAAGGCATCAGGGGTTATGGTTCATCAGAATACGTTGCGAAAGGAATTGAATGCCATTAAAATCCATGGATGTGTTGCCGCACATTAACCACAGATCTCGCCACTCAACAGAACCGCCAGACTCAAGTGGTGTTTGCAGCGTTGCAACTGGACTGTAGAGCAGTGAAAAACAATTTTATGGAGTGATGAGTCATGTTACACTGTCTTCCAGTCGGATGGACGTGTTTGGGTGTGGCGAATGCTAGGCTTATGACTTTTACCCGAGTGCATCGTTCAAACTGTGGAGTTAGGTGATGGGGGAATCATGCTGTGGGGGTGTTTCTCTTTGTATGACCTGGGACCATTGCATGTTGGTGCGGGAACTTTGAACTCCGATGGCTACAAGGTCATTTTGGACAATCGGGTTGTTCCTACTCTCTGGCAAATGCTTGGAAATGACGATTGTTACTTTCAGGACGACAATGCTCATGCCATGTTTCAGCCTCTGTCCAGCAGTGGTATACAGAGTGGCTGTAAAGCGGCTTAAATGGCCTGCTCAGAATCCTGATCTAAACCCCATCGAACATTTATGGGATGAGTTAGAGCATCGATTGAGGACTAGGGAACCACGTCCAACATCTACAGCTGCACTGGCCATGTTCTTGAAGCAGGAATGGATAAAAATACCCATAGCTCTGTATCAAAACCTTGTGGAAAGCATGCCCCGCAGGGTGGCTAATGTAATTTCAACACATGGGTCCCATCCCGCTATTAAATCAGGTACATTTTCATGTGTTTCCAGTAATGCACAGTGTCCGGTGCATTAGTGTAGGGTAGTGTACTTTCCAAGCACTAGATTTAACTAAAGCATTTTAGTGAAAACAAAGTCTTTTCCTCAAGTTGGCATAAGATTATGATGACTCTGATATGAACCTTCTTTAATTGATATGAATTAAGTAAAACAAATATATATAAAACGACATTACTTGTTTAATTACTTACCTCCACAGGTAAATCCATCTTTTAATAGCATGTGTCCTAAATTACAGGCACATGTAAAACTTCCTGGAGTGTTGATGCAAACTGCCTCACATCCTCCATTACGATGTTCACATTCGTCAATATCTAAATAAATAAATAAATGAATAACTTTTAAAATTTTTATTAAGAAATTAAGTAATTTGATTGTATGTCTTCTAAAAATAGTGTATTAACTGGTTAGTCTATACTAATTCTGAGTTGCAGAAACTTGTATATTATACAGTAATGGCAAATTGAGGGGGTTGGTAGGGTTGTAACTCCCTAATCCCCATCCCATTTGCATCTGAAAATGGAAAACATCTAGAATATTGGATGGTTCACCGATTTGCAAACCAACTTGTAAACCCCCAATCTAGAAAAGAACTAGACACTTTTTTTATTTTGGTTGAATGGAAAAATTAGAACCATCATAACCCTCCCATTCTAAAATCTTATGTTATTTAGGCTTCTCAGTGTTGAGAATAAGCATTATCTTGCTTATCCAATTACTTTATTGACTTCCTTTATCTCATTTGGATTTGGCAAAATTAACCAATAGAATTAAGAAAGCCTCTATCTTCTCCTTCCTTTTTATTTTGATTGCATATTATTAAATGCAGTATAAACAGCTGCAAAGTCACTTTTTGTGATTGTAAAAAAGGAAAAAAAAAGTTAACAAAACTGGAAATAAACTAGAATTGTACTGTCTATCCTTCAAAAAAGCTTTTCTTCTAAAAAAATAGCTTGACAATTCACAACAGCTTAATCTCCCATGACTTGCTTCCCATTTGCTGTTATTCTGTTCTTTTTTCTACAAAATCTGTGGTAGCTTTTACCATTAATAAAATCTGTTCACTTTCTGTCTATTATTCTTATATTTATACTGAAGCCAATTAATTTTCAAATCTCATACTAAATTAAATAAATAAATAATAATAAAAAAAAGTTTGTTAATTTAAAAGCAAAGCTTATCTTTTTTCTTATTTTTACAGACTGAATTTTCGAATATTAGGAGAATCTGCTTCACCTCATTTTCTGTAAAGTTTGATTTACCACATTTTGAAAAAGGATTTGTAAATATAAAAATAAAATAGAACCGTGCTCACCTTCACAGCTGGTTTGATGAGCAGTTTGTTTATAACCTTCACTGCAGGTACACTGATAAGTCCCCATCATGTTTTCACAGACACCATTTGAACATATTCCACTAGTTCGAGAGCATTCATCGATATCTAAGGATAATTTATAAATAATTTATTGAATAGGATTGCAAGCATGACTTTTTTAAAAATAAATTTCTACAAATATTTATGAGGGCAAAATTTTGAAGAAGACAATTTAAGTATATTATAATAACTTTATATTGATCATTGATAAAAAGAAATTAAATAAAAAGAAAAAAAAAATCAAATTGAAATTCTCATCTTAAAGTTCAAATCTTGCTTTGAAATATTACTTTAAAACTTTCTGAATGTCGAGAACAAAAATTGTATACCATATATCATCCTATTGAATGGTAGCAGCATCTTAAGTAAAAATGATGCACAGGGCCTTGGTGATAACAGCATTTTGGTTATTGGAAAAGTCATTTGGTATCTTGAAAATCTGATTATTTCATAAATTTTTCTTCCAACATTCAATATGAATTGAATAAAAATGATTTTGAAGTAAGTTTCCCTTGTTATTTATTAATTAACAACTGTATCATATTTAACATGAATCTAGAGGGTGAGCAACAGATGATGTTGATTTCAGATTCTCTCAAAATCTTCTCTAATAATAATTAGCAAGTTTCTATTGATGTCATTCCATTTGATGATTTTAAAAGTCTCAGTTAACTAAGGGAAAATAACTCAGAAACTACAATGAGGTTGATTGTATCTTGAAGACGCACAAATTCTTTTGTATGATAATTAATTCACTGCTAATTCACCATTCTGCTGCTAAGAAGGAAATTTAATTGAATCCTTTGTTAAAAATTCTGGTAGTTCGATTTGTGCTGCTTATTATTGTTATTGTTATTATTGTATAGATGTGCTTTTCATGTTTATTTCTCCTGTATTGAGTTCTGAAAGATTTTAATCAGTATTATAACAAATGTCATATTGTTCCTAGATGATAGTTTAAGCTAGTTTGGTAAGTGACATTTCATATTAAGTTGAAAAGTTACTGCTGTAATTGTTTAGTGATATAGAGTTAATTTTTTGTTTAATCAGAGGAACATAAATGAAAATAAAAAAAAATGTCCAAATTTATTTAGTAACTGAAAAACTTATATGTTTGTCATTATAGTAATATACAAGAGACCATAACACACAAGTCTTATTAAACAAAAATATACTTCTTTCACATAACATGTTTCGAGAATTTCTCGTCTTCAGATGTGTACATAACTAAAAACATAAAGAAACCAGAACTACATCATAAAATACAAAGAATATTCTTAATAATAACATCAAGTTAAACAGTATCATTTTAAATCATATAACAATGCATTCCGGATTGACACTTCTGTGTTATAACATCTATGCATATTAATTATTAACGATTCGTAAAATTTTCTTAGGTAACAATCCTTTTCTGTAGCAAGAATTATTGGATTGTCATGCATAATTTCATGCCCTGTTTGTTGATTATGAATTGCCGTTAAATATTGCTTATTACGACTTTTGTCCTTTATGTGCTATCTTGTTAAATGTCTCAAATGGATAAGGTTAAATGTTTCCCTTCGAGTCTCCTCTGGTTCATGGATATGTCAAAGGGTGTAGGCTCCAATGTTCAAATGACCAATTAGGATTAGTTAAGGGTGGATGGTCATCCCAAAGCTTGCTTATAACTTCAGGGAAAGAATCCCAATATATATTATACAAAGGGATCAGTGAACCCTAGGACCTGTTCAAAGAGCAAATAACCTCGGAAAAATTTTTGATCTCTACTGAAAATTGAATTTTGTTGACTAACAATGACCAACAGATGCACACAATATGGATAATTAGAATTGTAAAAGCAAAATATCATTTAAAATTAAAGATCAAAGTTTATGAAGTCACATGTTTTTCCAAATCATAATCAAATTATTTCTCACTGGAAAGTCCAGTTCTCCAATTTCCCACTGATATCTGTTTCTGAAATCTAAGTATTGACTACAGCCATCGACTACTGCTGGCTGTTTATCTCATTTTCAAAAGGCTATATCTTTGAAAATAATGATACTGAAATTTTACTAAAGGAATCTGAATAATATATTCTTGAAAAATATAGCAAGACTACTTGTTTTCAATAAAATCAGAAAAGATGTATTATGAGCTGTGTTGATTTGGTCAATACAGACAAAGCAACACTTTACAACTTAAAAAATAAACTTCTATTTCTTATCTGCAATTTATTGGACAACAGTTGAAATTTCTGCAATGGAAATAAGTCTTTCAATTGTGTAACATTTACAAAAAGTTAATAAAATATACATGTTTTGCTTCTGGATTTAGCATCGTTTTTTGTTTTTAATTTTGTGTAAATGAAGTGTCACAATGTTATACCTAAAGAATCTTTGGAAATAGGCAAACTAAAAATCAGATGATAAATAGCAAAAAAAAGTTATTATCCATTCTAAATTATTATTTTTGAAATTGATAATAAGTATGAATTCTAGGGTGATTTTTCTTTTCGAGTCTTCTTTGCATTACTCTTAAGTTAAAAAGGTATTAATCAAGAGCATAACTCTATCATTTTATTTGCAATATAATAAAAACAGACAATTTTTTTTTTTTTTTAACTTATGAGAACTTACCTTTACACTGTCTACCATTTGGAGCTAATTCATGACCTGCAGGACAATCACAGTAAAAGCTGCCTGCTGTGTTAATACAAGCTCCACCACGACAGAGGCCAGGCACTTGAGAACATTCGTCGATATCTAAAAATTAAAAAATTAACAAATATATATATATATACTCTGCTTAGTTAAGTTAAAATAGAAATAATAATAATAATAATAAATAAATAAAAAAAATCAGAACTAGAACACACAAAAAAATAAAAAACTTAATAAATAAATAAATAAATAAATAAATAAATAAATAAATAAATAAATAAAAAGAATACCCATGCACTGTGGCATCATAGCCATACTTTCATATCCCTCTTCACAATCACATGTAAAGGTTCCAGGTATATTATGACATACACCATTTCCACAAACACCTTGAGTAATACTGCATTCATTGATGTCTAAAATTAAAAATTAAATATGAAGTAAAATAAAAACAAACAAACAAAAAATAAATAAATAAATAAATAAATAAATAAATAAATAAATAAATAAATAAATAAATAAATAAATAAATTCTTTGAAGATAAGTATTCTGGAAAGTAGGAAGAAATTTAATGTGACTATAAGAATCTGTCTTTTGTCATCAGATATTGCAACAGGCAACCTCAATCTCTTAGCCTCAAGAGATTTCTGAATCCAATGTCAAACAGCTGACCAACAACAATATTACACTGGTCCAGTCGTGACCCTGATGGCCAATCGACCTTTATACATTTTATCATAATTTTAAAAAGTTACAATTTCTTTATTTAAGCCTGTAATTAAGAGTTTGTTTTTTATGTATGTGATAATTTTAATACTTATTAACTGACTTTGCCTTATATAACTGTCAAACATATGCATGTATTCCATTTACACCTCCTGAACTTCTGTCAGGCCTTCCTCATGTTTATATCATTCTTGTTCAGAAGAGGTGTGAAGACATAAAAAATGGAAAGTATAGATGAAAGAAGGGCAAGAAGCAGAACATCTGTTACACTCATTAAAAATGGCAATTGACAAATCAGTTAAGTAGATGTTAAACATTGAAATTATTGAATTGGTTCATGAAAAGTTTTGATTTTGACACTCTTTCAATAATTACAATGCTAAGAAAATTGAATTTGTTACTACTCATTATAAAAAATTCTTGTGTAAAAATAATAATAATAATAATAAAAAGAGTCCTGTTTCTCATTATTTGCAGGATAAATGGAAATACAGGCCATGTTTCCTTCTACTGTTGGTGAAGATTGGTCAACAGAATTCATTGGTCAAAAAAGTTTGGAAACACTTTAGTTTTAGAATTCTCAGCTATTGCACACCAAGCTTAGGAAAATTCAATGAAAACACTGTAATTAATTATTATATTTTCTGAAACTATGTATTTCTGACTAATGAATTACAATTAAAAATATTATTTAAAACCAAAATTTGACATTCCTGAAAAGCAATGATTATCTCTCTTCAGTTGCAGGAATGCCAAAGTACAATGTGGCATGTTGCTCACTACAGTAAAACCTCGTTAAGTCGTCACTCAAGGGATCAAACATTTTTGATGACTTAAGCGGAGTGACAACTTAGGCAGAGTGGGAATTTTTGAACCCCCCCCCCCAAAAAAAAAAACACTGAAATACAGTATTTTCATGAATTGCTGTAGGATTCGGTGAGAAAAACAAGATTTTCAGAAATCAATACATGCAAATGAATTAATGGAAAATAATAAAAAAAAACAACACTTTTTATAGTTACCAAATTTTAATCGTTTTAAAAGAAAGGCAATGTCTGTCTTTGAAACGTTCCAGCCAACCATTGCTGCTGCCGAAATCTTCAATGTTCAACTCCCTAGCAATTTCCATGGTTTTTTCTTTGAGAATCATGGCAGAAATTGGCACATTTTGCGATCTGGCATGTTTTAGCCATCGAACTAAAACCTCCTTGATCTCGTCAAACTTCGATTTCCTCATTCTCTTTCTTTTGTTTTTGCAGTCAGCTTCTTCAATTACTTGTTTCGATGAAAGAATATCGTTTAATGTATCCTGGGAATATGGTGTTCTTTGGCAAAAGCTGTTTTCGAAACATTTGATTTTTCAAAAAGTGCAATTTAGTCTTTTTTTTTTCTTTAAAAGATAATGAGGTAAGTTTTCGTTTCCCTGGCATATTAAAAACGTAATCAAACCACGAAATTGCAAAAGAAAAAAATAGCCCTTATAGCAGGGCTTACTCGCTATGAAATGAAGTCACACTCAGGAGCCGTCAAGAAAAACATCTACACTCGACAGAGTCGCAGCGAGAAGTGTGCTTTGAATGATTAGCAGCGAGATTCCAAGAACCCAAATCTCCCGAAGAGGTAGGAAAGGAATGAAGTGACAGGCGTGGCCGAAAATTCCATGTAAAGGTTTGGCTTTCTTAAAGTGAAGGGGTGGGGCTGAAAAGACAACACGATGCCATGCAAAATAGAGAAGAAAGATGCTTTTGGCCATTTTCGAGGGTGACGAGTTATCCGGAGTAGAATTAAATTTGGTCTCGGGTAAAGGAGGGTTATTTTACATTATTGTGTATGAGACCTTGTCGGGACCAAAGGAAAACGACGACTTATCCGGGTGACGACTTAACAAGGTTTTACTGTATTATATTTCTGTATGGATTTCTATGTCACAAAGAAATTTAGTCTCCTTTTAATGTCCTTCTCTGCTGTCTGACAACACATAGCTGAGAAATCAATGTAATAAATTGTCAGTTTATCACAACTTACCAGTGCAGTTTACTCCAAATTCATCTAATGCAAAGCCTTGATTGCATCGGCAAGTAAAGCTTCCTGCAGTATTTCTACATCTTCCATTTGTACAAATATCAGGGAACAAGGCACATTCATTAACATCTGCAAAATTAATAAAAGTAGTTAAATTAATAATAGAAAAAAAAATGTTAATATGTTGTTTATGAATATTCAATAGAAAATAATAAGTATGGATTCTCCAATTAATAAATTTATTTAGAAGACAAGTTACCTTTAAAAAAATCTACATCTCCTGTGAATCCAGGTCCTCGAATGCACAATTCTTCATGCTCCTCTAAGATTAAAATAAACAAAATATAAATAAAAAAACTGCTGAAGTCTAGGTAAATTTTTGTCACAAATCTTGAAAAACAATATTAGGAACCTTAGATAAAGCTTTTTGAATATTAGTGAATAATATTCAAAAACAATAAAACTTTATTCTAGAAATTAAAATTAACTTATTACTTTACTGAGAACATTTTAAACAAGTAAAAGGTGTTTTGGGCCTCAGAATGATGGTGAAGTCCATTTGCTGATCCAACCTTCTGTTCAGGAGTTGTAAGGTGGGACAGACACAGCCAGGACAAACTCAATAGCACCCATATGGGTCGCTAAAAAACTGGTCCTTTTTTTATTATTGGCTTGAAATATATAAGATTATGGGTGAAATCTTATGTAATATATAAGATTATGGGTGAAATCTTATGTTGAAAATGTACAAAACTTGTCTCTTCTGGGATTGTACTCGCAGTTTAACAGGAAAACAAAGATACAGAAATGAATATTATGGAAATAAAATTGTCTAATCTTAATTAAGTTCTAATGTTGAATACAAATGTCATTTGGAAATATGAACTAACTCCTGTTATTAAGTTAGAGAAGAAATCACATACCAGCAATTTACTCCTACATAAATCGTTATAGTTCTCCTAGATGAGATGTTGCAACATGGTATTCTATAGTACTTATAGAACTACTGAACAGCTGGTATTGTACTATATTTTATTATAAATTTCATTTGAATCCTGAATGTTCAGTTAGGTAGTGATTTTCTGATAAGTGAATCATCTAATGATTGAATGAAAAATGCACAAAGCTTTTACTGAAAATACTTGTATTCAATGTACTTGAAGGATGTGATAAACAAAATGCATATTTGTTTTTTTTGGCTGTAAAGAAGGCAACCAGGACAAAACATTGGTTTTGCGTCGCATGTTGCCTGGTCTGTACATCAAATCTCAAGGCGTAGATGAATAGCAAAAGTTATCCATGCTTTCTGCAATACCAATGGAGAGAGCACATGAAGGGATTTGAAATACTTCTGCATGGTACTTTCTGATCAGAAAATATTATCAAAAGAAAAGTGCTGTAGTTTAATACCATCTGCTACTCAGCTGGTGCCATATACTGAAGAACCACTGGAAAGAAGTTTTCTTTAAAGAGGAACAGCATGAAATATTTGAAGTCTTGGACTTCAACCCCCCTCCCCCCGAATTCCTCTTGATCGTGTCTCATAGAAGTAACTGAAGTTGCAGGAGAATATATAGAGGGGGCCAAAGGAACCACAGACTTCTCTTGAATTTCAAAAAATAGGCATAAATCCTATTTCATTTTTTTAATCTAGCAGAAAAAAGTAGGACACAGTCTAGTAAAATGACAATTATTTTTCCACAAACTCATTTAAGATTTCTCTAAAAGCATGTTATTGCAGAATGAAAAAGAACTGCTGGCTTTAATTCCTGTTGTCTCTAGTGTCAATACCAAAAAACATACTCAGCCTGAAAACCACGAAAATATGATTTACGGCAATTTCAATGTATTCAGCTAATGGGACTGCAACAGTTACACCAGGAACTGTTGAAATAATCAAAATACTTCTTTTGAAATAGTCATTCTAAAGATATCCATCACAAAACGATGAATTGGCCAGAGCATTTACTTGCTTGGAAGGAGAGACCTTATATTGAATCAAAAAAGAAAGAATTTTAGCAATTCTAGCACTTTTTTTTTTTTGGGCTGGAGAATCATTGTTATATTTGTACTCTTCTTGTCATCTGGAAATGCAATGTTTTTTTTTTGGTCGTCCCTTTTCTGGGCATTCCTCAGGGCCAGAGAAAAATAATTGTGCTTGGATTGAACAATGCAGCAATCATTTGCTGGTAGATCTAAGTAAAGTTTTTTTTTTTTTTTTTTGTATTATACTGGGCCTCATTAAAAAAATTCACAAACTTATTGACTGTAATGCAAAACATTTCCTAATATCTGAGAGAAGTTCTGGAGACTTAATTGGAGAGATATATACAGTACATATATTTGGGGAGAGCCTATGAGGTCCCTGCCCCCTCCCCCTCTGAATCTCGAAATGTATAGAATAAACCTACTTTCTTTCGTTTATTTTGGTTGGATGGCTAATCTTACCCCTCCCTCACCGAATTTTCAAACCGACCTTTTTTTTTTAGTAGGCTCCCTAACTTGACCCACTGCAAAATAAACTCCCATATATGCTCCTATATAGAAGACCATAGAAGAATAGTAAGGGGATCACTTATCCACAGATATAAGAATTCCTCAAAGACCAGCAGTTTGATCTCATTCCTTAAGAATGACTTTCTAGCTGACAATTTTAGGGAGTTTCAGAAGGATCTATGAATTCATGGACTGCAATGTATCACTGATAATGCATCAGTCATTTTATTCTAAAGTGACCAACCATCCAGTCTTATACAGGACAGCCCCATATTTTAAGGATTTGTCTCTGGAATTGTACTACTTCGGTCGGGATGCCTAAATGTCCCCTATCTTAAAAAACTTGTCCCATATTCTCATCACTGCATGTTAGGAAATAAAGGAAATTAGTGTTTGTATGGATAGTAGAGAGAAATTTTATTCTATATTACAGCTAGATGGTGCATCACTGTCTCAGATTCAAAATAGAGGCCTGTTGCAAAGCCAGTTCTGGGGCCAACAACCAACATTAGTTATCAATATAATAGACAGCTGCTTCCTCCCACTTCCCCTTTGAATGAGTGTCCCATATTTGAACTTAGAAAAAATGGGCAGGTTATTTATTACCATCTTATTATATTCATGATAGAGACGAGATACTAAACCAAATGATTCCATATTAATTTCGTATTGCTGTTAAGTTAAATGAAAAGAGATGCTCCATAAGTTCAGTACAGTTAGACCTCTACTTAAATGAATTCAAATTATGCTGATTAGTAGATTATGGTACCTTGACTTACAACTGACAAAGCCATCTATCAAGCAATGCTTTGAACATAGATATTTATAGCCAATGATTAGTGAATTAAGTTCATTTTAAGTTTTCTTTTCATAAGCAGAATTTGCTTAGTTTTAATTATCTTGACCATTCATGTAAAGAAAAAAGAAAAAGAAATAATAATAATAATAAAAAAAGAAGAAATATCATGTTTAAGGTTTTCCATTGTGATTGGAATCTTTGGAAAGAATTAATTTTTATTTTATTAAAGTTGAGTGTCAGCAGTGCAGTATATTTTTTATGCTCGAGTGAATTAAAAACTTTCATTAATAATTGACAAAAATTAGGATTTTAAATTTAGTAAGTTTAGTGATCCCGCACAAAAGTTTTAAATTAACATGTTTTACATAGATGCAAAATAACCTTAATCAGTAGGACATGCTGACGATGATTATAACGCCCCTCCCCCCACTGAATCCGAAAAAGACAGAAATCCAACAGTTTTGATTTTTTTTTTTTTTGGAGAACCATAATTTGTTTGTAATCTTTGCTCTATCCAGTTAAGAATCATTGTTGTTTTTTTTGTTTTGTTTTTTCCATTAAACTGCAAGAACCAGGATTATTCAAGATACCAGGTTAGCTGTACTGTGAAAACTGCAGCTATTGGTTGGTGCAAATGACGTTACTGCGACAGCAAGAGAAAATTTAGTTGCTGAACAGACTACTACTGTTTCTAACTTAAATTAAAAGTTTTGAACTATGTAATTTTTATCTCAGTATAAATATTAGTTTTTGCCACTTACGATTATTTAAAAAAAAAATCGAAAAAATAATAGGATTAAATTAATTTTAAATTATTTTTTCTGTAATTATACTTTACTTTCCTTAAAGAACATCTTTGTAAATATTTTCTTAATGTTTTTAAAAAGAGAAAGATTTCAATAAATATTAAAATAAATAATATAGAAAAGTATTATTATTTAAATTACAATATCTTTTATAAATTGAGTGCATATTTCACTTTTACTTTGATGAAGCTGCGTACATTTACATCTTTCTTTACTGAGCTGACACAGCCTTTTGAGGTTTTTCCTTGGTGTTCAGCCATCTCCTCCTTAAAAATATTCTTGTTATTATATATGAGGGTCATACTGAAAGTTATGAGCAACAATTTTTTAAAAATCAGATTAATTTATTTTTGGTAAAACAAATGCATCACATTATTTTTCAGGCTTTTCCTTATTTTTCCACATAGTCTCCACTTTTTTGGATACATTTTTTCCACTGTTGTGGGAGCTTGAAAATTTCCTTGTGGTAGAACTCCGTTCTAGCACTGTGAAAAAACTGACTCACAGCTTTATGAAGTCCTGCATCGTTTCGTAGCATTGGCCTTGCATGCCTTCCTTCGCAGCACTAAAAAGATGATAATCGGATGGTGGTAAGTCGGGCTGTAGATAGGATGTGGAAGAACTTCCCACCCAATTTTCCGAATTTCCTCCATAGTGGAACGAGCAGTGTGGGGCCTCATGTTGTCGTGCTGCAAGATGATCTTCTTCCCAGGACATTTATCACGCAATGCACGACGGAGCTTATGAAGTGTCATGATGTACCGAGCAGCAATAATGTATGCACAGGTTCAAGAAATTCTACCAGAATCACGCCAAATACATCCCAGAAAACGGAGCCCTTAACTTTTCCAACTGATGGCACTGTCTTTGCCTTCTTTTTTGTTGGGGAATTGAGGTGGTACCATTCTATACTCTGCCGTTTAGAACCAGCTTTCATCACCCATCAGAATACTCGTCAAAAAAACATCTCCTTCATTTTCATATCGCTGAAGAAATTCTGAATTTTGTTATCGGTAGTCAATAAACGGAGAACCCAGTAGGCGCACACTTTCCGATAGCCTAAACCTCTTGCTCATCTCCTGGACTGAACTGTGCCCAATTCCAAGTTGTGCTGCAATGTCATCCACAGTTACACGTCAGTCTTCCTAAATGCAGTGGCGTACCAACACCTTTGGGGGCCCGGGGCGGAAGTTCCATTATTCAACAACCAAAAAAAAATCTCTATTTTAACTACCAAAAAAAAAAAAAAAAAAAAAAAAAAGGAAATCTTGTGTGGATGGGGCCCCCTAGTCTTGCTTTACCAACCAAAAAAAAAAAAAAAGGAAATAAGGTGCTTGGTGGGGCCCCCTAGGCTGGCTGATGGCCCCCCCCCCCCTTGGTACGCTACTGCCTAAATGGAGGGCTCAGAAACATAGTGGTGTAAGTCAATTTTTTTCAGTTTGGAGATTTACAGCTGTACAGCCTCTAAATTGGCCAGTCTTTCACGGAACATAGTGGTGTAAGTCTGACTTACAGTTTTCGCCGCTAGGTAGCAGCACCCACTTGAGGTCCTCAACAAAACTCCAACTGCCTTTGGAATCATAGTGAAGAAAGTCAACTTACACCATTGTGTTTCTCAATTCCGTCTCACTGTCAGTTCAGACTGGCGCATATTGGTACGGTACATCACGAATAAGACTAATAGTGATGATTATTTATTAAAGTTATTAGCGAGTGATGATGACAGTGACTCAGATAAGGACTACAATCCTTTACAAGAAAAAGATTATCCTTCAGGTCAGTATATTTTGTAAATATTTTTATAATAATAAGCAAACGATGTTAAAATAAATCATTGCTGAAATGTTTGAGGTTATGTTTTGTTATTGTTAAAGAATCCTTACAACTGCTAGGATTAAATACAGTATTTCCATTATTACTTACCTGCTTTTCTTACCTTACTAGGCTTAGTAACCTAGTATTCCTTAATAGTAGTGAATAAATACCGTTTATAGTGGTTTTATTACTATGGGTCAAAACCATACTTTCGGTAGGCCATACCGTACTTATGGTAACCATACTAACAATTAACTTACCTTAGGCCTACCATTATAACAAATAAAGAAATTTTTACTAGGCCTACATACAAAATTGATAACTTTCCAATGTGAATGGCTATTTCAAACTTTCATCTTATGAACCTGTCATAGTAACTTGTAAAGTAGGTTAACAAGTACATTTTAAGTTATAAACTGTGGCATGTATCTTAACATAATGTACCCGTTCATTATTTTCTCCCCTGTAATTAAAATTAGTAATCTAGTAGGAAATAAGCTCTAATAATTTTTTTTTATTTCCAGATGATGAGCCCATTGATCACTCGTACTTTAGGCCTATTAGGACTCGAGCTCGAGAGTATGGTGCAGACACGATGGACATTGAAAACCGACCTGGACCCTCCAGTAGCACTCCTGCTTCAGACAGCCTGCCTGGACCCTGCAGTCACATTGCTGCTACTCCTGGACTTAGTCGCACTCCTGTCTTAGATTTTACAGGTAACGTTTTACTCCCTATTTCATTCTATTTTTTGTTTCATTGCAATGACACAAAAGAAGTATCCTAGTAGATTTTAAAGCAGGATTTACATTAGCTGTGTTTTTCCACAGAAACAGATGCCAGTCCTCACCTTCAAGCTCGTCTGGCAGTGGAAGAGGCAGTTGATCAAGACAGCCCTGCAGAGGTTTCAGACATTGAACATGGAGGAGTCCAAGGCTGTCAGGACAAACCATTCAAACCTCGTAAGCGGCAGAGGAATCGGTCGAGGAGAGAGAAAGCGAAAAGGCTTCGAAACACTGGGCAATCTTACATCAATGTTAAGGGTAATATTGTACCACCTAAGGTTTTTGCAAATGTTGATTGTGGTTGTCCTAAACGATGTTTTGCATCAATAACGGAACATGAAAGGCAAATGCAATTTGAAAATTTTTATAAAATTGGAGATTTTGGCAAACAGAATGCTTATTTGTGTGGTCTTGTACATCAAGCCCCCATACA
>JAFIDM010012231.1:110115579-110143087 GCA_023159025.1 Thereuonema tuberculata
ATAAGCCGCACCCGTATTTTCTCCCATATAAACCACACCCGTATTTTCCCCCATATAAGCCGCTCTCGTATTTTTCCCCAGATAAACCGCACCCGTATTTTCACCCATATAAGCCTCACCCGTATTTTCCCTCCATATAAGCCGCTCCCTTATTTTTCCATATAAAAGCCGCACCCGTATATTTCCTCCATATAAATCGCACCAATTTGTATTTCTATGTGTGTATCGATACGTTCGGCATTGATAATAATCGTTTTTGTAGTCAGCATTGATTTCATATGGCTCTGAGAAGTTTCGTGACTTCTTAAGTTTCTGGCTAAATTTTTCCATTCATTGAATTCTGTTATAAATTTTGTCTGTTCATTGAAAAACAATCTACACACTTAACAATAAAATGCATGTACTTGTTTCTGAATGTATCAACCTCTGACGGAATTTTTTAGTGCCATTTGCTTTCACACAATAAAAATTTGATTCGCAAACATCGGTTTCTTTCTTCATATTTTATTTTAAGGGTTGTAATACCTCCAATATTGCAAGGTTTCTTTATCAAATAGTATTGAATCATTTTAGGTAGCAGTTATTCGCCAGCTCTTGCTTTAAGAAAGTTGAGAAATTCGAAAAATGAAATTTATCCTTACCAACACATTTTGTTCCCGTAACATCAAGAGACAGAAAAGGTGGACAATTACATCTAAAAGAACCTTCCGTATTCACACATAATCCACCACCTTTACAGACATCTTGGAAAAGCTCACACTCATTTATATCTAGAAAGAGGAAAGAAATTGAAAAGTTCTTCTTCAATATTAAAGTTTGCAATTTCAATATCAGTGAAAAAATATTTTGTAATGGTATTGTAACTGCTGTCAGTTTTAAATCGTTTTATTAAACTAAACAACAATTACAAGAAAGAAAACAACCTACCAGTACAAGTAACTCCGTCAAGCATAGCATATCCAGCAGGACATTTCAAGTCTGAAAAAGAATTTTTAAAAGTAAAATAACTGATTTTTGCTAATTAAAATTTCCTTACCTTTATATAACAAAACAAAACACACCTGAAAGAAAGGTCAGTTACAGAATGTAAGCCATTAGCTATTCAAGGAATCGAATTAAAAGAAAAATATAGCTTTCAATTATTTACATTAGGGTTTTATCTATAAAAGTAATTATTTCGATCCCTATAATTTTTGCAGTAGAAGTATCATTCTTATCTGAACTTTGGCCTTCTTCGTAGTACATGATCAAACAGCTGTTTCTATGATCTACAACTGACTTACAGATAGACCTTACATGCATTGCGGATATTTGGAACCGTAGTTAACCACTACGATTGTTTATGTGAAATCTTTGATCTTTAATACACAAGCTTGCTATCATTTACCTTCTCCAATTTCTTGACATCTCAAGTGTTTCTGCACTGCTCAATTGATCTTACTAAGGTTCGCTTAATAATCCAGAGTTCTTCATTCTTGGATTGTAACTGATCCAAAATGGGGAACTTATGCCTCAGGAAATGATATTTTGAAATGCGGAAATAGCTTATGACTCAATGAATTTGTTGATAGGGATTCCTTCCATTCCTTCTTAAAAGATTTTAGACCAACATAGTTAATTAAAAATGACCAAAATAGAAAGTAGAGGGGAAAAAATGAGGATGATTATGAGGAAACTTGCTTTTATACATCCATAAGATTTGTAACGTGCACGATGAATATATATATGTTACAGATTTTCATCAATTATTAAGATATGAAGCATTTCTTGCACTTACCAATTTCGGAGCACAGTTCGCAAGGACTTCCCCAAGCTTTTCCTATTGAGGCACAACATTCTGATTTTAAAGTTAATCTTGGAATATTATCTTCACATCTGCCATCTTTGACTTTGGTCCAACATGCTCCTCTTCTATTATCTGTTATAAAACAATAAGAAAAGAAAGATTTATTGCAAATTATGTGAAATAATAAATTTTGGATAAAATTAGGACAAGTTATTAAACAGCACATTTATTTCTTATTTTGTTTGATGTATTTAAAGTTGGCAAAGGAATTATCGGATATCCTCATGGTAAACCCAAAAATAGTTGTTTAAACCAGACAATGAAATATTTAAACCAATAACTATTGATTAGTATAGATTAAGTGTTTTAACGGCAACGTGGAAGCTTTTTTTTTTACTTTTTTTTGGTTATAAGCTCCTTACTCTAGATCTAATTTGTATCAAAATCAATTGAAAGTTCACTTTTTTAGAAATTTGAAATTTCAATAGTAAGTGTTTGCCATTCAGTAGACCTACTATTGAAATTACAGTTTTCCAAGAAAGTAATTTTATCGTTATTATGTATAAAAACAGTCTTGTACACTGGTGGTCCTTAGCCTTTTTTTCCTTCTCTATCTGGAAATACAAAATGAAAATCAATTACGGTTAAAGAGTTTAATAATTTAAACTTACTATTCAAGTTTCCTTGATTAAACAGTTCCAGGGTTATCGTGGTATTCGAGCTTTAATGATAAACTATATGTTAGTAACATATATTGGTTATTGATCCCTGTCCCTTAAACACGCAGGCCGATCAGAAAAAGTTTACAAAACTTGTGTACGGAAAGCAAACCTTTATTGGAAGAAAATGAGATGGTGCCCTTATAGTGGCACAGATACAATCTTTTTCTAGTCACCTTTATGATTAAGGCATTTGTCACAATGTTTGATCAGTTTGTCCATCTCAGATGCATAAAAGTCAGGGCCCTGCTGTTGTAGTGACTTTATTGCATCACGTTGGACTTCTTCATTGAACATGAAGCGTCGATCTGACATGTGCTCTTTGAAGGCAGGGAATAGATGAAAATCACTGGGAGCCAAATCCGAACTGGATGGCAGATGTCCCACAAATTTCTCAGTGAAAACCGTGCACAAGGTTCTGTGTGATCCGTGCAACTTGTCGTCGAGCATTGTCATTGAAGGAGCATCACATCTTCGCGTCGTCCAGAAGACAAGCTGTTGTTTCAAAATTTCTTTCAGGATTCAATAGGGGACCAGATATTCAAGCGGATCGCCATTTTGAAATTATAGCGCGCACCTCCAATGACAGATAAGGGAAAGATGTGGCATTGAGCAGGACAGCCCTCTATCGGATATTTCAGCAATCGCCGACATTACGGGAAGCTCATAAATTTAATTTCTTGTGGTTGTAAGCTTTTTTTCTGATTAACCATCGTAACATCCATTATACTGGATCTTGAATTTGATTATCATAACCACCATGAAAGTTCGGTTTTTGATGTTTGAGTATCTTGATCACAAGTCTACATATTTCGACTTAAACTGCATTCGAATCCTTAATGTGATCCTTTTTTTCTTCAAAGCTTATTAAAGATTACTAGAAACATTAGATCAGGCATCAGCAATCTTTTTGTTATGAAAATCATTTTGTTTTTTTAAATTACAACAAAAACCAAACTAGCAATGATTGTAGATTTCCAAAACGCCCAATCAAAAAGAGTTGCAGCAATCAACTAAATACAAAGAAAAGCTCGCCAGTTTCGGGAGTATCAGATTATCCCTGGTGTGAAAATTAGGAGCTTCTGTGGACTACGATCTTTGTATTAGATCAAACCTATAAAATCCTTTTTTAGTTATGGTTATCCGGATGTGGAAAAAAAATGAATTAATAAAAATTACTATTTTTATTTAATTAAATTTCATGACTGTTATGAAACTAAATGATAGAACTAGAAATTTGAATTAATTGTGGAAGATGCAATTTACTGCAATTTCTAATACATCGAAAAAGATCCTTATTAATATCAGTAACTTTGGAAATGCTTTGTATACATCGGCAGTTAAGATATTTTTATCAATTCTTTGAAAAACTTTTCTTTGAGTGTTGATGGAACTGATATATCTTGGAATTTCATAAATTGACAAAATAATGGGTCATATAATAATATTTGCAGAAAGAGAGTTTAAAGAGAGTATTTAAAGAGAGTTTTATCAATCTCTCCTTAATGGCGATTTAGAGAGACTGGTAATCCTTGTTTTAGAGCCCAACCTACAGAAACTCCCAGGAGTATAGTTTTTGCTCTATATTTATTGTACGTCTGTGGACTTACTAGATTCCAGTGTAATTCGATACAAGTTAAAGAGAGGTTTTACTGTACTGAAGTCTCCGTTTATGAAGCCTGCTAATCCAATAATATTCTTAGTAATAACATATTTTATTCTAAATAAAATATTTAAAATTATAACATAACTTATTTCACTATAAGTCAGTGGTTATAATGAAAGAAAGTGAATACTTCCACATCTTAAGCTTATGTTTCTTGTGTTAACCTGCTGTGCCACTGGTCGACTAGAGAAGAATTCTATAATTCTAAATAAAGAAGGATACTATACTTGAAATTAATTTACTTGCCTTAATTCCAAACTTAGCAAAAAAAAAAAAAGACTTATGACATGGAAGTGCACATTTAGATTTATCCAATAATCTGAATTAAATTTATTACCAATACAAATTCTTCCTGATGAGTCCAGTGATGTTCCGGGTTCGCATTCACATCTAAAGCTTCCCGGGATATTGACACATATTCCGCTGATGCACAGGGGTTCGGAGGATTCTCGGCATTCATCAACATCTAAGATTCACAAATGGTTTTCATTTTAGAGTTTCTACTTTCATTCTAGTTTTCTTATACTATAAATTTTATTTTTAAAACGAAACTAAGCTTATCAAATTCATGTAATTGCTAATCATTTAAAAATGGCGTAGTGAATAAAAAGTACCGGTATGTTAAAGAAAAAAAAATACAATAAAAATCATTAATATACCTTCACAGGCATTTGTTATGGGATGCAATCGGAAGCCAGTTGGACAGATGCACTGAAAACTCCCTGGTGTATTACGACATTGCCCGTTGTCACACAACAAAAGATTAACTGCACACTCGTTTATATCTGAAATATTTCATTCAAATTGCGATTAATTACAAATAATGTAATAAACTGTCACAGTTTATCAAACTACAGATAATTTTATAATATTTTTCCTATGTTATCGCAAGTTAAGAAGAAATTGATTTACCTGAGCAAATTTTACCAGTACTGTCAACTTGATAACCAGGATTACAAATACAACGATAACTTCCAATTAGATTTTCACAAGCACCATTTGGACATATGTTGGGATTAATAGTGCATTCGTTGACATCTGAAAATAAATAGAAAAAAAAATGATATTAATAGTAGTAGTATTTTTTTTAATTTTTTTTTCTAAAATTACAATTGTATTTACTTTAATTATTTCTATTACTGAACCGTAATATCGGCTCCAGACTATAACACACAAATTTATAATTAAAACAATTAATTCGTTAACAATCCTTTAATTAGCTTAATTTAACAACAATTAAATAATAACAATATAAATTCACTTTAATAACAATTAAATTCACCATGCAATTATAATATTTCATATATCACTCATTGATGAATTCTACACTACATTAATACTACATTTATTATTGATATAATTTTTTTTATGGTTTAAAAAGATGTAGGCTACAATGTACTTCCCTAAATTGATATAGGTTACGATTAAAAGCAGACTAATATCCAAATAAAACTCAATATCCATTAGAATTCTTCGGAAACTTCTTCGGAAATAAATAAATAAATAAATAAATAAAATAAACGAAGCATTTTTATTAACTATTAAGTTTTTATCCTAAAACTTTCCTAATTGCACTTATAACAATGTTTCAATGTTTATCCCATTCCGCCAACTATTCACTTTGTGCTTAATCTATTTTTATTCATTAAACTCAGCAAACTTTTGGTAGTCATTTCTCTTCCATTTTCTGTACTTTAAAGATGTAATTCATGCTTTTATTTAAATTTTCCTCTGTAATTTCCGAAATTCCTGTTTCGCACTATGTAATTAGATGTATTTTGTTCTAAATTTAAAATTGACAATATATTTTCTTTAAATAACTTCAAATTCGTCTATCTTAGACTATTCCCAAATTTCTACATCATAGCTTATTATAGGTGGGCAATTCAATTTGGTCAGATCTTCTTTTCAACATCTCCAATGATATAGTTAACCGGGTTTAATGTTTTTGTGCTCATCACATTACCATTTCTCTTCAAGATCTTCTTATGTTCCATCTGATTTCCTTTTGTATTGAATATGTAACGTAAATATTTAAATTTAGTAACAATTTCTTATCTATTCCAAAACCAACTTTCTTTCTTGATTCTTCTATTCCCATTTTGAAAAATAATTATTTTTGATTTCTGTAAATTTACTTCCAATAAATCTAATTTCAAGTTGCAGATGGAATTTTTTTTTTCAGTATTAACAATGTTTTGTAGATCCGCTATATTAGTGATATAATAACGAAAAAGACAGAGGTAAAAAAAAATCAACTTAAACAGTTGTAGGCTACTATATCCCTAATAAACTCAGGATGGAGTGTGCTCTACAATGACAACTTGTAGAAGGTCTGGTATCGAATGGAGCAAATCCTGGATGGTCGCTTGAAGAATTTCAAACTATGCTGCTTCTATCCAGGTCTAATAGTCATTTTCAATGACCAGTAATGGGCTTGAAGCACAAAGCATCGGTTGGCCATATTCCATTTATTACTCAATCAATGGTAATTTTGGAGAGTGAAAAGGATTGGAAAAGGAGAAATTAGACGGGTATTGTGGAGTTGCTGTACAATGAACATGCTATACAATGCATACCATTTGAGGTCGGGAGATGTTCTGTAGAAAGCTGCGGTTTGAAGTGGTCTGCATGGATGTTAGATTTCAGTCTTCAAATAAAATGTCGCTGATGTCTATAGATCGCATGAACCGAAATGTCTACTGCTTGAAGTCGTTCACCAAACTGTCGCTATCCAACGATCCGATCTCCATGATTGAGTTTATATTTATCAAAACTATAAGTGAAACAAATTCGACATTCATGACACCATTGGAACCCGAGGCGCCAATACTATGGAGTTAAGGGATGTTACAGCAGCCGATGGTTTGTATCTCACACCATCAACAAATGACATTATGTAGAATTTGTGGTCAACAGCTGTTGTGCTAACAAAGATTAATCATCATGGAGCATGATGGATCAATGCCATGAGGAGAAGAATACTCTGTACTGAAATAAGATCTTCCTGTAGACCAATATTCGACCTCGACATTAGATCAATAAATGTTTTCACCTATTTTAATCATGTTATTTAGCAATGTATTTTAACAAGTAAGATCGTCATTACCTGATCCATCATGTGTTCTGCCTGACCCATTGGGGCACAGAGTTTCAAACTCGCCTGATCCTCGTTCTGGACAAGGCAGACACGGACTTCCCCAGCCTAATGTCTGTCCCACTGTGAATGTACAACAACAACTAGACTTCGTTACTTGCATGATGGAAGGACTGGTGCATTCACCGCTACGGTATTGCGCATAACAAAAGGCCTTTCTGGTATCTGTACAAAGAAACAAGAAAACAATGACAAAGTTTAAAAGAAAATTAAAGAATAAAGAAAAGCTGTTCCCATACTTTTGAATTCTAATAATTTCATTATTCTTGATCCACAATTTCAAATCACCAAATGGCATACTGAAAATTCAAAAAAGTAAGCAAAGTCTACAACATCTGATCATAATTTTTTTCATTAAGCTGTTACTTAATGAATGTACATTATATAGAATTGAAGAGGAGAGCACGTTAACATCAGCAACGGAATCAGTCAGAATTATTTGATTAACCAATGATTCTATGAAAGATCATGTCTCCATGTTCAATAATGCTGACCATTATCTCTTGGAAGTTTAGTTTAATCTTTAAGCTTTATTGGAAAAATTGTATAGCAACAGATTTAAAGATACTACAGTGGAACAATATATGATCCAGCTGCTTACAACACAGGAATGCTGTCGGAGATTGCAGAATTAGCTTGATCAGCTAGATCTGAATAATTAAGTGTATGAGTAAGATATCCCTAGATGACAACGCTAATGGATGTTGTCACAAATGTTGCCCAAAACTTACCTTCCAATTTCGGTAAGATATGGTCATTATTTCAGGATGATTTCCAATGTCTATTCCATTTACTGCTAGAATAGATTTAAAAAGAGTTATCTACTCTAGATGACCCCACTATGTACTAGATAATAGAGTTATAAAAAAACATGTCCCAGAACCTTGTCTGTTTAATTTTTGGATAAAAGCAAAGCTATTTATCTGAGAGATAATTTTGTCAAAATGTGACCGGATCTTTATAATATTCAATTCTTGAACTCTGTATTGCTGTTAATGATGATTAGTTATTCAGCTTATTTTCTGGAAAAAAAAAACTATATTTCGTAATAATGCAAAACCTTTAAACCAAGAATTTCAAACAATTAGTAATAATGATAATATATATATTTCCTACATTACCTAAACATGCTCTACCATCTGGTCCCAAACTGAATCCTTCCGCACATTCACATCTAAAGCTACCTCGTGTATTTATGCATCTACCACCCACACATATATTTGGAGAGGTAACACATTCATCAATATCTTATTTAAAAATACAAAATATAAAATATTCACTATTTTTAAATGACATACATTTACAACTGCAATAAACAAAAATTTTCTCCAAAAGACAACTTTTATCGTTCTCATAGAAAGCCAACTAAGCATCATGAAATTATTTTAATATATTAACATTGTTAATACAGAAGCTTAAAAGTTAATTATTTTTTTTGATAATAAAGAAAAATTCATATTTATTTATGATAATTTTAGAAGTAAAAGAAGTTTCTTATATATGAAGTTTGAATTTAAAATGATGTTGCCCAAATTCACTCCATTTGTTCCTTTTGACAAAGGGCAGAATCTACGATACTTTCCTTGTGGTTGTAAACCTCTTTTGCTGGTCATGGGAAAAAACGCAGCTTTTGTTTGTTAAGTGACTTCTTAAAATTATTAAATAGAAAACTGTGATAAAATTTCTATTCAAAAAAATCTTCTTTTAATTCTAAAAACTAATTTTAAATAATAAAATCTGTGTGGAAAGAAATATCTAGAGAATAAAACAAAAGTTAAAATGACAATAAACAAGTAGTTCTCTTGTATCACTGCACTACAAGTTTCATAGCATAATACTTTTGATTTCTTCAATAAGAATGAGCTGCAAAGATAATTAATGTACTGTTGTAAGTTAATGATTTTGTTGTTGTTGATGGCTTATGACAAAGATCAAAAATATATTGATAGTGAATGAATTTTTCATTTGTATCAATTTCATACATTTGAAATTAGCATAATAAATAGATAAATACCAAAGTGTCATTACCCATGCATGTATGGCCATCAGGTGAAAGAGTGTAGCCTGTATCACAAAGACATTTGAAACTGCCGTCCATATTAATACATTGTCCATTAGCACACATTCCCGTTTCTTTACATTCATCATAATCTAAAATTCAGGAAACATATTAATTTATTCGATGTAAATGATAAAAATGAAATATATCTGTTTAAATTTGAAAGATATCAAGTACAAACATATTTAAATATACTGCACTTTGAACTTACCCAAACAGAAGCTGCCATCAGGAGAAAGTTGAAAGCCATTTGTACAAACACACTGATAACTGCCAGGTATGTTTTGACAGCGACCATTCAGACAAATTCTAGCATTTTCGGCACATTCATCAATATCTGAAAATTACAAAAATATTAATTACCGGTATTATTTTTAAAGCATACCACTATGAAACTTGTCTTTGATTCATGCATATATTTGCTATCTAGAATTAACCATTCCTGTAATTGTGAATCAAGAGGCATAATTAAAAATCGTGTTCTTGATTGGATTAAATAAGCAATTAAAACAAGTCAATTTAATTTTGTGCTAAAGCATAAATTTAAGGGCGACCCATCTTATTTTTCTAACGCTTTTTTTTTTATTTTTCCTTATGTTAATGTACTTTCTTTTTTTCATTATTATTATTTAAATTTTTTTTTTTGTTTTTATGGGTCGCCCTTAAAAAAAAAAAAAAAAAAAAAAAAAAAAAAAATCCCCGCGGATATTGAGAAAAAAAGATTAACTTGCTAGAGAAAAATCAAAACAGTAAATATACGGATTCGAACCGATAACCTTCAGCATATGAGTCTTTGACTTTACCGATCAAGCTACAGCTGACATCTGAAATGAAATGGTTGCATTTTTACTATTTAAGCTAATAGCGGAAATCCAATGAAAATAATGCCAAATATCTCGAATATGGGGGGGGGGGGGGGCGTTGGGCCGTTGTTTTTTGGGCCTCTGAACACGATGATGAAGTCTGTTGTCGATCCGACCTTCGGTTCGGGAGTTTTTAGGAGGATACAATGACAACAATACCACATATCTCGAACATCAGGGCCATTGCCCCTGAATATACGCCATTCCTACGGTGTTTGGACCTCTGAACGCGATGGTGAAATCCGTTTGCCGATCCGATCTTCCGTTCGGGAGTTGTTAGGGGAAGGGGGACAGGACGGACGAACAGGACAAACGCAATAGCTTCCGATTTTGGTCGCTATCACAATAGCTCCCAAATGGGTCGCTAAAAACTATTAATAGTAATCAATTTCTATCGCAGAGATGAAAGAGTAAATGTGGCTACACAATAAACAGTAGCTCTTCCAAATAATGTTAAATTTTGGTTGGAGGATGTACAAATGTGAAACTAAGATGTCATAATGAAGAAACTGCCTAAATGCACAGTAACAGATAAAGTAACGTTATGCAGGTTCAGGAGATTACATCTATGATTAATCTTTTAGGTTTTAAAAAGATCAGATGATGTGACAATATTCTACCCCTAAGCTCTAACTTATGTTGAAAAAAAAACAAACGAAATTGATTTGTAACTTAAAGTAATTACTATTCTAATGAAAAGTTTTACAATTGATCATCATGTAATTTTAATCTATGAGGCGCAGAAGGTGACAGGCTGCCAAAGAAAGCTGATGATTTTACAAAATACCACTGAAGAAGAATTCGACTATTGCTACAATTTCCTGACTTTGATTCATGGCAAAGATTTTTTTGTGATCTGAGAAATATTGCTAAATTGATAAAATAATTACGATGCTTATGGACTAAAATATTAGTTAAATTCTTTGGTAAATTATAGTTAATAAGCCAATGTTCTTTTCAAAAGTATTGCTTTTTTTATTTTTATAAAGTATGTTTCAGATGTATGAATACAGTGACTAAAAAAAAAGTTTTGAGGATATGACAAAAATTAAAAACCTTGGCAAGAATGTCCCGTCGGAGAGAGGACAAAACCAACATTACACTGGCATTTGAAAGATCCATCCATATTGATACATACTCCATTTGCGCACATTCCAGTGTTTTCACATTCATTATGATCTGCAATGAAAAATAAAAATAAAATAACAGAAAAATGAACTATATTAATACAAAGACAAAAGATATTATGGCTAAAATTCGTACGTGACTTACCAATGCAAGAATGTTTATCAGACGACAAAACAAACCCTACAGGACAGATACACTGAAATGAACCTGGAGTATTCGTACACTGCCCTCCTTTGCAGAAGTTTATACACTCATTGATATCTGGAAAAAATGTAAACAAGTAGTTTTATGTAGATCAGGAAGCACTATATACAGTAAATATCCTAACAAAATAATAATAAGTTCAGTCAACGGAATGATGGTTGAAAAGAAAGAAAAAGAAAAATCTTTCTCTTTTGCAACAGTTGTACCAATTATTAACCTACCCCTAAATCTCTACAAATCATCTGCTATAGCATCCCCATGTTTATCTTTAGCTGTAAATATGCAAAGTAGCGATCAAGAAACCTACAGACTTTAAACACGGATTGACCTAAATTGATCTGTGACTTCAGATGAAGATGTAGTCAAAGAAAGAAGTATTTGTCATTGAAACTTAGGATTTGCATTTTATGCAGTTGAGACATATTAAGTCATCAGCAGAAGTAATCAATTTTTATAATTCATCTAATGAATGAGAAGCCTTTCTTAAAAACAAAACAAAACAAAACAAAACAAATAAAAATAAACAAATAAATAATTCCAAACTGAAATTTTGAGCAAAACTATTTTTAAATGACATACATTTACAACTGCAATAAATAAAAATTGTCTCCAAAAGACAACTTTTATCGTTCTCATAGAACACCAACTAAACATCATGAAATTATTTTAATACATTAACACTGTTAATACAGAAGCTTAAATGCTCAATTATTTTTGGTAATAAGAATTGTATATGAGAAATTTAAAATGCAAATGATGTGACAATTAAGACCGATGAATTAAAAGGCTTATCCAGATATCATAAGAAATGTTGGCTAGACCAGACCATTAGTTTTCGGGTTGGAAAAAATATATGAAGAATTTAACTATATTCCATTACATCAAAATATACTTTTTTAAATGAGAAATTTAAACTGAGCGTCATTTATAAGTTTTAACAAAAGTGAAAAAAGTTATTCAAATGATTAAATTCTCTTAATTGTATTATTATTTAGCTAAGAAAAATTATATTTTCAGGTATACTACCGTTTACGATAACCTTAACTTTTTACTCAAGTTTTTACTCTTATTTAAGTCGTAAGCTTATATCAAAGTAATGAAAATAAAAATAAAATATCTTAAGCATTAGAACTAGTGACAGATATTAAGATGTTTGATGAGATCTACAACAAAGTTAGAAAAGAGTTATAATTGCAATCAAGTTTGATATCATCAGCAATGCTGTGTCAAAGTTTCCAAATATTGTATTGTTAACAAATTAAAGCTATAGCTGTCATCAAAATAAACAATTTGATTTTAAATTAAGTTTTTTTCAAAGATCTTGAGGTTTTTCATTTTAATTAACATTATATCAATCAAAGACATCATACAACATTTAACAACAATGTTTCATGATTATCAAAGTTAAAAGTTTTGTTAAATCTTTAGTACATCGTAAGAGATCCAGAGGCATTGTTAGAATTTCATTTGCAGAGGACATTTTAAAATCTAATTTCACAGTATCAATCAAATAAAACACAGGGTTGGTTTGAGGAGAACTGAAATAAATTCAATGCTCTTCAGTTTTGTATTCAGAATAATATTTCATAAATTTTGTGAACCTAAAGAATATTTGTTTTCAAATTTATTTTCGTTACACAAGCAAACAAAAAATTCACAAACTAATTTCTTTTTCTGTTTTTAAACTTAAACGTATGGCTAATTATTATTGAAAGGCTAAATTCAGATTTTCGATCTACAGGGCTAAAGAATTATGTATTATGCATTCAGATCCTATAAATGCATATTCAGGCGTTCAAAGCAATGTAGCTTCATTTGGAAATGTTTGAGGAAAATCAAGAAATAAAAATGCTTTTGAAAAATTAAGATAAAATAAGGCGCCCTTATTCGTAAAAAATATATTCTAAATACGAAAAATAATATCAAAATATGAACTTTGTCTGTAAATAAAAACTTTCTTTTAATCATTCAGAAATTAATATCAAATTTTACTTGATTATATTAACAATGTAGAATTTCATCATTATTGCTGTCATTCTTTTCAGTCTTATTTAAGGTAAAGCCCTGAGAGAGAATAATTTATTTATTTAGGATACATGAAGGATATATTTCAGCTGTGTCGTATGCTTTTTCTTCAGCTAGTGTTTCCCTGATACTACAGAATGCAATAGTTTATCTTGCTTCTCGAAAAAGCTGTAACAAAAATATGGATTAAGTTCTCCTTACAAGTTCTTCTTTTCTTTTTCTTATTCAAATATTCCCCCAGCACGTTAAATTTCGTTGTTATTCTCCTTACAAACTTCTTAGAAACTGGTGTCTAGTTAACGGGTCCATCTTATCTTGAGTCGTTACAATTGGTACACGAACTTTTTTTGTGATTTGTGTTGCTTAACGACGTTAAAGTTTTAAGAAGTGTTTTCATCATTTTGTGTTCATATTCAGAATAATAACAAATCACTTTCAGTAGATGAACGATGTTCTTTTCAAACTGATATGAGTTTCGAATTTAAAGCTATGAAAAAAATGAAAAGAAATAAACCGTGCATAAACACACAGTGATATCATCTCTACAAAAGACGAAACACTGGTTCTGCTTATTATTCTCCTTTCAATTGAAAATCTAAAATATATTTTATTGAAATTTCTAATTAAACGCTACATTTCATTAAGGACCGTCCATAGAAGTTTATATTCTTAGCTTAAGAATTATTCTTATTTATAGACAAATAATTAATACATACCTACACATTTATTGGAGGAATCTAAGGTATATCCTTCATAGCAATCACATCTATATCCATCTGGTAAATCAATACACTTTCCATTGCCACAGATATTTCGCATAAATGCACATTCGTCAATTCCTTTGACAAAAGGCGCATCACACATCCGTTGATAAGCCTCTTAAAATGAAGACAAAGAAAAAATTAATGTACAGTAATTTCAGCTGAAGATACCTCTATAGCCACATTAATTGCTATTTAAAATAATTAATATATAAAACATAAGATTAATGAAAAATAAGGTACTAAAAAACTACCTGTTCCTCTCTGTGGACATAACTGGCAAGGAGGTCCACCCCATCCTTTGCCCATGTTGACACTACAACAGCATTCTGTTATTGTCATGCGAACAGCTAACCTATTTCGACACTGCCCATTGATAATAGATGTATAGCAGTTACCCTGCCTTGAATCTGTAATAGACCAGAACCTGAAAAATTTTGGAATTAAATCGAATACATATATTCAAACTAAAATATAAATATATAAAATATAAAGAATTACAATTAAGACTAAGTTATATAAACTAATCATTTTAGCTTTAAATTTAGTAAGTAACTAAGTAATAATTTATGCTGAATTTTAGTTTTGGTAACTCACCTAAGCAAGCCTTTCTGTCAGGACTAGGAATAAATCCATGATCACAAGTGCAAAAGTAATCTCCATCTGTATTTACACATTGACCGTTTACACATATTCCTGTTTGAGTTTCACATTCATTGGTATCTACAATAAAGTTTAAAAATAATTAGCGAAACTGATATTGGAATTGCTATGATTGAGTGAATAAGTAAATGCGTTAAATTTCATTCATATTACTCAGAATTATAAATTCTTTCTTTTCCTTTTTTCCCTTTTCTTTTTCTTCTTCATTCTTCCTATTTTCATAGCCATTAGCGTTCTCCCAACCATCAGTTAAGTTATACAAATAAAAGGGTCCATATTGAAAAGAGTATTCTGTAAAATTATCTGAAAAGTAGTTGGAATGAATATCACTTTAGTTGTCGGTGTACTTCACCTGCTATGAAGTATCTTCATGTTCATTTAAATGTAACTGATTGACTTTGATGCAGCACACCTTTAAATTAATTTCAGTAAACTGGAGAAGGAAGGAAATTTATGGATTCTCTTTCCCTGAAATATTCTGTCTTCGAACCTGTTTCGCTCAAGATCTGAGTATTCCAATTTTTCTGGAAGTGTTATAGTAACGCACTTATCCATATCCAACTCAAAAAAATTAATTTACTATTAAACATCACTACAGCAATGAGACTTAAAAATAGTTGGTTGGCGACGTTTTAGAAAATGCCCTCAAGCAATGGTCCTGATCTTTATATTACATTATAAGATACATATGATTTACCAAAGACTACTACGTAGAAATATTCCTTCATTCTTCTGATACAATAAAAAGTTAAACAAAAAGATTTCGATTTCCATAAACCAAAATGTACTTTGTACTGTTATTACTGCTATACAAACAAAAAGTAATGGATAACTTTTGTCTTTTAGAACGTTCTTATACTTTGTAAATTATTTACTTTGTAAATTAGTCAGAATCATTAATTTTCAAGGTAATTTTTAGTTCCATTTTCTTTCTGTTATAACCTGCCTATACACAGACTGCTTTACTTTAGGGAGATATTCATCCTGTAATCAATTTATTACAGAAAGAGGCTTATCACTTCTACAGCTTCTTAAATTATCCAAAAACGTATGAGAAACAATATTTATTTTCCATGCAAATCTGAAGAGATTCTGAGAGCAAAGTGAATGGGAATTTGGAAATAAGGATATTGGTATTAACTATTTTTGATGACAAAGGACAAGTCTAATCAACTGGCACAGCCGAAAATGATAAATAAAAGTGCGTCACACGAAAAAAACAAAGATAAAAATCCATATATTGTTTTGAGTACTAGGAAAGAGACGATGGCTGAGCTCTGGAAATAATAACAATTATCTAGACTCATATTTTTTTATGTTCAATATTAATAAATTTAATAAAATTTATACAAGAGTTTCAGAAAAAAAGTAGACTTACTTCTTGAACAAGCTTTCAATACTATGGTTTTTAAGATTAATAGAAATGTGCGAAGGTTAATTTCAGAAAGAAATTCGTTTCCACTAAAAAGACTTCCTTATTTTTGCTAAAGCTGCATTTTCCTTTGAATTATCTCCTTTGTTATCAATGACGAATATTAAATATTTCTTTCTGGAAACATTCACAAAATTTAGAAATTATAATTCCAAAAATATTTGATTTTAAAGCTTACTTACCTTCACATGCATTTGTATCTTCATTTCTGGAATAGCCAGCTTTACATTCGCACTTAAATGATCCAACTGTATTTTGACACTGTCCTCCTTGACATAATCCTGGAATTGCTTCACACTCATCAATATCTAAAGTAAAGGAAGTAATATAAAATTGATTAAAAACAGTGATTCTCAAAATCTTGTTATTTGACATTTTTTAAATGTTATTTCCAAAAAGTTCAAGAAATTTTCTAAACTCCTTTCCACCCTTTTTTTTCCATGAACTGATAGAACCTCAAAGTGTCTGATGAACATTCTAAATCAGGCTTTAAAGGCCTGAGCAGAGGACATCACGTTGAATTACTTTCCTATAAGGCTGAATTAGTATCTAGAAAGATGAACTAATTCTAGAACTACTACATATCTATAAAGACGGAGTTTTAAGATTTTCTAAAAGGAAGCCTTACTGTTATGTCATGTAACCAATCCTCTACAGGAATCACAGTTCTTTTCCACATTTTTTTTTCCAGGATATCAATTTTCATCTTATAGAAAATAAATATTATTTCAGGTAAGCCTTTATAAGGATTGTTTGAAAATTTATTCTCTTATAAAAACTTTATAAAAACAAATAGGTGCTCAGAAAATCCTCTAAATTTGTCTCATCAGTTCCATATATTGGTTCCACTTTAGTCCAATGAATATGAAAGATTTTGCAGTTAATAACCTTACATTTACCCGAATCTGTTTATTTCACTTCATCTTGTCCTTTAATAATGTAATCTTTGTCTTTTCCCGTCAAACATCTTGTTACGTCTCCGGCGTTTTTATCAGAAATTTCATAAGACTGCTTTCTAAGATTTATAAATAAAAGACAGTTTTTCTCTGTTTTGAAATGAAATTTATTTAGAGATACATTGTCTATAAGACATTGTATCCATATGGTTCCTTTTTTCTCAATGGCTAACTCTTGCGGCCGTCAAGTTGTTTTCGTATTCATAAAGCTGCATATGGAGATCTTATATATACAATAAAACCCCGTTATTACGCTCCCGCTTATAGCACTATCCCGTTCTTTACGCTCCTTTTATGCGGTCCCTGGAATCTTCTATATAACTCTGTATACTTTTACCCTCTTATAACGCTTCAAATCCCGCTTGTAGCGCTTTTTTTATATCGGAAATTTTGTATCGAAAAGAAATGTAACACTGTAAAGATTCTTTTCTTTCCCTGGTAGGAGGGAATCTTTGAACTCTTTGAAGTAAGGGTCTGTGATACAGTAAGTTAGTGCAAATTGTCGAAGCGGAAATCTCTTTCTATAAGTGAAAAATTGCAAATTTTCCGTAAGTACGATGAGAATTCTACACTAAGTCAGAAGGATTTCGCAGAATCTCTAGGAATCCCCTCATCAACTCATAAAACAATACTAAAAAATAGGGATGCAATTACCGATGCAGCGAAGGGTGGTTGCAAACAAACGGAAAAAAGTAAAGTGTGGAAAATATGAAGATGCCGAGGAAATTCTAATTGAATGGATTCATCAGTGATGCATTCATCAGTGATGCATCAGTGCCATTAAGTGGCCCAATCATTCAAGAAAAGGCGCTTGAAATAGCGGGCAGTGTACTAAATCTGCTCCGAAAATATATTAGTATTGCTCCTAGTGATGTATCAATTGATGTTAATAGTTACTTGAACCGCATTGAAAATGTCATAATTCATAACAGTAGCACACATACACGGCAAACCACAATCAAAGATTTTTTTAAATAGGAAATAAGCTCACATTTGCACTATATCTATTGCAGAATCAAGTATGTTTCCTGTAAAATGGTGTCTAAATGTTTCCCCATCTCATAAACCAATTCCCGTCTATAGCGCTATCCCGCTTATTACGCTTGTAGGTCATGGTCCCTTGACGAGCGTAATAACGGGGTTTTACTGTATATATATATAAAAAAGTAATAACTTTGAACCTACAAGTTATTAAAACTATTTAGAATTGACAAATTTTGTCAAATAACAATATAACAATTCGAGAAAAATAAAATAAAATGAGTAGGTCAATATGCAATAAAAGTTTCACCCAAAGATGAATATTTCAGCAAGTGATCGAATTAATACAACGAACTTTCTTTTTTAAAAAAAAAAACTGAATATAAATTATGAAGCCAAAAATATTTTTAATTTTTATTAAATAATTAAAAAAATATTAAGTATTTGTTTATTTCCATGCTAAAATAAATAAGCTGTACCGGGAGATTTAGGTTCTCAACCAACGTGAGTATTTAAGGTCGGATTATCGGCCCTTTACCTATCCGCTTTCAACTCCCGAATAAGAAACACGCTACCCATTTAACAGAGGGCTGGGTGAGCCTTAGGATTCCTCTAGAGGAGAAATAACTGTAGAAAAACTATTGCCAAGAACTGGACCCGGGCTCCTCCAGTCTGCAGTCCAGCGACTATACCACTGGACCACCGGACCCACATTTATTTCCATCTATTATTTTTAATCAGATATAAATCTTTTTAGATTTCTAGTTTAAACTGACATTTGGATAACTAGAAATAATGAAATAAAATAAAATCCACTAGTAAGATTTACTATTAAAAAAAAAAAGCTATCAGAATAATAAAAAATGATAGAATGATTTAGCCTTTTTAATATTCGTAGATTTCATTAAGGCTTCTGATTTTCATAAATCACGATACCCTTTAAGGGAAGTAAAGAAAAACTTAAGAGATATTATTTATAATAAAAAAATTAATAATTAATAATTTTGTAATTTAGAATCATCACGATGCCATTCAATTTGTATAAAAAAGAAAGCAGAAAGCTTTCTTCAAATAGATTCCGAAGACCGTAATAATTATTTGGGTTTTTAGATTTGAGAAATGATACGTATTTAGTATCATATTGTGTATATTATTATGGCTTTTGTTTTAAATATGTAATAGTGGTTTTTCCTTTTTTTCTACGATAGAATTGTATTGATAACATTTTATTTTTGGAAGCTGAATTTCACATTTTATAATAAAACTCGGATGTTCCGGCTTAGCCTATTGGTGTAGGCGTCTGTCTACAACTAGGCAGATGTATTGGAACTTGGGTTCGAATCCCGGCAGGGGCATGGTTGTTTCAATTTCCTTTCCTGTGTTTGTCACCCTCTTCTTCACGAAAGGCAACGGGAAACTACAACTACCTCAGTATCTATTTCCTAGAATAAATCGAGTCTCTGAGATCGGAGAGACCTACTAAATGCAGCAGAAATACTGGTGATGAATGAAATTAATCTTCTCTTCGTTAGATAAGAGTAGAAATCTTAGATACAAATATTATCTTTTTTTTTTTTTAAATTTAAAAATTTATTCAAATATATCGAAATACCTATATTAAAGTATTGAGTCAATAAAAACTTTAAAAATTATAATTTTTGTTTCATTGAAAAAGATTTGTGAAAAGCCTTGCATTAAATAAATTTAATTTGTGAAATATTAACCTGTGTAAAATGTAATCTAACACAACAAAATAACAAATTAGCTCAATGAAAAATGTTACTGATATTTTTAGAATATTTGTAACGAAAATAGGGAAAATACGGTAAGTCTCGTTTTTACGTTAATAGATCATGCAGTGTTAACAAAGGGAAAATTTGAAAATGAAATCTTAAATTTCATATATCTTCATTATCGAAAATGACTACCCTCTAAATGCAATAACTTTACAAGACAGAGGCCAATGGGATTAAATCCGCCTTGTTGTTCCCAAGTTAAAATCCGAGTCTATGAAGATTTTACTGAAAAAAATCTTAACCGCGCTGAAACTATCGTCTAAAAGTTATTGAAAATAGTTAGAATCCATTATAAGCATCTTAACGTCATTTTTAGGCAGTTAACGAGGATTTTGATGCATGTTACTTATCGAAATTAATCTATAAAGATACATAAAATTCATTTTTACGGGAAAGAGAATAGAAAGAGAAAATCCAAAAAATATGTCATTGTTAATCACTAATATTGATCTAAAGAAGCTGAAAGCGGATAATCAACTTAATCAAATAACAACAGAAAGCAATTAGAAAAGAAAAAATAAGCGGGTGGCATAAAATTCTCCATCGATGCGTCTTTTTCTCTAGAATTTTTCTCACTGCTTGGCATACTTAACTGGCGCAAGGAATCTTTTGAACTGATGCAACTGCGAATAACGTAAATCACCATAGATGTTCTTTCTTGAGTTTGTGCGCCATAACTCAATTGACAAGAGTGTTAGTGAAAAAATGAGAACAAGACCAGTAGAGCTAATACGAATAAATTTTGAACTTGACTGTTGAAATGATGAACTCTGGGAAAGTTGTTTATTGAAATTACGATAATTATTTTATTAGCGTTTTATTGTCAAATTATATGTTTTAGAAGTATTTTTATATTATCCGAAAAAACAAAAAAAACAAAACAACATAAATTGGTAAATTAGTAATATTAAAGATATGATAATTTTGTAATATATATAAAAAAATAAAATTAAAAATAAATAAATAAAGTACTACCTTGGCATTGACTACTATGAATATTTTTTATATATCCTCTGTCACAATCCAGCTTTGATGGACAATGTTCACATGGATGACCCCAGGCTTGTCCTATTGTTGCACAGCATAGTTGTTTCGTACAAACTACTCCTGATAACTGGCCTTGGCACATGCTATTTCGAACTTTTCTAAAGCAAGGTCCAGTTCGGTAATCTAAAAGAAATAAATTACAATTTTACTGCAGTATACAATGTATTATTTCATCTAAATTAGCCAGCATGTTTAAATATTGTTTTCAATTAAATGAGAGTGCATTGTACTATTTATAGAAATCATGAAAATATACTTTTTATAGAAAATTGTTTTCTTTTTTCTGTATTTATGATCTTTGTAATTTAATTAAAAAGTAAAGATTTCTTTGTAGTATAATTTATGCAAAATATAAAAAGAAAAGTTAATTATAATTTTTAAAATTATGCCACTCGAAACTTAGATGATTAAATTCTCAACGCTACCTCAGGAATCCTTAAACAAAAGTGTTTCTTAAATAGCCATTTGTAAAGCTATCAAACATACAATTAAATTACTATTAATTTAAATCATTGGTAATTCATACCGTACTATACATTATTTACTTCATCTTCACTGACAGTACAATATTCGGTTAGAAGACTTGCCAACGTTCTTCAAGTATAATCTGTTACAAATCTGTTAAGTTTAAGAACATCAACAATATACAACATCCATGAAAGTAATCAATTATTAAATACAAAATATATCATACTAAATAGGAAATAATTGTTGGAAACAAACACATCAACCTCCCGATTATTTACAACAGCAGACATTCATAAAAATTTGGTACAATTTTGAAAGTCTTGCATAAATAGACGTGTATCATTCAATTTTATTCCCTTAATTTTGCACTTCGATCGTGGGATTTGTAAGAAAAATAATGTAAGGTTAGTGCGTGTTAAAGGGAGAAGATTAATTCAGAACCAAATTAGAAATTATAGGGAGGAAACTAAATTATATTGTTCTAGAGTAATATAAAAATTGAAGTGCAGAAATTGTGGTTCCCGGAAGAACAATTGATAGAACAAATAAGAGAGCACATTGAAGCTTTCCAAAATGGTAAAAGGGGGTCTCTTAGATTGGGCACACCATAGCATTGATAAATAACATAATCTTCATCCGATTGTTGAAATTTTATCTAAAATTAAAGATGAAAAAGAAAGATTCATTGTTGATTAACAGTTTCCAGTGCACGAATAAAGATGAGGGAATAAAATTGAATGATTAAACTTTCATCGATGTCTATTTATGCAAAGTTTTCAAAATTTTACTTTTTTTTTTTTTAATGTCTGTTGTTGTAAATAATCGGGAGGATTGGTGCATTTGTTTCCAAAAATTGTTTCCTTTTTACTATGATATATTTTGTATTTAATAATTGATTACTTTCATGGATGTTGTGCATTGTTGATGTGTTTAAACTTAACAGATTTGTAACAGATTATGCTTGAAGAACATTGGGCAAAGCTTCTAACCGTCAGTGAAGAGGAAGTATACAATTAATTACCTTTTCTAGTATATTCTCCGAAAAATCTTTAGTAATATACGGAAATGTCAAAATGCAATAAAAGTAAGTATTTTTTTTAACAGGCATTTTTCTTCTGAGGTAAATTAACAATTCTCTTTGGGATCACATCAGACTGTAAGCCAGAGGAGACAAGTCTTTAAAATTTCCCTAGAGATTAACTTTTCCTTCAAAATTTTAAAAATATAGGTTAGAAATTTTAATAATAGATTAGGTTGGAAAATCAAAATCTTGGAGAAATCTCATTGGAGAAACTTATTTGACAAATAGGAAAACTGTCTCGTATTTATGAACAAAATTTTCTAAATTGGATTAATATATTACATTGCTTCTAAATTATATTTAGGGAACTGAATAAAATAGAATGATATAGGATTCTCAATTTCCTATCGAAATGTCTGCGGATGACATCTTAATGACTTTTATTCTTGAAAAAAAAAATCAGCACATTTAGCAAATACAGTAGAGCCCCGATTATCCGTGGAATTGGGTGGCAAGGGCTTCGCGAATAACGAAATTCGCGCATAACCCGAAAAAAGACTAAAAATGAGATGTAAACACGAAAAAAAAATATTTCACCATTAAAAACTACGTTTTATTGTACAAAAAGCGTAATATGTAAAACTTTGAAAATATATACAGTAAAGCAGAAACCTTTGCTCTACGTTTTCATCCACAAATTCCGAGAAGGCCTATAGGATCACGATGCACAATAAACCTGTCAGTAATTTTCGACCTTCGCACTGTAGGGCCTATTGTATTTTCCCTGTTGTTGGCTTGGATTAAAATTGGTTGTTTTGAGGTTCGTAATTAAAAAAATTTGTCGCGGCAATCGCGGATAATCGGGGTTCTACTGTATATAGTCTTTGAAAGTTGCAAATAATAAAATATATGATTGTAGTACTCAATTTGTGTTTCTAGATCTTGGAACATTTCTAAGACGCTACATAGTGTGATTTTCTAATTATATTAATTATGCAGGAAAATTATTGGCTCCTCAAATGTAGTTTTAGGAACAGGCAACCTACGCCCACTCGCCGTTACATAATTTTGTTTTTGGCTGGATTTTTAGGATAATAAATGGGCTTTTGTATCAACTATTTGGAAATGGGCCTGTATCCAAGTCCAGGATCGCTTAGAGCCTGGCACAATCTAAAACTGCCTCTGTAGTAAATGCAAGCAAATTATATCCCAAATTGACTGTGACACTATAGAACGCCAAGACATGGAATGAATGAGACATAAGGTTTTAAGATGTTACATTAATGTTTGCTCCATGAATTGAAGTAGTAAGAAAGCATCACTGAAATAACTTTGCTAGTACGCAACATCTGTGGATTTGTGTTTTTTTACTCAATATCAAAAATTGTTTAATATGTATAATTCGTCTTGCTCTTGAATTGATGATAACGTAGATGAAAAAGATCGTCTTACTGCGCCCCCTACATGAACTTGCCTATGACTAAAAAATCAATTTTAATTACTATACATTTTATTTTTATTATTGGATTTGACTCTTATCATATATGGATTAAATAAATACTGATGTTAATAGGTAAATTAATATTTAAACAGTAGTAATATCTAATAAATACTCTCATTCGTTGCGTCACAACACTGTTTCTTCTCTGTACTTAGTACTCATGCTACTTATCGCTTTAGCGTTTTATCTACATAGGTTACTTGTTTTCTGTTATTCTGTACTATTACAAATCGTCGGACCTCAATCATTGGACCTTTTATCCTCAAACAATTTAATTTGAAAAACCTTCTTGGGTGTTAAAACGAGTGCGAGTTATATTGGCCTTCCAGCTTGAAATTTATCGTATTCGACTAATAATCCCGGGAGAATTACCTCCTGCACTATCTATCCTCAGAAGAAGATAAAGATATGATGTCGTTCCTGTTCCTCTTTTGCTAAAGTTTAATTTTTTTATTTTTGAGGGAGTTGAATGGAAAGTATTGCTTATCAATCCATGAAATATATGTAAATATATGAAATAATTTATTATATTTTTGTTTTTTTAATTACTTCAAGCTACTTGGTTCACATTAGGTCTTATTTGTTGATATACAGTGTATTAACGTGAATGAGAGTTTCTTTTTTAATTTTAATGCACTTGATAGATATTTCTGTCTTGTTTTATTGCATATTTATTTTTGCGATACAGTGGAGCACCGTTTATACGTTTCTCGTTTATACGTTTTTATCGTTTATACGTTTTTTGAATGGTCCCGGCAAAATCCAATGCATATTAACGTTAAATAATTTCATTTATACGTTTTTCTGAAATCGCAAATTTCATTTATACGTTTTTTTCAAGAACTCGAGAAGAGAGAAAATGCGCATTTCAACCTCAGATTACCATCTGCCGATTGTCCAGTCTTAGAAAATTGCACTGAAAAACCTCTGCCATGTTTTCAACAAGCTTTGGCCGAGTTTTAACACCATGCAAGCCTACTTCCTTAGCAGTGATTTAAATGATAAAAGATGGCACTTTTAACTGTGCACAATGAACTTTTTTCTGTGCATTCCAAAAAAGCCCCTCAACCTAAAATAACATAATATTTTGTAAATGCTGAATGAATATGAATAGTACTAGTTGTACATTCGGAATAAAAAGTTTAGTATTACTTACCTCTTGTATTTCATTTTCATGTAATGTTTTAATTTACCTCTGACTTTTTATTGTTGGTTATTACGAAATTGTTCGTAACTTTTGTGAATTTCGTTTATACGTTTTTTCATTTATATGTTTTTTTTTCTCAGTCCCTTGAAAAACGTATAAACGGTGCTCCACTGTATTTGCTAAAGAAGATAACATAGTTTTGTCGATTTAAAATGTTTATTTTAAGCTTAATCTGTTTATTTGAACAATTCAGAATCAATTTCATGTCTGGAAATAACTTGTTTTGTTGTTTTGTTGCTTAAATAAGAAACATCTTATGTGAAAGCTGTAAAAATTTAAATTTACCTGCTTCACATCGTCTACCAGTAAATCCGTAAATACAAGCACATCTGTCTGGTCCAATGCATCTTCCACCATTTAAACAACCATCTCTGCAAACCGCTGGAAAGAAACAGAATAAAGGAAATTAAAATTATTATTCTGCAAATGCTACTTACATAATGAAAGTCTTCTTTGATATTTAATAATAAATTAGAAATTAGGTTTTAGCTATCGCCCTCCTTAATACAAATTAAGAATGTAGTTCCATTTCAAACTATAAAGATAATTTTTTCCTTTATTTTTACAAAAAACTTATTTGTATTGAATAAATTATTAGACACTTGACATCTGAAATCGAGATGTTTATTTACTCCTCAATGAATTATTTTCTCTTTACGCTCTATACATTTTATATTCATCGCGTCAATTGATGGAGATTTATGCAAGATAAAATATGCCATTCAGGGCTTTTATTTTATCTTCGTAGATTATTAGCGCCTCAAATTAGATGATGTCTTACCAAAAAATATTTGACAGACCTGATAGTAGAAAACATTTAAATAAAAAGTAGCTTAATTTAATAACTTATCATGAGATGAGACAGCATCATAAGGGATTTGGTATACCCTGTAAGTTAAGCAAGTGTCATACTCTGTTTTCAGATAATGAAAGCTAAAAGCATAGGAATCTAGAATTTTAGAGCAGACAATGTCCACCCCTTCCGCATCCCTTATAATCTGATCATCAAGATCTCTTAAAGAGGACATAAGTTATGGAAATAGCAAAAACAATGTTAGGGCTGAATGTTCGAGAATTCACTCGAAAACATTAAGAGATAAGTTACTGACCTTTCGCGCCAAATCAAAAAATTCAGTAGATCAGTTCACTAGCCCAAGTTTCTAGACAAGTCATTTTAAAACGTGTTTACAGTACTGGTATCAGACGTATTAGATATATTAATCATATAGCTTGATAGTTCTCCTTCTTCCGCAGTACCATATATTTCACTAATCGTCTGAACATCTGGCTTGACATTGTATACTTACTTTCCTCACCTTTTCTAATAGGTGCTTGTGAGATAATGTTTAAAAATATACCTTATCAAATAAAGATTGCGGACAAACACAAAAATAGTAATACTAGAATGTATCTGTATTTTAATATGAAGATAATTTTCTAGCACACTTGAATAACACTCCCTCTAATAATAGATTTAGAAGTTATATTTTTTACATTGTGTAACTATTTCCGGAGCAATTAAAAAGAAGACCGCTTTTACATTATATTTAATTTCCTGACTATTAAACTGTATTACGCTGTTACATAAAATCATATAATTTGATTGTTACTGTTCTTGTTTTACTAAATATTATTACAAAGACAGTTATCAAATGGTTTGAGAATGATTGATTACTTTTGATAATGATAATATTTTTGTTTACTTAAAATGGTTGAAAATTCTTAGGAAAAACAGTATAAGGCAAAATCAAAGAGATTTGAATAAAAAAAAGGATTTTTCTTTAAATTATCCTCTTCATACAAATGTTTCTTTGAATTCTCTACAAAAGAGTCAGAAACAACTGTTCATTAGTGTTATTATTTACCATTTATTGTTAGCAGAGAGATAATAAAAATCAATCATTCTCAAAGCCATTTGATGACTGTCTTTGTAATAATATTCAGTAAAACAAGAAGAGTAACAATCAAATTATATGATTATATGTAACAGCATAATACAATTTAATAGTCAGGAAATTAAATATAATATAAAAGTAGTCTTCTTTTCAATTGCTCCGGAAATAGTTAC
>JAFIDM010012231.1:110153087-110217833 GCA_023159025.1 Thereuonema tuberculata
TATAGCCCTTAAGAAGGAAAACAAACGTTAACAATACTTTTAAATGCTACTATAAACTATTGAACAATTGGAGTCAGATTCATATTACAATAAAGTATTGTACAATAACAACAGAATCATCTCTTGTTAATACGAATATTATAATGATAGAAGCAATCTTTAACAAGAATAACACAAAGAATTATATCACAACAACAGAAGCATCCGTTGCTAACAATAATATCAGTCGCTAAGAATAAGACATGAATTTAAAGGAACTCTTTTATTTGTAACATTTCAAAATAATGAAGGAGGTATCCATCGACTCTATCCATTATTCATTTACATATGTTAATGATGCAAGATTCTACAATTATGTTTTTTGTTCATCTTGTATTTTTCATCTTGATCGGATCTATGATGACAATTTAAACCATGTTCAGCCCAATCTGAAATATTGTTCTTTTTTTTTTCCTAAACGCTCGAATATGCTCATATTAATTGTTCATGCAATGTTAGTCCAATATTCGCAAAATACCCACTACCACAGTCGCGGCATTTCAGTTTGTATATCACTCCCATTTATTTCATATCCACATTGTAGTTTTTTTGTAATTTTGAAATTAAATTCACTCCTTTTTCATTTATTATGTGAATTTTATTTTGTTGATATATTTCTTTAATCTGTTGACTTGTCTGTATACCAATGATTAACTTTATGAATTGTACAACAGAGTATACAAGGAAACATTCAAAAAAATGTACAAGAGCCTTTGTAGGTCTTACTTTAAGACTTTATCGAGTCTTAACATATTCAATATACTAGTATTTCGATGATTATGAAAATGAATGGTAGTTCCAATATCATTCCCTAAAGATATTAAAAACAAACAAATAATAAAAAAGTTAAAGTGCACTGCAACAGACCAGGCAGGACCTGGGATGCGCGGGAGGTTTGGGCTCTGAGCGATTCTCGACCACGGGACTAGTTCAGATCGGATGGTCAGCAATCTGGCTAAGGAATGCATCCTAACAAAATTTGCTTTGGGGCTGAAGTACTTACAAGATCGAGTTCTAGTGATTTTAATATAACTGATTATTTCTAGATTTATAAAAATGCTAACTTTTTTTACACTAAATCCTCCCATTCTTTGTGTTAATTGTACAGCTAAAACTTTCAACAGCAACAACGTAAAACACAAAATTAAACGTACAATCTATTTCAAGTATCAGTACATTTCTGTTCTCTGTTCTGTTCAGTACCATATAAGTTATGTTTATCGTAGCATTAATAAGCTATGATAGTATTACTAAACAATTCGTTGTAATGATTATATAAATAGAAGAAAACTTGCATCTCAAACAATGGAATAATGAAGATTTTCTCTTGACAGTTGCAGGGCGAAATATACCTCTTTCTCGATTAATGAAGAGACATGATGTCCTGAATATTCTTTGAAGTTTTTTTAAAAGCAACCAAAGATAGAAATTTGCCACCAGATTATTTGATTCGTTGTTGTCCCTATAAGCTCAGGTTAATATATTTCATGGTTTCACCTTTTCATCAGCTAAAGCACATCAGCGATTTGAAACGATTTCAGTATGGGAATATTTTTCATAGTAATTGGATAATTACAGGCATGAAAAAATGGGTTTCATCTCATACAAATAAAATCTTAAATAAATGAATTGAAATGAATTAAATGAATGCTCGATGCACATTTTCTGTGTAAAAACTACAGGAGCTCCGGAACTGCGGATTCAAGGTAATGAGAATTGTTTGCGAACTAATAGTTTAATTATTCCACAATTCAAGATTCTTCCTCATCATTAATCCTTCTTTCAATAATTAATTAAAACAAGGAACGACCTTAAAAAAGGAAGAACGGTTTTTTTTTGTTTTTTTGTTTTTTTGTTTTTTATGAATCATTATAAATCAATATGTAAAAACATAACTTTGTGAACTAACTCACTATTAATATCAAATCAATAAATATTATGTTACTTTGGTTTTGTTATGCTATTGCCCTTAATTTTTCTATTGTTTATTTTAACCTGAAAAACAATTTAGAAATATTTCCTCTAAAGTTCATGATATTTTCCAGATAAAAGTCGAGTTTGGGGACGTCCATTAATTACGTGAGGCCAAAAGGGGGAGGGGGGGGTACAGCAAAATCTCACCAAATCTCACCAAGGGGGAGGGGGGGTCAACGAAAATCTCACGTAAACTTTTTCATTCTTAAAATATATATTATAGCAAGATTTCCGTTTTTTTTTTTGGTTGTTAAAGCAAGATTTCCGTTTTTGTTTTTTTTCTTTTTTTGGTTTTTAAAATTTTTGAAATCTCACCAAGGGGGAGGGGGGGGGTCCAAATTTTTTAAAAAACACCTCACATAATTAATGGACGTACCCTTTAAAAATACAAACAAAAAGAGAAAAGATTTGAAGAACTTACGTATTATGCAAAGTCCTCCTCCTGGTCTTTGAGACCATCCTGGGCAACAGAAATTTCGAATCCTACTGCCACAGACATTGGGACTAAAGGAATGACAAGACCAACATTAATTATTAACATAATTATTAATATAAATTTAAATTTAAGTTGAAATTATCAAATGACTGGTTTAGAAATATACATTGGAAACAAATAAAAATGTGGCAATTGTAATCTTTACAATATTCCGAATTTACTGAATGGACAACGTTACAGAGATGAGATTCTTGTCGATGATGATAATGCACAGACAGGAATCCTCTTATGAACCAACACTTGGTAAGTGTCGATGCATGTCACACCACTGTCAATTCACTGGTCGAAGTCGGTAATTTCCATCGTAGCATACTGAAATTACGAAAATCATCTGAATACAATTCTGGAAACTTTGGACGAATTTTCAAAATGTTTGGCTCATACGTACTTATATTTATGTTCTTGTTATCATAGTTAAAATTATTACCTATGTGAACATTAAATAATAAAAAAAAGATGTCTACAAATCTGATCCGGATCAACGAGAGGCCGGATAAATGAGGTTGTAGTGTATTTTCATGTTCAAAATTAGACTGATTGATTTTGAGTTGACTTGATGAGATTTTGTATTAATACTGGTCACTTTTAATGATTATTTAATTTACAGATCAGAAAATTGCACGATAATAACTGGCTGCAAATATATTCCTAAGATATATGTTGTGGTATTATGAAAAATGAAGTATCGAGAAGCTTTGTAAACATCGCTATTGATTTTTAATTAAAAAGGGCTTAAATAAAGAAAATATTAGAAACTCTATAATCAGTTTTATGTCATTAAAACATTCCAAAAATAAAACTCAATTAAAAAAAAAAAACAAGCAAAACAAAACCAAAACCGAAATCTATATTCTGTAATAACATTATTTCCCCAAATAGATGAGTACAGTAGCAAAGCTAGGGTTTTTGTTTTGAGTCTAGAATGGAATGTTGATCGATTGTTCAATGGGGACTCAGATTTGCCGAAGTTCAAACTTTGCAAATTGTCGAGAAACGTAGGGAGCCTACACCTCGGTTTCAATTGAACCTTTAAAGCCTGTTTTTGAGATTTGAAACTTAATGACAATCAGACTTGCTTCAGATGCTTAGTTCGCTAAACTGACTCTCATCTCCGTTATAACAGAGAAGATGACATGCAAGTAGAGCAAATCCACTCTGATGGAAAAGTATGTTTGAAATCTACTTTAACATGTTCATTAGAGATTTGCTGAAAAGGTCTTTAAATAATAAATTTCATTTCAACATTAGAGCTGAACGGAACATGGGAAGTAACTGAACAGTGGCGAACAGCTGACATAGTGATTTCTATGGCATTATATACCATAGGTTACATGGCTTTTGATCTCATGATACGTAAGAGTTCGGAAATGGATTGGCCTGCCCAGAGTCTCAACCTGAACTCCACCGAATACCTATTGGACGTCGACTTCGTTCCAGACCCCCAACGTCTCACATCACGAACTACCCTGGCTATAGCTCTTCAGGAAGAATGGGCTGCCATTCCTCCAGAGACGTTCAGGTTTCTGGTGGAAAGTCTCCCGGGCAGAGTCACGGCTGTGATAAAGGCGAAAGGCGGATCTTCCCCCTATAATGTTGACTACAGGGGAGTGTATCAAGGGGAAAGTCTGACTACGATTTCGGGTAGGTGTCCGGATAGTTTGGATCACATTGTGTAATGTAGGTCAATAGGTAATACATTTCAATAAAAAATAATAAGACCAATGTTACGTTCTCATGCTCACCATTATACGATTGCCAAGTTTCAGCTTTCTAAGTCTCTTGACATTAATTATTATTATTATATATTTGGTACGTCCGGGCTCTTGGCATTTCTGCCTTTGACCATAATATAAGCGGCGAGAACCGTTAGCCGCAGAATAGTTGCCTCAGATAAGCCGTAGGAGGCAGCTCACATTATACCCGCAGAAACAGACAGAAACATAGAAGGAGAAAGTAAACGTCATACTAACGCCTGGAATTATGAGAATTGCTATCTTACAGATATTCCCCTTATGATCTTAATATATAAAGTTTTCACGACTTAAATTACAGAGAATTTTTTAGTTACTTAAAATTATAGAAAAAAATGAAGAAAAAGATTTTGAGACACAATATTATAGGGAAAGTAGGCAAGAAGTTCTTTCGAATTTTTTGTTACGTCTTATGAAAGTATCTGGTAGCAATGGTATATCGAACCATATCTTTCAATTTTGGGAAAATTATCTGAAACTGTAAAAAATCTCTTGAGTTACTTTGTTCTTAGCTACAGTATTTATTTATGTCTGTTTTGAATAATGTAAAGATTATTTGTAGGAAAAAATATTTTTAATGGCTCTCAGTAATAGTATTTGGTAAAAAAATGTAATATTGTAGTTCTGTAAGAACATTTTCTGCAAGAAAAGAAAAATTTAGAAAAAGGAAATTTTAGCTACTCTTCAAAAAATAAGTAATTTTTTTAACTCAAGCCTCCTGATTTATTAAAATCGAACTTAAAAGCAAATCATAAGAAGCTTTAAGTTTTCTACTTAAATTTTGGTTTTCAATATTCATGGTTTAAGGTATTCTCGAAACCAAACCACTTCAATGTATAATTCCACTTTTCGTCATTGAAACCTGAAGATTAAACTTGTATCAAAATTAATTGGAACTCAGATTGTTTAAACTATTATTAAGATTGCAGATTCCTCTTAGGTAACTTTTGAGCCAGAAAAGAAGTTCAATTTCTATTAAATCTAAAGTTTGTTAGCTCGATTTTTTTTTTATTGATGTAAATTAAAGAATATTAAAAACATTAGTTCAAAAACTTGATATTTAGTTTGGAAATTACGTTTTCTTATTTGGGAAAGATTTGATGCAACAAAATTACATTCAGGTAATTTTCTGCTATTTCGGAAATGTTTTTCCTCCAGTCATGACGCTAGAAATTTGATAAACTATTAATAATTATTACATTAGATGTTTTTCAGATAAGAAACATTGTTTAATAGAAATTAATAATAATAGAAATTAATTAATAGACATTGTTTAATTGTTTAATAGATTTATTCCGGATTAATAAAATAATAAACCCAATCTATTTTTAACCTTCTATCAAATTACAGTAGAGTCCCGATGTACAGCAGAGCGCGGAATTGGGTGGCAAGGGCTTCGCGGATAACGAAAATCCCGGATAATCCGAAAAAAGACTAAAAATGAGGTGCAATCACAAAAAAAAAAAAATAATTCACCATTAAAAACTACGTTTTATTGTACAAAAAACATAATAAGAAAGACAGACATTATTTTGTCCCAAAATATGTGAAAATTAAATTTTAGCTCAAGAATCTTTATTAAATTGTGTATCAATAGTTCGCAAGATGAATCAGAATGCGTAATATGTTTAATGCAAATATTTTAATAGTGGATTTGACCTTATAAAGAAGATACCACCATGTCAGTCTTTGCTTAACCGAAAAAAGATAAGAATAAGAAATAAATAACAATAAATAATTATGATCCCAAAAGTTACGAATAAAAGACAGATTTGATTTCTAATACCGTGTGAAAAAGATACAACAACTTTTACAAGTATAAAACTAGTAAAGTCTTTACAAGAGCAACTTTTTTTATTAAAACCATAACCAACCAAAAAAAAAAAAAAATTGATTTTACGTGTATAGCGTAATTCAAGTTGACTTGAAGAGGCTGTCTCTCGACGGCGAAACGTCATGTATATTTATTTTTTTTTTCATTTCTCAAATATTCAGGTGTATGGCTTTATTTTTGCATCCACCATAACCAACCAATTTATTAAGTTTTATGGCTGTTACTGAAACAAATAATTTCCTTAGTTTTCTTAATTAATGTTTGAATTGAAGTCTTTCTCAAAGAAACAATAGCTGCAGTCTTTTGAGAAACAATTTCAATCTAACAGGACTTTGCAAGTATGAGCATACCAATATATTTTCAATACTTTTTCTTGTTTTAATTTTTTTAAGGCAAAGTAATGTTAAGGTAATACTTTTTTGTTTCAGCCTTTGTGTTAGTCATAGATGCCATTAGATGAGAATTATATTTTTGTGATTAAATAAAAATTAATTACGGTATTATTCTATCGTTCCAGTTATTAATGTCTTAAATTTTTGAAAAGGAATTTTTTTAATATTTTTAAATAGTCTTTTTATTGTTAAAATTGCTATTTTTGTTGACTTCTCTTGGCAAAAAAAAAAAAAATAAAAAAAAATGAAACAGTTCTAAATGCTATAATGCTGAATTCAAATTTTATAATATTTTGCCTTTTTATAATTTTTTTTGTTCAGTTTTCTTATTTTTTTTATAAAAAAATATGAAATTTGAAGCATACGAAAGTACCATCAAATAATACAGAATAATAATAAAGATCTATATATCCTTAAGAAATACGGGAAATCTCCCTTCATAATAAGTAATTTTTTTAACTCAAGCCTCCTGATTTATGAAAATCAAACTTAAAATCAAATCATAAGAAGCTTTAAGTTTTCTACTTAAGTTTTGGTTTTCAATATTCATGGTTTAAGGTATTCTCGAAACCAATCCACTTCAATGTATAATTCCACTTTTCGTCATTGAAACCTGAAGATTAAACTCGTATCAAAATTAATTGGAACTCAGATTGTTTAAACTATGATTAAGATTGCAAATTCATGCCTAAAGGTTGTCAACGAAATGGAGTTTGGAACGGCCGTTTCATCTTTTTTTACGAATCTTCAGCCAAACTTATCACTTCGATGACAAGCAATGAGGGCATGAACATAAGTGGAATCCAACATAAACAAACAACAAAAGAAAAATAGGCAAGAATTTGTTTTGTTTCTTTGGCGCATGAGGGGAGATTCCCCTATTTCTTAAGAACATCCTCTCCACGTTAAGTTTATTTCTCTTATCTATATATCCAGATTGCAATATTTAAAAAAAATATAATTATTAATTTAACATCTCAAAAATTATCAAAATGGATGACATTTTTTGCAATTTCTTGAGATTTGTTAGAACTCTTGAGACTATTATTAACAATGACTGGAACAATGTATGTATCAACATTCATTATTTTGATGATCTATCCGTAATAGAATGAATGGATAGTTGTCTACTGTAAAATTCCAGTGGAATTAAGACTAATTTTCTTTTTTTTTGGAACCAAACGATTCCGAAGTACATAGTAGATATATAAACGATGGAAAACTGTTTCTTTTTTTGTAGTATGTAAAAAAAAAAAAAAAAAAAAAAAAAAAAAATCGAGATTTGTTGGAACTCTTTTGCGGGCGACGGATGTGGACATTTTAAAGGCAAGAAGTTGTAGCGTCTTTAGGAAGCGAGCAAGAAACCCGTCTGGCGAGAAATTCGTGAGATTCCTTCTACGATATTTCGTTCGGAAATAAAACAGAATTAAAAAAAAAAATCCTTTTAATTAACAATAGGTTAGGTCAATAGAAGTATGGTCGTTTTCAGGATGGACATACAACAGAAAAAAAAGCTTACTTTTCATGTCGGAATGAACCTTAATTTCGCAACTTATCCGTCGTTCTCAAAAGAGTTCAAAGGCCGCCATTTTTCTTATTTTAGGTGCTTCCGCAAAGAGTGCCATCTAAATTTCCAATTTTCTTAAAAATACCAAAAAACAACAAAAAAACAAAACAAAACAAAACAGAGTTTTCTATCTATTACGTATCTACTACGTATTTCGGAATCGTTTTGTTCCAAAATAAACGAAATTCGTCATAATTCCACTGGTTTGATATTCTACACAATTAAAGTCAAGAAAGAATATATAAATAATAGACCCCATCGTAAAAATTATTTATAAATGCAAAAATGAACAGGATAGATATTTTATTGAATCATGTTTTGTAAATTCCAAAAATTGCTTTAATGAAGATAAATCTATAGATAAATCTATCTTTAATAAAGATAAATATATAGAAATTAAGAATATATAGAAGTTGTTATGAGTGTTCTCATTACTCCAATTGCATCTCTTGTTCCTCTGTTCTTTCTAAAACCAAATTGGTCCTCTCCTAGATAGTATTCCACCTTGTTGTAAAGACGTCGTTTGATAATATTTAACATCACCTTAGAGGCCTTGATCTAAAAAAAGCCTTTGATATGGTGAAATGGGATAAACTGATGGAAGTACTGAAAAAGATACGTGTGGATTGGCGAGATCGCAGACTAATTGCGGAACTATATTTGAATCAAACAGCAATAATTGAGACAAAAGAAGGAAGCAAAAAGGAATGTATAATTGGAAGAGGAGTGCGACAGGGTTGCTGCTTATCCCCTGTGCTATTCAATATCTTTTCGGAAGAAATGATAAAAGAAGCTTTTGATTGCGAAGAGGATACGAGTATCAGTGTTGGAGGAAGAAGAATAAAAAGCGTAAGATTCGCGGACGATTTGGCTATATTAGCCGAGAGTGAGGAAGATTTAGAACACTTGCTGAAAAGATTTGGAGAAGCCTGTCATAAATTTGGAATGGAAATTAACACCAAAAAAAAAACAAAAGTGCTGCGAGTTGCCAGAAATGCTGAAAATGTATGTATTAAATTAAATGGAGAAATGGTGGAACAGGTTAAGCAATACAAATATTTGGGAAGTATAATTCAGGATGACGGTAAATGTAACATTGATATTAGAGATCGAATTCGTAAGGGTAAATTTTCTTTTTATAACAGAAAAAACTGTTCACGAATCATATGAATATTGATTTAAGAAAAAGACTTATAAAATGTTACATTTGGAGTATATGGTTCAGAAACTTGGACTCTGAGGAAGAGAGATGCTGAGATGCTGGAAGCATTTGAAATGTGGCTATGGAGGAGGATGGAGAAAATTAAATGGACAGACAAGGTGACTAATGATGAAGTCCTGGAAAAAAATAGGGGAAGGGAGAAGTTTATTAAAGAATATTAGTAGAAGAAAAAAGAACTGGATTGGTCATGTGCTGAGAGGTGAAAATCTCATGAAGGGGAAGATTGAGGGAAAGAGACCAAGAGGAAGAAAGAGAAAAATGATCCTGGATGACCTATTAACTTCAAGTGGATATCAAGGCCTGAAGGAGGAGGCAAGAGATAGAACGATTGGAGAAAGAGACATTGGTGACCTTCTTTGCTGCTTGCCATTGGACCTGTCTACGACAGAACACAGATTTATCTTTATTAAAGCAATTTTTGGAATTTCATCATCAATCTTTAATAAAGATAAATATATATAAATTAAGAATACATAGAAGTTGTTTTATTTTATTACTTTATTTATAATGACATTGCTTGATACTATCTATCAATCTTTCAAATTTTAATGTTAATTATTATATTTCTTTAATGATATTATTGTTATTCCATAACACTATCAAACTTTCAAATTGTAATGCTTATTATTATTTTTATTATATTTTATAATCTATCAATTTGTGAAAATATTATTAGTACATTCAAACTTTCAGATTGTTTAAGATATTGTTTAAATTCAATCTTTCTAATAGTTAATGATATTATTATATTGCATGATAATATAATATTGTTATCATTTTCGATGTTATTTCGCGATAACTTCAAATTGTTATCATATTTGATGTTTATTTCATGTTTTTTGCATGATTTGAGGAGAAAAAAAATAATAAAAATCCTCACTCCATTCAGCCATTGTCAAGGCTGACACACCTCACCCCCATGGACCTCGCAAACCCTTCTCTAAGACTAACACTTACCACCCCCGACGCCCACACACAGCAGCTGCGTGAATCATGGGCTCGTAAGGAACTCCATGGCAGACGTCGCCACGAACTCAGCCAGCTTCATGTCGACCTGGAAGCGTCGAACAGATGACTGACGAGTGGTGAGCTGTTTGGGGAGACGACGAAGGGTTCATGATCGCGATACAGGACCAAATCATCCCTACACGCAACTACAAGAAACACATTTTACACGACGCAAACACACATGACGACAGATGCAGGAAATGATAGCACGACAGATGCACGACAGATGCACACTACGCATGAGACGATCGATCCGTAATATCAGGCTGTCCCTTTCTCTCTCAAACAGATTACCTCCACCGACACAATCAGGTAGCCTCGATCGTTCATCAACAGCTAGCACACAAACACTCACTTATTAAGAACACGGTCCCGTACTACAAGTACATACCACAAATCGTACTAGAGTCACTCTCACAAAAGCTGTACTGGGACCGCCCCATTCACACAGACAGAATCTGAATCAAATCCAACAATCACTTAAGGAAGTATCCATAGTTTGCAAGAAGCATTTTGGGGACTGCAATACTATAACGCAGTGTGGAAAGAGTGGGAATTTTCTTGATTTACAATGATTGATTAGTCATATTTCATACTTAAGAGTTCTAATTTAATTCTGATTTGATTTTCCATTAAAGAGTAAGGATTACTTTGCTTGTGGATCCAAGCAGCAGAAGAAATCGAAAGTTAAGTTCCGGAAATTATGTAACTAGGGAAGGAAGCCTTGCAGTACTTATTTGTCTCCAAATTATTTTCATATTGTATATAAGAAACTACAGCTGTATTTTGATTTTCATTTTCAACGGAGAGCTCAAGAGTTCTAGGATTATTTTCAAATGTTAAATGATGAATAAGTGAGTTTCATACATGAGATTGAAGCAGTTTTTTTTCTTTAAATAAAAGACGCTACAAATTGAAAGAGCTGGTACCTTAAATGGGTAAGGTGATATCCTATGCTTTGTGTTATGGGGTTAGGAAATTATTCCTTTGTATGGGACGCAGGGTTCACTCAATCTTATCTTTCTGCCCTGTATTAAAGGTGGTTGAGTTCAGACTGACCTCTCACTTTTTGTTATATACAGTAAAACCCCGTTATTACGCTCGTCAAGGGACCGTGACCTACAAGCGTAAAAAGCGGGATAGCGCTATAGACGGGAAATGATTTATGTGATGGGGAAAGATTTGGACACCATTTTACAGGAAACATACATGATTCTGCAATAGATATACTGCAAATATGAGCTTATTTCCTATTAAAAAGATCTTTGATTGTGGTTTGCCGGGTGTGTGTGCTACTGTTATGAATTATGACTTTTTCAATGCGGTTCAGGTAACTATTAACGTCAATTGATACACCACTAGGAGCAATACTAATATATTTTCGGAGCAGATTTAGTGCACACTTTACTTTTTTACATTTGCAACAACCCCTTCGTTGCATCGGTAATTGCATCCTTGTTTTTCATTATTGTTCGCAGACTGGACGAGGGAATTCCTAGAGATTCTGCGAAATCCTTCTGACTTCTGTAGAATTCTTGTCGTACTTACGGAGAATTTTTCACTTATAGAAAGGGATTTCCGCTTTGAAATTCTGCACAACTGTATCACAGACCCGCATTTCACAGAGTTCAAAGATTCCCTCCTACCAGGGGAAAAAAAAAAGAACCTTTACAGTGTTACATTTCTTTTCGATAAAAAATTTCCGATATAAAAAAGCGCTACAAGCGGGATTTGAAGCGTTATAAGAGGGTAAAAGTATACAGAGATATATAGAAAATTCCAGGGACCGTATAAAAGGACGTAAAGAACGGGATAGTGCTATAAGCGGGAACGTTAAATCGAGGTTTTACTGTAGGTGGAATCGCCGGGACATATAATATAATGCTATGTTATATTTTGAAATTCGACGTCGTTAATCAAAAGTCCTTATTATTGCCTTAAGGATATCAGCCATTTGCTTTCTATTAATAAATGAATGTTAAAAATAGTAAAACAATAAAAGCTGAAGAAAGTATATTTAGTAAGGTTTAAGGTGAAAAAAATCAACAAATATAGTTTAATCCATCTTTAATAAAAATAGCCAATCAACTCTTACGTAATTTACGTATTCTAATCCTTATCTTCTCTCGAAGAGCTTCGCAACTGGTGTGTCATGGTGTGTCATGACGTCTCAAGAAAATTCCGAGAATGCATTTAATGAACTGTAATCAAGATTTAGCTTCACCTGTATCCAAAATAGCTAATCTAGATTAAATTCTAAACATCAAATAATCTGGACACTCAGAAATTTAAAGCTAGTTCTTGTTTTGTTTTTTTCTTCTAACAATGAAGATTAAAGTTTTAATTCAGATTAAAATCATCATTCATAGTATTTTTAGATGTTTGAAGAGACTGTTATTCACCTGTGAATTATTACGAGGCTTTTTCCCAAAGGATTCCATTAGACGCAGTTTGGTATATTTCAGCAAATATGTAAACACGCCATGAAATTCAATGCCTGGACTTGACAAAACTTATCGAAAAATTTCTTGTAAAATGATTTTATGACGTCGAAATACAAGCTGAATCTTTCAAAAAACTGAATTCCTAGGTCATATTAATAGGAAATATCTTTTATAGGACATCTTCCTCAAACTTGATTATAGTCAATTTCTTTTAGGTTTAAGGACTGTGTTTACATATACTGTATGCCTTACTATAAAATATACGGAGTTGCTCTTAAAAATAAAGGATTTTGTAATATTCTTCTTGACACTTTAAAACCCTCCTTCAAATTTCCTGTGATATTTTTATGGGCTAACAACGGAAGGCTTTGTACTTCGGGAAACCTTCAGTATAGGAGAAATAAATGTCTTCGGAATCTTTATTTATGTATTTATAAAACTAAACTAGTTAGAATTTTTCAAGAAAATTGAAAGAATGAAATGCCATTGTCTACATTAAAAACACTGAACATGAAAATGAGCCTAAACAACTTCATGGCATTTTTGTCTTTGTTACCTTGAATATTTTTTTAATGTTTTTTTAATCTTATGAGAATTGACATGGGTAGAATACTTGCTCATGGAAACAGATAATTTATTAAAATAATAGGATCAATCAATATTTAAAGAATTCTTCTCTGGTTTCCAGCCAAGTAAGAATTTTGGAGTAATCCAAGATTTCGGACGCCGACATGGAGTCCATCTTCAGGGAATGAGAAACGAGATCACCGTGGACTTTTAAAATCGCTGTCTGTTATTTGGATGAGAAGAATTCTTTAATCTTCGTCGCCAAGAAAGTTTCAAGTCTAATTTAATTAATATTTAGTCAATCTTTGTCTTTCATTCGATACTTAACTATATTTTAAGCTTTAACTTTATTTTTTTAAATTTATACTTTTGACATAACTTTCTTTTCTTGATTTACGTCAAAGTTTCTTCGTTTGATTTGATTAATTTAAAAGGCAAAATTATAATTATATCATCGTGTTAAGAAAATGGGAAAGTGATAATTAAAATAATAATAAAAAAACTTAATTTATAACCAAGATTTTAATTTTAATTTTATGGTAAAAAAATGATCAATTTTTTTTTTTTTTCAGTTATAAAAGTACTTTAGTTAGACTGCTTCCGCATTCATTTAAAAAAAAAAAAAGGTATTTACTGAGGTTAAGTCCTCTTTAGAGCCTGAAATGAGACGAGGGAATTTTTAAGTTCTCACTTACATTTGATTTGATTTAACATTTTGAGATTTAAATTAACACAAGTTCCAAATGAAAATAAATACAATAACTTAAGTCTCGTTGAACAATAATTTTTTCAATATTTTTATTGATAAAAATGTCCTGTTCCTGAAAATGTAATATTTTACCAATTGTTTGTAGCCGTTTTTAAGGTAGTAAAGAAATTTTAGAAACCTATTCTTTACGTTGCATTTAAAATTGAGAAGCTTGATTTCTTTTGATTTAAACTCTTCGCCTTCTACTTTTTATAGCCGTTGCTGGCTATAGGCAATGAAAGGCACTCCTGAAGGGTGGATTAGTCTAATTTCCCACACTGACCAGGTGGATTGGGAAAAACTGCTGTCTTAAAAAAAAATATACACACAAAAAAAAAGGGGAAGGGAACGCTATTTATATCTCTTTTTTGCTCCCTAATATTCAGTTGCATATACTAAAAATGTTTTTAGCTCGATTTATCTTGACAGTTTTGAGCAATAAATTCACTTTGCTGAGCAGTTTCGGCAAATCCCTTCATCTTTTTGACTTATTTCTTTAAGAAAAAAAGTCAACAGCTTCCTCTCTGTCAGATTTTAGGGAAAATTCTTATCCTTACAAATCCCTCTAAAGTTTCCTATTAGTTTTTTTTTAGAATGTTCTTTCCTTTAAATTTAATTTCTCTTTTAATATCAACGTAATGAAAATTACTTTAAAAAAACTACGTTATCTCCTTTTCCGTATGGGAAGAGGGGTTACAAACAAAACGATAACTTTCCGATCAAGAAAACGAGTTCAAAAAGTTAGAACATTTCCATTTTCGGATGCAATGGGGAAAGGGTTATAACCCTAACAATTCCCCTATCTCGAATCTATATTTTAATAATATGCAGACAGTTTTGACAATTATAATTACAGACGACATAAGTATATGTAAATTGCAGTGAAAAACTTTTAAACTCCATGTTGCATATTTAAGCATTTGTTTAGTGTGCGGTTTGTAATGGGGCAGCAGCGACAGAGAAAGATCTTGCCGAGGAACGAGGTTTGAAATTGAGAACAAGTCGTCGAACAGATATGGAATATCCAAGCCCAAGCCTGATTCGAATCCAGATTCAGGTGTATTAGCCTTATGGATTTAAGATTGTTACAAATAAGATTGTTATCATGTAATGCTTTCTGATATATCTAGCAACCTTTAAACACTAAATAGAAGTTGTATTTTAGCAAAATACTTCTCAAAAAAATTTAAAAGCAAATATATAGTTTGAGTAAAATTTATAGTAATTGCATTATTTAGAATTTCAGCAATTATTAATATAAAAAAGAAGGAAGAACAATTGAAGTAAGAGAAAATAATTCATTCGTCTGGATACAATATATCAATGTTCACTTCAATAAAGATAAATTCTTTCATCCAAGAAGTACTCCACATAGCCAATCTTTCAGAATTAATAGAGTTTTCAACGGCTTTCAGAATAGATAGTTACGCCATTAAGCTACAAGTTGACGGATCGAAAAGAAAATCTTAGATTTAGTTCTTCTTATATTGAAATACCTGTTTATGTCAATTCAACTTCATTCAATGATACTACAAACCATTGGAAATGAAAGCTTTAATAATATATTCAGCAGATGGAGAAGTGATCTGGGATTTTGTCTTTTACACTATGTTTTTAAAATATTCGGACACCTATCCGAAACCATTGTCAGACTTTCCCTTTAACACATTCCACATTAGTGGATATTAGTACGGGGTGGGTCCTCCTTTCGCCTTTATCACAGCTGTGACTCTGCCGGGGAAACTTTCCACGGCACGGTTTTATCACGGTATCTTACGTTTCTGGAGGAATAGCAGCTCATTCTTCGTAAAGAGCTGTAGCCAGAGCAGATCGTGGTGTGAGAAGTTAAAGTCTGGAGCGAGTCATGTCACTTGACCAATGGCGCATCAGGGAGGGCTAAGATGGCTCAAGCCTCCCAAAAAAACTCAAAAAAGAAAAAAGAAAGAAAGAACGAGAAGAAAACCTTTATTAAAGCACTGATTGTCTCTGTGCTTTATTATTTTGGATATGCTTTAAATGCTGTCCTATGACACTTTTTATATATAACTCCTCCCTTAAGTATAGCCTCCAGTATAGTTCCAAATACCCTCCTTCGAAACCATAATCCGGGGTGCACCACTGAAAACAGCATCAAAATTTGGTTTCTATTTTTACCCATAGCTATTTATCTAATGGTGCAATATAAATTAAATACAAATTATTGATTTAAAATTACATTATAGCTTTTAAATTCTAATTATCTTTTTGTTATGTCACGATGTTTTAGATCCAAACTGCAATATCCTTTGGCATAAAAATATATAATTAGAAATGTTCAAGTAATATTCAGAATGGATCAAAAAAATATGGAAGAGATCTGTCAAAAAAATGCCATGTATATTACGATTACCGGTTATTTGTTAGAGCTTTAATTTTGTAAGTATTTCACAACGAATGCTAAAAACTAAATAAAAGAAAAATTGTCGTTATAAAAGACTTACTGAAAGCAAAACCAAAGAGATATAAGTTAGAGGTTGGCATGCAACTTTCTAATCCCAATAAGGTTAAATAAAGTTAAAGTATCCCACCCACCTGCATTTAATGTCGCGAGAGGTAAAGCTACCAACCAAATAGAGGTAAAGCTACATGGCCAACTGCACGTTGAGATCGGGTGGTCAGTCCGATACCCGCCTCTTTTAACTCCCTAGAAAGATACCCGTATCGTCATTTTACAGTGGACTTAGTGAATTTAGGACTCATCTGGCGGAGAAACATCTTGGGAAAAAAAACCTTGATATCTGGCTGCGAATTGGGCCCGGCTCTTCAGATCTATGCCACCGGACCACCATCATCCAATCTCAGAAAAAAAAGAAAAGAAATTATGTTCAAAAATAGAGTGGGTAGTCTAAATTTAGTTTTTAGCTTTACCGTTTCTTACAAAAATGTTGAGCTAATTTATCCCGGTGGTTCATACCTAAAAATTGCATTTATGGTTAAAGATTATTGAATAATGATGTAGCTATCTTGATGAGATACCTGATCGAAAAGACATACGTATTGAACCTCGATTTGAATTAAAATTATTCTATATATTTTTTTTTTTGGCATTACAAACGTTTAAAGTAAAGAAAAAAAAATAACTGAGTCAAAAGTCATAAAAAAAATATATATATAAATGTCGTTTAAACAAAAATATAAAAACAAAGAAAAAAAATGAAATAATAAATAATTCATTAATATGAAATCGATTATTAATGAATTATTAGTTAACTTCCTGAAGTCATATTAAAAGGTTGAGACCCAGTATTTTACTAGGTGACATCTCAAGATAGCGTCTCAACCTTTTAATGTATTACCATTTTTTAGGCGCTTTATTTAATTACGCAAAAAAATTCATAGAGGCCAGTGGAGACTGGCACATGAATTTTCTATATTTTATTTTTAATGTGTATTTTTTATTTATAATTTTATTTTTGGAGGTTCCACATTTTCTGTCAATTATTATCATTCCTGAAGTCAGTTTAGCAATATTTGGCGTTACTTTGTGTTCGATTCAACTCACTGATAGTTTTTTTTTTTTTTTTTTTTTTTTTTTTTTTAGGAGCATTAGTTGCTGATGAAATCTGACATCTCACAACTTCAAATTAATTAGTTAAGAATTTATTTGAAGATTTTTTTTTTTATAAAAGTTTTATAAAAATGTTGTAAAGAAAAGACGAGGCTTGAGAAATGCATTGCATTATCTGGAGAGCAGGAAGGGAAATCATAGAAGATAATGGGGTCATTCCATGTGAAATCACGCAGTGGCGGCTGCATGACTAATTTTAAAAAAAATATATTTTTTAGCGCACACGTTCCTACATATTTCAGTTATTCAAAAACAATTTTTTAAAAATATTCCCTCTAATATGTTTCCCTGTAAGGTCATTTTTCCAACACCCGCTGACACTAAATTTGATCTATTCGATGTTCACAGAAACGTAAATATCTTAGCAACTGAAAGAGCAACAGATTTGTAATAAAAACTATTAATTGCTCTTAAAATGGACTATATTTCATGTCATTATAAAATCGGATAAAATTAAGACTAAAATTTGTCATTTTTTTTCTTAAGATGTAGCTGTTATGATTTCTAAAAAGTATGAAGGAGATGAGTTCAAATCTTGAAACATTTACCACATATTACTTTATCCTCAGAGTATTAGTTTATGAAATCTCATAAATTGGAACCTTCCCCGTCTTACTTTAATAAATCATAAATATGACCATACAGTTAAATTAACATATCGTTAAAGCAGGTGGGGTAACTGGAAAAAATCTGAAACTTCCAAGGAATAAAGTATTGTATGATAGCTTATTGTGTTAAAATTTTGGAGTTTTAGAGATTTCTGGTTTTATAGATGTGACGTGATGAAAAAAATCCTAAAAGTTCGCTAAATTATTTCAGAGCATTTATAAGTTAGCTGTAAAATTCCTATCATTTATTAAGGCTCTAAAATCATGATTAAATAACCTACGTTCGTTCTGTCTGTTTTGCATAATGCCTAAACAACTCTTTTAGATATTAGGCTTCAGCGTCCATCTGGTCAAAATCATTGTGTTGGCACAGGTTGATGATTTTTGTTCTGTAAGATTCTGTAAGATTTTTGTTCTTACAGAGACTAGCAGCCCCATCGCAGAAATGTCTTTTTTTAGTGATTTTTTTTTTTTTTTTTTGATACAAGATTTAATTTTTGATAAGGCTTGTAAGATACTTCTGAAAAATATGAAGTGGTATTGTGTTTTATTTAAATGGTGACTTCTGATTTGCTTGATATGGCTTTTCAAAACACCATTTGACATAAGTAATTCACAAACGGTTGAAGTGTGACCTGCGTGTAAAACCAATGAAAACTTTCATTTCATTCTGAATCAAAAACCTGTAGTTTTTAGCAAAATCTGTTAATTCAAGACATTCGTGTCTGTCAGGTTTTCTTTTCTAGCTTTCAAAAACTATGACAGAGTTTTGAAAACAAAATGGCGATAGCTTCTCAGTATAGGTCGGCATCTAAATAATAAGCGCGAAAGTTTCTTTGTTTGTCTGGCGTGTTTGTCTTCAAACAACATCGCCATTTCTCAATGGATCTTTACCAAATTTGGCACGGAGTTTGGCCCAAACCAATGCATGAACAATGAAAATCCGGATCCGGACTAATGTGTGTAAGGGGGAAGGGGGGGGAGAGAAAGGCGGGTGTGAACAACCTTCTTGAATGGTACGCATCTCTGTAACTGCTTTAGTTGGAAACATCTAAAACGCACTTTCACATGGGTGTTCTTTGTCAAAATCGAAAAGTTAAGTATTCGACGAATTTTCGATATTCGAGTACACGGTAGGGGTGGGGGAGGAGAACTTTGTTGAAGGGTACTTTTACGAGACTTTCGGGTTACAAAATAAGAATACAGTATTAATTTGTAATGATCACGTGATCTTACCAATTGCGAAAGGTTTGAAGTGAAGTGGGTGTGAAGGATAGAAAGGGGTGCGAAGTCTTATATTCTCCGATCTCGATAATAATTTGATATCTCGTGGTTTTCGAGTTAGAAAATACGAATATAGCATTAATTTTTAACTATTACTTGAATTTGTCTTATCAACTGAGAAAATTTCGAAATACCTAATAATTACAATTTCTTTCTCACAAACATCAGAACAACTCTTTTTTTTTTTAATCCGCGCGAAGCACGGGTATTTTTGCTAGTTAAAAAAATAATTGAAAAAAAAAATGAGATTTAGTGAAAGTATTACGTAAAAAAGAAAACACAACGAAATAATTAATTTGAATAGTTATTTTGAATAACTCGGTGATTTTTAGAGTAAATAATTGAATAACCTGAAAGAAGATATCCTCCCCAAATAAAGCTATATTTGAGGAAAAAATATGCAATGTACCTAAAGGAATTTGCAGAAATTCAATAGTGAACAATTGCTGAAGTACTGGTAATGGCAAGATGTCACGACGAGCAACATAGTTTTATTTATAACAATATGTAACAAACAAAACAAAATGATACGACTGGTAAAGTTGTTGTATCGAGAAGTGTAGATCGGTTCTATCACACCACATATAGTTTGGAAGGAATATATTTCTCCAAAGTTGAGAAAATGAAGTATGAATAGAAACAAATGCTCAGATGAAGTTAAGCCATTTTAAACATCTGTTAAGTAGAAAATATCATCGATTAATGTTAATATTTTCGTTTGGAATGTCAAAAGTAGTGATAACGCATAACGTGTTCCTGAAATATGAGATACTTCTAATGTTATAAAAAGGCTAATAGAACTTTCTGAAGCAAGTTCGTGAATAGTGACCAAGTTATAGATGCGATAAGTCGGTGCTGATATCTCCAGTGAACTTATCATGAAGATAAAAGGTACTTTAAATTAACTATTTTATTTCAGAAGAAGATCCTGGAATTACAAGAAAGTTCTAGAAGAAGATTTGTTGTGTTCTTTAATATTACGAATAAGAGTAAAAGATTAGTTACCAGAACAATTATAAGCAGTTATTAATAATTTAATGATCAACAATCAACTTTGTACTGAAGCTAATCAATGTTAAAGTACGAAATATAATTTACTCCTTGAATATGTTTGGAATTATTTTATCAAGTTGTGAGTTTTGGATATGCGTATTTCTACGTTAATTCTTTAAAAACAAACGCTAATTTCTTTCAGTAAAATCTGCTAAAGTTATTTTCTCAATCAATATTGTATAAATACATATGACATATACAGAATCGCGCACATAATACCGGCCCCAAAATAAAAATACAATTCAAAATGAAATGCCTTTTGGGGGCCAGGTTTTATGTGCGCCACTCTGTATAAGACACAGGAGCACCAAGGGGAGGGGGTTAATCCCCTGCCCCCCAGCCTGTAAAATGAGTTGTAGAATATCAATTATAAAAGTGCAAAAGAAATAAAGGAGGAGGAGGAAAAGCAAAAAAAAAATTGTAGAGATGGTAATTGATGTTAACTTTGTAATGATTCAAACTCATATCCACAGATAGATAAGAAAATAATAACGACTTTAAAAAAATTATTTTCTAAAAAGGCTCTTCAACTTACATCATTCACTTTCATACTTTTGTAACACAATTAAAAATTAAAAAGTATCCTAAAGTCAACTTTCAATCAGTCATTCACTCTTGATACTAGATAATCAACAGCCTGACAAGCATTTCTTGAGCCAGTCGTTATTGTTCTTGACGTCAATTTGGACTGGATGGACTGACAAGAAAACAGCCACAGATTCCCAGTCTTTCAAATTCTATCTGCAAATCAAGTTTCTCGCCTTGTTTACAGTAGACTGTTTTGGAAGTAACTCTAAGTAAATATCTACAAACAGAAAATATTGACCTAAAACTTGACGAGAACACAGAAATGAATGTTAAAGCTTTGCTAGAAGACAAGAGGCAAAATGTAGAGGGTGGGCTTCACTCAAATCCTCCACAAAATTATCTACGCAAACCTTGATGTCGAACTAGTCCACCACGAGTTGTAGGCTGAAAGTTGCACAGAGGCAATATTCCAGCAGAGGAATATTCCAGAAGAGCTCTTTGTACCCACTTTCTTGATCAGACTATTGCAGCTATTGACTTTTTTTTTTTTGCAAAGCAAAGGTTTGAAGTCTTTTCAGTATCTTCTGTCTCTTCCCACAGCTGAAGCATATGAACTAGATGAGGTCACTGCTGAACTCGCATCACTCGCTAATTTCTATGAACTTGCTACTGACATCAAGGGTGAAGCCCTGCTATGGATGAAGTTTGTATAAGGACTTCCAAAACTTTCCAGACGGGGCTCAAGAGCAATACAAGTTTGCAACATGTTTCCCTCATTTCACAGTCAACTCACAACACTTGCTACTGCCAGTTACAACCTGTACATGTGAAAGATCAGAGATCATGCTATACTTCAAAATACGTGAAGAACAATAGCCGCAGTTCGATTAACGAGTAACTTCTGAACGGATTGGCTGTAGGTTTTATCCACGAAGATATAAGATCTAGTCCTTGACATAATGGCTAGAATATCAAGACGTCTTGACATCAGGTTGCATTAATATTAAGTAAGTTAAATACAAAAAGGTAAATGATTGGTATTTTCTATAAACTTGTCTCCATCTGTTCTAAAACCCCGCCCAAAGCCAATTTCTGGTGCGCCACTGTAGAAGACATTAGATCTGGTAAATTAAGTCTATGAATACGATAAATGCGAGTAATGATTAGAGCAATATTTTATCTTTCAATGATTCATTAATTTATCTTTGAGAGGCCCCAAGTTAACACGTCTCATGAAATGAGATTCGCTTACAAAAAGAAATTCCATAGACTTCTGCAGCAAAAAGAAGCTGAAAATCAACCTACAACAGCACTGAGGCTTGAAAACATTCAAAAGAAATTAAAAAATGTGCTCTACAGCGGCTTTTTTAACTTTATTGAAAACTATAATGAGGAAACTTGATGAACATTGTATTTCAATACATTTCAATAGATTTGTAAAGCCACTAGATTCCCTTTGTTAGATTGATAATGTAAATTACAGCAGACAAAGCGATTCAACACAAATTCAAGAATATAAAGCAAACGATGATATTAAAAATAATAATAATAACCTTCAAGGCTGCAGACGTGAAGTCTTCATGTTACACATTATCTTGCCAACTCAAAAAAAGCACAAAACCAATTGTCGTGACAGAGCTCATTGCTTCACATTCAGTAATTTAATTTATCAAGAGACAATTTTTTTTTTCGTCTTTTTTTCAGGCTGCTTGTGTGAGCTAAAAGAATTGTCGAATTTAAAACAATGCTGGAAGTTGTTTGACAAATATTTACATTAATATTACTGTCATTTCAAAATAGGAACTTTTCTTTATTTAAGTACTAATCAACGAAGGTTCAGAAAACTTAATGTAAAATTAAACAATGAATTCATTTAATGAAATCTTTCTTTTTACTACAAATGAAAAAGTTTTTTTTTTTATAATTTTCAAAAAGTTTTGATAGATTACAATTTTTTTTTGAGATTATATAAAACATTTTTAATAAAAACAAGCTGTAACTTAGATTAAAAAGTTAGATGTAGCAATAATCCACTTGTATTTACTGAAATTTAAAAATAGATAAATATAAGTACTTTTCAATAAGTTGAAAAAACCCACTTATGATAGTAAAATTATAGTCACGATAGTAAGTTGAAATGATTTTTTTTGATAGCAAAGTTATAGTCACGATAGTAAGTTGAAATGATTTTGATTTTTATTTCCTTAAAACTCAAAGTGCTGCGATTTGATAAAATACTTGGGGTTTTCTTTTGAATGTGATTGTAAATTAAGGCTTAAATTATCTACTATTTAGATCTCAGTAATCTACGAAAATTAATTAACTTAAAATTAAGGAATAAAATTGATAGTGTACTATTGGGAAAATAAATACTAATAACTTGATTACTATTATTATTATTATTCACAAATCAAAAACGTGTATAGGGTGATTCAAAATTCCCTGTACAACTTTAAAGATAGATCAAGTATACAAAAACAAATCGTATTTATAGTGGAACGTCACCCGAAAGTGCTAGAAGGTACACTAAGGTTCTGAAATAAAAGAAAGGTTAAGTAAACAACATGTTTATTTGCCCTATGATTACAATATGACAGCAAGGTGTACACTTACAGGTTCACAGTTCCTTCCACTAAAAATAATACACACCTCACCACGTCGATGCATGGATTGCCGAACATTCGCGAAATTGCGAGGCCTTTCGCGGACACATCCAACTGCCACAGCAACTCTTGCGACGACGTCAGTAAACAGAGGCAATGAAGTTCTCGTAGACGATGCCTTTGAGGTAAAGTCAACGTTTCAAATGACGATGGCTCACACTGCCTAACTAATGTGCTGCCAAAAAGCGTCCTCTAGTACATTCGGGTGGCGTTTGAGGACATATTCTACTATGAATACGGTTTGTGTTTGTATTCCTGACCTACTTTTAAAGTTTGTCCAGGTCATTCTGTATATTCAAAAAATAGTATTTTTATTCTTCATGAAGATTTGGTTAAATTTTCGCCTACGTTAGTAACTTAAATTGGAATTAGGAAGTTGATAAGTTACAAATTAAAAATAGCAAAGCATTTTCTCAATTTTTTCAAATATTTTTAATGACATGATTGTAATCGACTGCTTAACAATTATTATAGTACAAAGTTATGCATTCGCTATGCATTAGTACCTGGTTTGCCAGGTCCCCAGTCGAACTTTAATTAGGACTGAGAAAGCTTTCTGTTCCCCCTCTTTTCTTTTCACGAGATAATGAGATCTCAACGAAAGAGAGAGAGAGAGAGACGAGACAAGTATATGAGAATTTAGAAAGACTACTTTTAAAGCTCTATCGGATAAGCGAATCGTTTAAACTTGGCAATATTTGTGTTTTACGCCTGTCGATATTACACGAGTCTGCAACAAAAAAACTTTTTTCCTCTCCCTTCCAAAATTATGTCTGATTTTTATATTTTTGAGGCTCTGAATCCGATCCTGACAGCCATTTTGTTCAATCACCTACAGTTTCTAGAGATATGGCTGAAAAATGCTATTTAACTCAGAGATGACAAGTGATTTCACTAACTATTTATTTACTTTGCAAAAGTTAAATTTGACACTAATAAATCCTGATACATGTAAAATTTATGCAAAAATTTAGTCTGTTTTCTTCTTATATTTTATCTCTGGAACTGCAAGGTCCAACAGAAGTCCGCCAACATATTCTTGTCTCATTTACCTCCAAATACCGTTTTTCTATCAGGGATATGTCTTGATGGAACCTTTCTCCATGTTTATCCGGGACTGCTCCCATCAATTGCCGATATGAAGAAAGTAGTTCTTCGACGATTACTTCATAGTTATCTGCCCTTATATTACCTAAAAAGTTACAGAAAACATTTCTGAAAGCTTCCCAGGTTTTATTCTCATTGCAGACTAATTTACATCGGAACTCAGGCTCTTAAAGCAACTGTCTGATCTGAGGATCAATAAAAATTCCCTCTTTTATTTTTGCGTCGCTAAACCTTTACATTTTTGCCTTAAAGAAGAAAATCCATCCCCCTTTCTATTCATTGCTTTCACAAAATTCTCCATTAATCCTAAATTTAATATGCAGAGGTAGCAACAAGATTTATATCCTAATGCCGGATATGCAATGTTCTTTTCACCAGTGGTAGCTTCGGCTCGATAAGGTCATGTTTTCACCCCATAGTGGTGATCTTTTGCGAGATCTTTTGATCTTTTTCCCAGTAACACACACACAAAAAAAGTACTTTGTATATCCTCTTGTATATCAATCAATGAAGCAATTACTTTTAAATCTGCACAAACGCTCCACCTATATTACTCGTATTGAATTTTGTGAAGAAGAATCACAAATGCTTTGATATGTTTCTTTTATTTGGCCCGAGTAACCAATAGATATCGAGGATGCTCATTACTATTGTGTAATAGAACTGCTTTCAAGCTTACCTTGGAAGAATCAATGAAGAGTCGCCATTTGCAGAGGAGTTGAGAAACTTGAGATTTTCTAATAGGCCTTAGATATTGTTACACTACCCCCCAGATCACCATCTTTCGAGGAAAAAAAAAATCCCAATTTTAGACTGCCTCTGTCGGAAAAAATGAAACTTTCACATTTTTTTTTTCTAGTAGGTACCATTGATTGAGATGCGAAGCAAATAGTTGAGCTTTAGGGCCGAGTGCACCAAACCTCCGTTAATTTTGATGGCTGCTAAAGCAACGATCAAGTGACATTTTCTGTGCACCAACGTTCGTGAGGGGTTTTAACAGCCGCTAACTCGCTGATCAGCAGCCAAATTTTAGCACCCCGGAAACTGGCGAGTTAAAATTGCGGCATCCAAAAGCAACCTCCCATCAATGCATTCAATAGAAAACTCCCATCATCCCCCCAGCCATTTAATATTTAAAGATGGCTGGCGTCGGCCTCGATTGAAACCGACTCCTGTGATTTTGACGATGAAGTAGCTGTATTTATTCTTATTAAATATTCCGAAAATAATGTTGATTAAGTTTACTTCCTGTGAAGATTCTTATCGGGACATTTCGTATCCGCAATAAAAAAATTCTGTCCACGTTCATTTTTTCTACTCCGTGGAGGCTGCCATTTTATAACATACTGCGCCTATGCACAGACATCCGGAAGTGATGTTCATTGTTGTTAACCAATCGCAGCCACTTTTATAAACACATTAGATGTTTAGTGAACATTAGTAAATGACTTTCGAAATATCGTTGGTGCACAACAACTCTTAGTTGACGGATAGTTATTCACTATCGCTTCCATAACTAATGACTGCTTCGTTTGTTGGTTGGTGCACTGGGCTCTTAGTCTTTCAGATCATTCAATTCTCCTCGATAAACAAATGTGGATTGGTATAGGGTTTCTCTTGCCGTCCTCTTCTCTCGGACTAAATTCTGGAGATGATTCTTCAGTCTTCTTTTCTAACTCTTGATACCAGATTGTATTCTGCAGTTAGTATTAGTACAGGCAAAGTGTCATCTTGAGAAAAAGGTCTCAATGCAGTGCTACGCCAGGATATTGATTTTTTTTAAATTTCCCAGTGATATTTACCATACGATATCTGCCATTCAAAAATAACAATTCTCCACATGATTGCGAGGCTCACGCCAGATCACAGGTATAGCAAAAGGCAAAGATATGTGTGTATGCTTTAACCAGCATGTGTTACAGCAAATTTTTGGAAGCCGAAACTTTATCTTGGTCATTGACCTTGTAGCCTTGATGATGTACACAAGGCCCCCACAAGAGGGTGGGGTGTCAGTTGGTCCCTCAGCTGAAATTTTTGGAAGCTGAAACTTTATCTTGGTCATTGACCTTGTAATCGAAATACTGATGATATACTCAAGGCCCCCACAAGGGGGGTGTCAGTTGGTCCCTCAGCACCAGGGCCCCGGAAGTCAAAGAGGCCCTGATTGAGGTCTTAATCGAAAAAAAAAAAATTATATGAATTTGCCTATCGCTTCTACATTATTTTTTATAATTAATTCTACATTTTATATAAACTATTTTTCTGCTTCAATCATCTGCATAGAGCTATTCTGCATCACAATGTTTGCTTAGATCAAATTTTTTGTAAACTTTTGGGTAGAGCTGGAAAAAGTAGATGTTGGTGTTAAATTAATTTACTCTAAAAATACTTTTAATAACTGTGGGTTTAAAAGGGAGAAATACAAAATCGTGTGGTGTTTTCGTGATATTTTTGACTAATAATCTATGATTTTGACCATAACATAGGAGGGGTCCGTTACTGCATTTGGTATCTGGGACCTAAATTCCATGTGGGGGCCCTGGATATACATTCTGTACAAGTGGTGGTGCGCCTTTCTCTGTGCTTTTAAGGTGACTACCCCGTATGTGTAGCAGAAGCTGTCAAGATTGATTTTTGCAAGAACATGATAACTGTGACATTGCACTGTAAAGATTATGTAGCAAAACGTACTAAGGATCAATGCACTCGAATCAGCAGCAGTGATCTCACAAAGCAGATAAAACACTGCTTTTAAATGTTATTTTAAACCAGTTTTAAAAGCCCTTAGTCAACACTTAATAAACGAGCACTTAAGTTTATTTCTATTCACATTAACTTCGCTACGGCGTCTCAAATATGCTTATTTATACTCTAACGAACTTACTAGAAAAGATACTACAAGTCTAGAAGAAAGTGAGTCCTCCTATAAGGGTGCCATCTGTTGGTTATTTCACATAATAAAACCGAGGATTCAAGTAATCTGGATGGAAATAAAATTGTAAAAAATAAGAAAAAAATTCTAATAAAAAAAAAAAGCTCTATCCCGAAAATGATTTGGATGCCAGATTTGGATTCAGCACTCTAAAATCTATAAAGTACACCCATTTGTTTTTGGAGGGAGGATTTTTTTTGCAGACCAATGTTATCTACAAAAGGATTACAAAATTATAAAAGGCCACTTTCACAAAAACAGAACAAAATTTATTTTAAGTAAAAAAACAAAATGGTTAAAGATTCTGAAAGAAAGAATTAATATTATCGTTTTCTTATTATGTCTTTGTTTACATTTCTTTCTTATTACTACTAATGGTTAAAAAGCAGGTCACATGATTATTTTAAGGAAGATAAATGATGAAAGAGAAAAATAAAGCCTATAGCATGTCAAAGTTCTCTGTCACTTCTTAGTAAAGAAGATTTATCAGCTAAATTAACAGAAACAGATGGACAAATTCATTCCGATGAATTAAGAAAAAAAAAAAAAAAAGATGGACAACTGTTGCTATCTTTTGACAATATCATTTGATCTCGCTAATGTTTAGTAGCTTAATGATTGCTTATTTTTTTATACTATGTATACTTTTGAAACAAATTTCTTTCTTAAAATATAATATAATATTGGATTGGCCAAAAAAGTTCGTTCGGTTTTTAAATAAAAATAAAAGACATTTTTCATTGTCACCAATAATTTTATTGAACAACGTCTTCAACGGTTCGTTCCACTACCTTCTGCCATCTTTCAGGCAACTTCATAATTCCATCTTACCACAACTTTTTGTCTTTTTGAGCACAAAAAAGTTCCAGTTGCCTTAAGAGTCTTCCAGGGATTTGAATTTTTTATATTAAGAGAATTTTATAAAAACTTAAAATCCGAAGGTGTAATGGAAATCCGAAGGTGTAATGTCTGGTGAATACGGCGGATGAAACAAAATTTCCAAGCCAAGCTGTAATAGTTTTTGCCTGGTCATCAAAGAAACGATCTTATGTGCTTATTTTCTTCATCTTCGATATTAAATTGGCGACACAAAATTCACCAATTTTGATCAGTTTTTGTTTTAAATGCACGCTGATATGACAGCTGCCACAATACAATCTAACAAAATGGTGTCGAATGACGTTAAATACACCTAAGCACTACTAGAGCCAACTTGCATAAAAAAAATCAACGAACTTTTTGGCCAACCCAATGTAACTACTGTTTAGTAATATAGGATGACAAATATTTCGAACATTTACATTGAATGCTGAAAAAGCCATGAACAGAAAATGAGAAAAAAAACAAACAAACAAACAAACAAACAAACAAAAACACAAACAGGAATTCCCAGAATTTAATTATGATTTCTTAATTCAGGTATTCAGTATGAAAGTTGGCTGTGAAAACTTCTCGAAAGGCAAGCGAAAAATTTTACGAATTTCTTTGATAAAAAAATAATAGCTTTCATGATAGAAACTCTGTTAATACTGTAAATTGTTTCTCTTGTCGTTTGCTCTTGTCGATTATTGAACTGAATATCATTTAATTAATTTAATTAATCAATTTTCAGAACCCTTTACAATTTGAGTAAAGAAGTATTACTTCAAACTTGCCTGAATTTCCTTTGTCAATTATTTCTTTTCGTTTTGTCTTCTCATGAAATGTATTTAAATTACTGTAGTTGAATAGCCAAAAATGACTCTGCAATGTCCATTACTCTGAATGACCTGTCTGTAGATAACATAGGCAATATCGAGAATAAATTTGATTTTAGTGATAAATTACGAAATTTGATCTCGTAAAAGAAATTTACTGCAAAAAATTGATTGTAAATATCTCTTTAACTTTTACGTCTTTCAAATAAAGAACAACTCTGCTACTATATTTATGTAGGAAATCTTAGAAAAATTTCATTTTTTTGCAACGATGTTTTTAAGAAGTTTTAAAGTAGTAGATGATAAAAACACATTACTGTTGTCTTTTTTGCCAATTTTAATTTAAGATTTTAGTCGACATTAATTTATATTTCTAAGTAAATTACTTGTTAGCTTTAATTTTCTATTAATTCTAGCTTTTTTTAATTACTGCACAAATTATTATTTCAATTTTTTTTAAGAATGTGGACTTTTTATCTTTTTCCTTTTATAAAAAAAATAAATGCAAGCACAATGTGAATCACTACATTTGCTCTGATCTCATAACTTTAAACACTGAGAAAATATCTTTTTTTTTTTAAAAGAACTGTTTTAATTTTATATAGAAAATTACGCCTCATTTGGTTTTGTTTTTTTTTTTTTCATTTACAGGCAGTGCTGTAGATGAGATTCTTAGAACACTTAACTCTTTGACAAATGAAATTTCAAAAGAAGGGGTTATCCTTTTTTTCCCCTGTTAAATGAGAAGCCTCTATTAAATCCTTTTCCTCCTCCTTCGACTCAAAGGGAAAAAAAAGCTAGAGAGACCTCCTTTAAGAAAAGTTACCCATTATTTTTCTCACTGTAACAGATACTAAGCAGGCAGAGAGTGAGTGAGTTAAGTATGCAAAGCACAAATGAAGGTCAAGTACTTCAACACTCCAATCATTGGTATGCTAACAGACGCTACTTTTTCTCAGTTGCACGTGTTGAAGTGAGCATAGGTCAACAGCGCACAGGCAATCTCATTCGCCTCAATGATGATGCTGTCTTCCCTTCCGCTTTATTATATTTTCTCCTCCAAGTGCTGATTAACTTAGAATGCCTGTTTTAAGTCAGTTTTCTATTACAATTGAGATTTAATTTCTTGTGTTTATGGTACTTTTCGAAAATAAACAAAATAATAATCTTTATACATAAAAATTTCTATCGAAGAGACTTGATGTTTTAAATGCTATTTTTTTAAAAAAATATTTCGGATAAATATATATTAATAAGTTTCTTTATTATTTAAAGGAGTTTAACGTGCTGTAAAATAATTCAAATTAAATAAAACTAGAAATGAATTCAGCACAAATATTTAACCAATTTATTTGTGCTGAATTCATTTCTTGTTTTATTTAATTTGAATTATTTTACAGCACGTTAAACTCCTTTAAATTATGTTTCTTTATATTAAAATAACCTACAACCCTACCAGTTATTAGGAAGAGTTTTTTGGTTGTGGTAATTAGCACAACATTTATTGTTGATGTTTTTTGTTCTGCGGGGGTCACTGCCAGGTGTGACGGTGACCTCCACTTAAGCATCTTGCCTTTCTGGGTCATTTATCGGGGAAGGCGGAGATCGGGCTGATGAGTCCCAAGTAGGACGAAACGGCTGTTCCCGATTCCTTCTCGATAATCGAACCAGAAAGGCAATTTGGTTAAATTTTGTGCTGAATTCATTTCTTGTTTTGTTTCTTTATTATTATTCAACTAAACAATTAAAAATTATCAGTGGACTGGTCTGTTTTTAATTTCTCAATATTTTCATTGAATGTTTTTTTAGGTCAGTTGTGATAATCTTTTTCTTGATTTCGTATTTTTTTTTAAATAAAGATTAGGGAGAAAGAGTTTCATTGCGCAATAAAAGTTTTTATGAATGACAGTCCAGAAAGGAAAAAAAAATTGGCAATGCATTTTTAATAATTAATATTTAACATATCTTCTTACAATAATTTAATTTTATAGTTTTATAACGCAATTTGTCTTCTTGGAATGACATTTATACTTATTCTTGCATAATCAGAGGATAATAAGCTAGCTAATGATGTCGAAAAAATGTGAAAGGATGTATAATGTGGTAAGTTAAAAAAAAAATAGAAATAAAGATAAATAATTTTGCCCAACAGTTTCGATTTGTTCTAGAAAATCATTATCATTAGAGCAAAGCAGAAACAAACTCGAAGGGTCCGTGTTGCAGCTTAAGCAGATCTATTCGCACACCCTTTTTTCCATCATGTCCACGTTTGTTTTTTATTATTTGTTTGATAGTTATTTCAAAAGGGTAGATTGAAGAATAATGTTCTTAATTTTTATTTACATTTACAGTTTGTGGGGTTTTTTTTAATCTAGCATCTTGTGCAGTCTTTCAAATCAATACAGTTATTCTTGAATATTTCATTTTTGTAATTAGTAAAGTTTTACAACTTGAAAATTACTTAAATGAAAAATAGAGAAAAACTTGTATAGCCTTTTAAAGAAATAGTTTGAAACCTAATAATTCGCAAAAAAAAAAAAAAAAAAATAGATAACAAAATAAGAAAGAATGGATGTGTATCAAAAATCATGAAATAAACATTTGAAATTTCATTTTTTTTTCTGAAAATCCCAACAAATTGCTACCAAACCTGTACTACTGTTTAGAAATAAGATTGATATTGCGCAAGCTTCCAACGTGACCATTGTGTTATTAGCTTAAGTTATGAACTCTTAAGTGTGTTTTAGATTCTTTAGCTCACTGTCTGATTTTGAGATATCCTATCCCTTTTTCAGTTCCACTAAAATATTTTAAGTCCAACTTGAGTATTACGATTTACGACATTCAAAGCATTACAAAGCATTACAATTCATTTGAGAGATAAATAAATTCTTCCTGTAACATAGTTGACGTTTTAATAGTAAAAAAAATTGATACTTGCCACTACATCCAATGATCTACATACCATTGGCGTTTACCAGATGAGGAGGGCAGTCAGAAACCCCCCAACCCCCCCACCCCATTTCGAAATTCGGAAAATTAGACGTAATAACTTATATTCTTTGTTTTCAATCCTCTCAAAACAAAAGTATTGTATATCCAATGACATAAACTTTACTGGTCTACAGATTAGACTTTTCTTCGCTATCCCTTTCTTCTGTTTTTACTTAAAGGATGACGTAAATTTTCTTTCTTGTTAAACAATTTCAATGATTTTTGTGATTGAGTAACTTTTCCGTGTTTCAAAGCGTTCAGAAAAGTGTTTAACTCCCTGTGTCTTGGTATTTCTTCTTTACAAAAATCCTTTAGCAAAGATTGGTCTTATTACAACTTTTCTTTGTAATAAAAGATCTGAATATTTTTTGAGCACTGGTAAAAGTATCACTTTTGATCTTCTTCCTTCTTTGCTTCTTCAAGAACTTATCATTTCAATTTTTTTTTATCAAAGTTATGTTTTTGGAGTTTGTCCTCACTGCATTTCTACATGCACTTTTATCTTCCGCATCTAATCATTCAAAAGATTTAGAAGTATATCATCTAGTAAATCAAAACTTTACGAAGAATATTTCAAAGGAAACAAAAATAATGCTTACTTTGAGAATGCTTTTATCAATAAAAATCCACTAATAATTTTATACTAATAAGCTTTATGAGCTGTCATGAAATGGATATTATTCTCAAACAACCTTAGGTATTGATTTCGTCAAGAATTCCAGTTAGAAATAATATTTCAATCAAAAAATGCAGAACACGTTATGTTGTTATTTGGCATTTAAAATTGCTTTAGCCTAATATTTAATTTTGTAGAGAATTCATTTGCAATGAATTTGCAGGCAGCATCTTTATTCCTTATGAAGCGTTTAAGGAAGCCTTACAATATGACATTTTTATTTATTTATTTATTTATTTGTTTATTTATTTATTTATTTGTTTGCTTTTGGAACCAACCAAAGAATATAACGTAACAGTCTTAGGTTCCTTGGACATATTATGCGGCGGAACGGATTAGAACGAACTATTCTTGAAGGAATAATCTGTGGGAAGCGTCCAAGAGGAAGACCGCCGGCAAGATTTATTGACCAGGAGAAGATACTCACCGGCCTTACAATGATCCAATCAATCCATGCATCACAAGATCGTGATATATGGAGAGGCATCATTAATAGAGTCTGACAGGTCCTGATTCACAACATTCGGACACGAACTACTGATTAGATAATATATATTATGGAACCAAAAGATACAGTGAGAAATAGTTTGCCTGACCTAATGAACTGAGATATTTATGTGAAATATTTTTCAAAATTCAAAGAACATCTTATTGAAAACTGTCCCTAATTAAGAATAACTATCACAGAAACAATGCTTAGAAAATATGTGCAAGAGCCCATCGTCTCCTGTGGACAAAAAGAAATTGAACTCATCTGCGTTCAATACACATTTAGACCGTACTTTATTATAGCTGCGAATTAAGTCTTTCTATGAGTTTCTTTTCTACTGACTTTCTTTCGAACGCATAATAACCATGTACGCTGGAGGCAATAGTAGATGAATGGCATCCATGAATGGCTCATTGCTTCGTTTCGCCCATCAAATCAAGTGATTTATTTCGAGTTATTGTCGTCTTCGATCAATGGCGAGGAGATTTACACCAAGGCTAAACGACAAGTAATTATTTACTACATTTTCACTATAAGTTATAGAAAAGGATTAATGTGATTAAATGAAGTAATGAAAGGGATTGACTATTTCTTTTCATTAAAATGTCAATGGAGGAGCTAAATTAACGCCTCTATCACAGTGCCTGTTAATTGAGCAGGGCAAAAAGTCAAGCTTATTCAAGTCAGTATTTTTGTTCAGACGAATTTCTGAGGGCCTAAAGAAATAAGAGATGATTAAGTCCTTTTCAAGATGATTTTCTGATTGAAAGATCATTCGGTAAAAATTGCAAATGGTGAATTATTTTTTTCAGTCTATATTATCTAATTCTAAAGTCAGAATATAATACAGTGATAATGTTACTTTGTGTTAATAAATATTTTAAATCAGCTTAAATTTGAAGTAATAGAATGCTGACAAAGTATATGAAAATTCCCAAAGTAATTGATCTTTATAAAAGTAGACTGAACTGATTGGAATATTTGCAGAAATAAGAAAAAAATAAGAATGAAATAAGGAAAAAAATTGTTATTCTAAAGCTTTATTTGAAAAACAAAAACTCATTTAACTACATTTTCTAACTAAAGTAAACTCTTATTCTTAAAGTTTTTAGTTCATTAGAAATAAGATCCAGGTGCAATTAAAACTTTCCAATATCGTTAGCTCTCATTTCCAAATAATTTTATTTTACTTTTTTGAACTTTAAATCTCAATAATAAAGTTGATTTGCTTTCAGAATTAATATTTTCCAAAATTATTTCTTTAAAAAGTTGAATGTATTTTTTTTTATCTCTGTCATTACTTTAATAGCATTTTATTTAAAAACTTCAATAAATTTTGAGGGTTTTTTTTTTTGTTTTTTTTTTGCCATTCAATATTAAGTAATTATAATTATTATTTCATCTTCTTTTTATACTTTCAACACAATACAAGCTTTGCCTTTACAAATAAAATGCTTAAACTTAAAAAAAAAATAATGATTTTTTTTTTTTATTATTGTTCATTGCTCTCCAAACATTTTTATTCAGCTAAACATGTTACTAATTTTAACGAAAAGAAAGAAAACAAGAACGGCACCTGAATAATCAAATTGCCTTTCCGATTCAATCATGGGGAGGAATTGGGAACGGCCGTTTCGTCCTTCAACGGACTCATGAGCCCAATCCCGCCTTCCCGATAAAAGACTCGGAAAGGCAATTTGACTATTCAGGTGCCGTTCTTGTTTTCTTTTCTTTTCGTTAATCAATTCTCTCGGCATGTTAAACTTTCCTAATTATGTTATTAATTTTCTTTTTTTATGAAAAAAGAAAGAATACTTCCATAAAGCCACATGCGATGTTAAATCCTGACAATGTAAGTCGATTCTAAACTATTATAAACTAAATCAATAACACTATTGTAGCGGAAAATTTATAATTTTGGAGTCTTTTCTTTTTTGTTTTTGTTTTATTTGTATGCGGAAACTTTTTATGTTAAACTTATTCCCTGACTGAACCTCGTACATCTATAATTTTTCATGTTATTTTGCACATTTCGGATAGTAGATACTGAAGGAGCAGCCTTTAATATCTCTCTTTCTCTCTGTATTTAATTAAATGTTGTTAAGAAAGTGATTTTAAAAATAAATGACAAAATAAGCAAAACAAAATTAAGAATGATGACTACAATATGACTACAATATGACTATGATACAGCAAAAATGTGTAAAAAGTTTTAATGGAAAGTATAAAACAGTTTTTAATTGTACCATCACAATTTAAATACTGATAATAAAAATTATTGAATTCTAAGATGATAATGGGAACTGACGAGAGCTTAAGTCTAAAAAATAAATTATATAACTATATAAAGATCTATCAAGTTTTAATAATTAACATTTTTATGTTAATAATCGTAGCAAATACGTACTTTATTTCGAATGCTCTAAATATTTTTTTAATCTCCTTAGGTTCTTTCATCAATTTTTTTTTAGTCATTTTTCATTTTAAAAGAAAATGCTTCATCCATATACATTGTTTACAAACTCTTTGGAATGGTTTATAATTTTGTTTTGGAGGATAGTGCTAAAAATTTAAATTTACCTTTAATTTTTTTTTCCGGCTTTATCTAATTAAAATCGAAATTGTTTAAATTGCTAGGAAAAAAAAAAGAGACGGTTGATCTTCCCAACATCAAATGACTTTGAAAATTATGATCTTGAGACTGGATTTTAAAGTTAAAGGTTAAAGCACTTCTTTATCATTCTTTTAGGGTAGGCAGGAGATAAGGCTTCAGTGATCATCACTCTTAACTCCTCGACAAACCTAAAGATTTTAAGGTACATGTATTTGAAAATCTGAATTGAAAAAAAGACAGATTGATATTTCTTTTTGGCCTGCAAACTAGTCAATTTTTTGATTAATTAATATATTAGCTTCGCACTTCCAATTATACATCCAAAATTTCTGGTTTTTTTTTTATTCTAAAAGAAGCCAACAACTGAATAACAAAATAAGGGTGATTAAATCTTACAGAAATAACCAGATATATATCCACATCGCATCTCAGCATTCAGCATCAGGTAACATTAGCTTTCGAACAATTGTTATTAGTTATCACTAAACTTAATCAAAACTTTGTAAGGACATAAAATTATTCTGTTGCTTTAAAAATCTAGCTCTGATGATCGAATGGAAAGAGAAAGGAATTTAATTGATACTGCATTTTTCCTACTAAACAACTGACTTTGAAATTTGCCTCTGCTTTTAAATAATTAATAAATGAGTGTTATGAAAACACATAAAATTGGTTAAAAATATGGTACAATAACAGTCAAAACATTACATCACATTACAAAAACATTTTATTATAATTATTTTTAACCAATTTTGTGTGTTTTGATAATACTCATTAAAAGCAGAGGCAAATTTCAAATTCAGTTGTTTAGTAGAGTTTAGGCAGAAATTAAGCTTCTTCTTAAATAAATTTCTAATTTCTTGGCAGAATCATTTCACACATTAGTTTTACTGACAAAGCATAGACTAGTCAAAGCAAGGTTTCCGAATGATGCTAAATCAAGCGTATTCCTATTTTAAGGTTGGCTGTAAGTATAAATAATATGCATACGTTAAATATTTTGTTTTAAGGTTGAGAATGGAAACCAAAATAATCATACTCAGTTTTTAAGTTGGTAACTGAACAAGAATCAGTTAAGTTGGTAACAGAAGTTTTAAGAAAAATGGTCCAAACGTTTTTGGGGTGAAGCACGTACAGACAGAGAAAGAAAAGATCCTTGTTGAACAATAAAACTTTGTAAGCTCAGTCAGTTAGAAAATTCATTTCGCTTCATTAATGGGAATAATATGTTATCTCTTAAGAGTCAAATAAGTCAAAACAAATTCAATGTAAAGATAAGACATGTGACAGTTTTACGATCGATCTCAGATGAGTAAAGTAGGTGCTTTAAAAAAAAAAAAAAAGCTTAAACGTTAACAATTATGTAAGTTGTATCAATAAATAAGACCTTGCATCTACAACTGAGAACCTAATACAGCTGTTTCACGCTTGTTGACGATCATTGACAAGATGACTATCCAAGGCCAGTAATTTACTCTTATGTTGTTGAATTGCCTTCAGAGGTTGTTTCGTGGTTTCTTTGGAGGACAAATATAACGACTCTGAGTACCATGACTTTTACATTGATTTTCTAAAAATTGGTTCGACTTATGGGAGCAATCGATTTCTTTCTTTCTTCAGTATCAAGTTTTATCTAAGACTTCTTTTTTATTATTGTTAGTATATGTTGATGTTTAGTATATTTTTATTGGAGATGGTGTTTATTTCACTTGTATCCATGCACAACATAATCCAAATGGGATCAAGATGACGCTGTGCAGACTGTCCCGCTGTCAGCGAACCTTAGAAAAACATTAATGTTTTCATGGGAGATAAGTGGCGAGTGGGTGGATATTAGTTGGGAGACAGATTTGCTATGAGGGGGATATTTGAGACTTAAGCCTGAACATTAAGGGATGATCAGCAGTTCTTTTTTTAACACGAACGGAGGAACTACAAAATATCGAAAAACATGAATGTAAGCGATTTTCTTGTTGAAGTACATTTTAAATAGAAAGAAATTTTTTATTTTGATCTTTGTAAAATGAAATTTAGTTTTGAAATTTAACTTTTAGTTAATTTTTTTTATCTTAAATTTCAAAATTAATAAAACTGAAAAACATTGAAGTAGTGAGAATAAGACTATATGTTTCACTAATAAAAGATATTTAGAATAAAAAAAAGTAAAATTTATAACTCAAGAAACTTATAGTTTAATTACCATAATTCAGATGCATAAAAAGTTTTCTTTGTCTTAATCTAGAAGAAACTAAATATTATTTTTTAACTTTAACTTTTTTTTTTTAAATAATAATTTTTTTTTAAATAATAATTTTTTTTTAAACTTTAAAAGTTTGTTAATAAGTTATTTATCAGAAAAATTACCAGTATTTTGTTGCAATTAGTTACGCTATTAAACTGAGTGTTTCTGAATTCATTCATTTCTTTCTTTAATAAATAAATTAAAACAAATATATTAATTGAGTGAAATCTCTATTTCTACTTCTATCTATTTTTTTTTTTTTATTCTGTTTCAGAATTCGAACTGTTTGTAGATGAAAAAAAAAGCTTAATTGATAGGGATTTTTTTTTGGGTTGAACCGATAAGCCTTTGAACAGCTGAAGCATTTTGAAATTTATTCAAATCCTTTTTTTATATGGTAGCCATCACTTTATCGATGTTTATTGTAAAACCACAATTATTCATAAGAAGGTTAAAATTCAATAATTGTTTATAACGAATACTTCATCAATCCTCTGAGAAATAACTTATTCCTAAGCAATCTTTTTGGTTGCAATGGACAACTACTCAATTCTTAACTGACCTTTTGTAAACCTTAGAAGATAAGAAGTGTGATATGAATTTTCGTTAGTTAATTTCAAGCCTTCGATCTATGAAACCACTTCCTAGTTTCAATGTTCATTGATAAAACTCCTTAATGAACATCCAAACCGTTTTCAATTCTTCTTTTGAATTTTTTTCTTTATCATTAATTGCTTTAGGATATGATTTTCCTTAATAAAAACCATATTTAAATTGTTCAGAAATTTTAATTACCTTATTAATAAATAAGAAATAAAAATTTCGTAGAACGCATTTTTTAAATAAAAAAAAAAACCCCACAATTTATAAATAAATAATTTTTGTTTTTTATTTAAAAACTCTATTCTGAAAACGTTTATTGTGATTATGGAATAATTTAAAAGTTCAATTTAGAACTTTTTTTCCCTTGTTTTAGGAATGTTGAGTTATTAAGTGAAACTAAATTCAAATTCTGTAAAGTAATTAAATAAATAAGTAATTAAAAAAAAAAATTACAAATTTTGGTAGATTGTAGAATACATGAAAGAAAACAATGGATGCTGTTACCTTTTTAATATAAAAACAAGATTATTAAAAATGTTTTTTAAATATTTCACAATAAGCTAATAGACCCCTTTCTTCAGAAGAAAATTAAAAGACATAAAAAAAAATATGCAAGTGCATCTAGAATATTTCATTTCCTTCAAATAACTTCTTTTAGGAAGACTATAATAGGAAAAACAATATGATATCTGTAGAACTTGAAGGCTATTAAAAAAAAAAAAGGGAAAAATTTAAAAAAAAAAAATGATAGAAATTAAATTTTTAAAAACTAAGATTCTTCCAATATTAGCCTGTTTGTAATTTTTTTTTATTTTATGTCACTTATTTCATAAAATTGTAAAGTGTAATTTATAAAGTAGAAATTGGCTTTATCCGGAGACAAAACTAGATGTTCATTTAAATTTTGATTATATAATGACTTGATTATAGAAAATTAATTTATTGCCAATAATTAATAAAGTTCATAAAATTAATCTTTGAACACTTTCACAATTATTAAAAAAAATTTAAAAAATAAAGAAAGATTGAAGGTACAAAAGAGGTGAACATTTTAGAACAATTTTAGATGGAAAACATCCCATCTGAAGAAATTATTGAACTTACCCTGTGAGCGGTCCCGAAGCCTGAGAAGAATGCTGGGGAGGGTTGTGAGGACCCGTGGGTCCAAACTGGTTGGACGGCACGGATGGCTCCCTTTGCCCACCGCTGTCCACGAGGGCGTTGGCAAAGACGGATCCCATCCATAGGACCCACACGAAGCTCATCGTCCTCATTGCAAATAAATCATCAAAGGATTCCTACTCGATGTGAACTGCAACCAACAATCCTTTACCGTCTATTGTGTTGTGTCAAAACTCTTCTGTTGTTACAATTTCCTTTTATAACTGTAGCTTTTTTTTCCTGTTACAACTGAAGACTAGAAGTAAACACTGAAAAACGGTGCTGATATCTGCCGAATGTCTCCTCCTATGGGGTTATCCGATCCCCGTTGATATCACGAGGGATTTTATTTATTTCTTTTTTTTTTTTCGTAGCAATGTAGTTCTGGTTTTGGCCCTCCGATTCTGGAGGCAAAAGATTCCGTGTCAGTCGATTCTGGGGTGCCGCATCACTTTCCCACCAGCGAGGTGATACTGATCGTTCTTCTCACTTTCACTTGTGTTTCGCACTCTGCCCGTCTGTCTATCGCTTCTCTGCCCACGCCCCAGCCTTACAGAAATGTCTAGAGAGCGTGCGCACTGCCACGAACTTGTCTGGTGGTTGAGCAGCCTCAGGATGGAGATGCTTTAAATGAAAACACAAGAAATCCCCACCAACTTACGCTTTCAATTCAAGGCAGAATTAGTTGTTACGTAATTAAAGGTTGAAATCGATTGATATCTATTTTAATGTTTTAAACATAAAACCTCAAAAACATACAACACAATGAATACGATGATTAAGTTCTCCTGCTTATAGTTTTAAGGACAAACAATATTAAGACATCAATATAAAGGCACGAAATAAGTTATTCTTTTCATTTATTTCGAATTTTATAAAATCAGAAATTTTTTTAAAATTACCTAGAGATTTATTGCATTCGTTTACATATGAAATATTAAAATTGCTCACACAATTAACTGATGTTATTTATTAAAGTAAAGTACTTATATAAACTACTTATATATAAAGTAAAGTACTTGTAAAGTATAGATAAGGTAAAGTACTTGTAAAGTAAAGTATATATAAAGTACTTACATAAAGTAAAATGTATATAAAGTACTTGTAAAGTACTTACATAAAGTAAAAATATCACATTCACGGTGACCACAGTAAAATATTAACGATTACCATTTATTAAAATAAAAAATTCACAGTGACACTATTTCTGATTAATATATTATATGCCTGAGTTTATTAGCACTAAGAAAGAAAGACATTCCAAAGAAAAATTAAATTATGAATGAATTTGTCATTTCTCAAGAAAAACGCTTGAAGGAATGTGCTTGTATTTTGCTTCAGCATTAATTTCATAATTACAATTTATGGAAAGCTATACTAACATATTCCGATAGTTTCGATTCAAAATGTGTTAATATTGGTAAATTTAATGAAATTTTGTAAATATGTAATGTTTAACGAGGAAGAGGTGGGAGCGATTCAATAAGAATTAAGTAATAACGATGGAGAGAAAGTTGTGCCTCAGGGGAGAATGACCCTGAGTTGTTTAATTCGGGACTTTGAGCTCATCTACTGTCCTTGGGCAAAGCGTCCTTCAGTGCAGAAAACAGTCTCAAACGGACAGCAAGAATATTTCATTATGAAAACCTTGCTAGGCCTGATAAAAGTAGAGATATTAAAATAAGAAGATTTGGAGTTACTTTTTCATCCATTTAAATGAGTTAATGTTCCAACAACATTCATTCAGTTTTTAGGTTGTTGAATTTCCATGCCGTAGATGCAAAGAAATCCATCTATTTTATTATGCTTGTGAACGAGAAAAAGTGGAATTTGCAAGACACTGATTACACTTGAAAAACGCAAAAGTTAAGTATAAGGAATTCTTACTTAGATTCGGAATTTAATCTAAGTATTCATTTATAATTCAATGGTAAATCCGGCGAAAAAAGCTCACTTCGATTTTCATTTTTTCTTTGAAATAAAAAAAAATTATCTTTTTACAAAATAATGTATTTCTTTACAGCATATGGCCTTATCCTTAAATTAGATGGAGAAAAGTAGAGGTTGTAGGAATGCTCGGTTGTCTCCATCCTCAGAAAGTGATTAGAAGAAAGCTTAACAAAATAAATAAGCAATGATGAATTAATCGCCAAAAAGAAAAAGTAATGAAGCTGATTTTTACGACAAAATATAGAAACGAACTCCATAAAAATCCGTAAATCTCAAAATATAAATTTAAGTAGGTTAATTGATTAAAACTGTTTTCCATCTTTTCATCTAAATAAATGAAGGCTTTAAATGAAATCATTAAACACTCTATTTTGGGAGGGTGCTGCTTGAAGAGTTAAGAGAGCAGGATCCGGAGGCTCTTCCATGCAATTAAAAAAAAAAAAGTCTGTCATTCAATCTTGTTTAACAACTACCACATCATAGACAAATGTAAGCAATGAAAACAGAAGCTTTCTCATGTTAGAGTCTCGAGGGATGTGTAAACAAGTTGTATTTGCACATGCCCGACAATTTCAGATCAAAGATTGTTGTGGTTTGATAACTGTTCAATAAAGTACTTCATTAATATAACTTATAATGCACTTTCTCTACTTTTATAAAACTTTAAAAAAAAATCACTTACATTTTAAATTATATTGAATGCTATGATATTCGAGATTTTTCTGTCATTTATTTGGATTCAAAGAATGATTAATTTACAAAAATCAATTAAAATAAAGTGGCTATAACTGAATAAATAAAGTTCAAAGTACACTGCTTTTTTTATGTAATAAAGTTTATTTCCCTGCATTTTATGGTTTTCCCACTCATTTACTTAAGCGAAATTAGTCCTATCAAGATGGCAGGATGTGATTTCCTTCTTATTTTTTTCCCTTCTCATTTTATACCAGAAATTGGTGGTTTGAGTCATCCCTTCCATTAAGCGCGGGTCACAAGGTCTCTATGTACAACCCAACACTCTGTAGGGAATCTAATAAATCTCCAGTTTCTCAGGACTTTGCTTCCCATCAAAGAGTTTGCGCACACTTAGTGTCACTTGAAGCAATTGATTCACGACCATCTTCTGTTGAACGAATTTCAAACCTTCTTTGATTTCATGTGTTCTTTTGATAAAAGAATTAAAAAATATTGATAACAAGGAAACGAAATTTCTCTCTTGTTGTGTCGCACAGAATTATCAAACGGAATTTCTATAAAAGATTTAAATTTACTTAAAAGTCATATAATATTGGAACTTCAGTGGAAGATACGGAGACAAAACGAAGGAAAAAAAAATAAGCGTTTATCCAAACTAAAATATAATTTAAAATCTGTAAAAAAAAATAAACAAATAACTAAAATTGCTGCTTGAATTATTACAAAAAATCCATAATACGGAAGCAAAGAAAAATAACTTTTATTAACAGAGACGCAACTAATCAGCTGATTTAAGCTCTTAATAATTTTGTAACATAGAACAATAATAGATATAAACTCTTTCTTAGGCTCCTTTAAGTGACAAAGAAAAACTAGACGACTCAATTTATTTTATCTTGATTTTTTAATACAGTAATAAGCTTTTTCTCTAATATTAAAATATAGTCCATCATAAGCAAATGGTCAGTAACACTATTAAAGATCTATTATGTTAACTAATTATCTAAGATAAAATCTAAACAATATAATTCAATATTATTAGTAATTTTTGCTAATCGGAGCCTTTCGTAAAAAATAATAATCGAAAAGAACTGACCATAGATAGTTGTCGATATTGCAACATTATCTTCAAATTTTCCAATTTTTCATAATATGGAATATTTCAAGGATTTGCAATGAGAAGACATTTTTAAAACTGAGAGCTGTTTTATCACTATCTTTTGCAAAAAACAAAGGAGTTTATTAAACAGGTAACCTTGTGAAAGTAGGAAGATGATGTTAAGTAATTTAACAGTAACTTTTACAATTTCAATCAATATGCTTAGTTTAGCACAGGGTTTCTCAATTTGGAATTAACAGCTATGAAGAATTTTAAATTTTAAATTTCCTTTATATGTAGGCAAACATATAAACATGTACATATTTTTGTAATAAAAAGAACACATAAATTTCTTAACCATTTTTCCTAGAAAATTCAAATTCATCAAATCAGTCAGTCTGTTTATGTGATGTGTGTTTGTTTGTGTTAACGGCTCCCCCTTTCCCAACCTGCCCAACAACTTATGGATGGATATTCTTGAAGTTTGGTTTGTACATTTAAGAATACTTGAATCCTTTCCCAGGTGGTCCTTGTCGAGAGAAGAGAAGATGATACAAATTCCAAACAAAAGCCTCATAAACTAGGTTTCTGATTTCTATCTAGTCTTAAACTAGAATGGTTATTAATCCTTTTCACTAATCCATTGATTTGCTCAAGGTTTGATAAGATTAAAATTTAATAAGCTTTAGGCAATTTATGTAAATAATGAAGACATAATTAATTTATTAATTTCCAAAAATTATAATTAATTTCCACATCAGAATATGGAAAATTTATACTAAAGTATTCAGCAGATATAATTTCAAAATAAAATAAAGTTTAGTTTATGTTGTTTTCACGACTTTTAAAAAAAAAGAATAAGATTAAAAAAATAATAAAAAAAATAATTAAGAAAAACATTTTAACTAAGTAGTTAATTAACTAAGTTCTTTCAGGAACGTCTTATTATAAACATCTATCTAACTGGTTTTGTATCTTTACAAATTAATAACCCCTTTTTTTTCACCAATTTTTTTCTGATTCTAAACGGATTATACAATCAGTTAGTGTAAATGGTTAAGTATTCACATTAAGCCCTTCCACATCAAAGCTCCCGACCTTTCCGGACCCACGAGACTAAGTTGAGGTCGGGTAGTCAGCCTGACACGGAAAGATATCCGTCTTAAGAAATCATTCAGGACTGGTGGTCCCTAGGACCCATGTAGAGGAGAATTCAGCATGGAAAAATCCTCGATATCCGCTGGGATCGGGCATTGAACCCGGCTCCTGCAGGCAGCAGTCAAATGACTTACCATTCGGCTACTGGGGCCCGCAATTAGTGTAAATACGTCTATTAAAATACCACAGTAATGTAAGAATCATTAGAGTTTTGCAAACAAGCTAAATAATTCTGACTTTGATAGTAGATCTACATGTCCAGTTGATTGGGACTCAATATAAAAGCAAAATTAGAATAACCATTTCCTATTGGAAAAAAAAATTACAGATAGTAAATCTAAATAAAATATTCTAGAAACATCTTCTAAATATTGAAATTATACCTATCCTAAATTTTATAAAAAATAGTTTTTGATCTTTTTTTCTGAATTATATTTATTAATATTAAGATTAATTGCATGTTTAAAGATGCATTTTGAGAATAAGTCAATTCATCTGATTAGGAAATGCCAATGCATCGATAGAATTTAGTAATTCATACAGGACACCTTCCTAATGCACAATACAGCAATGCATCCAAAACCTTCCCCCCTCCCTTTGCAAGAAACTTTTGCGAATCTGTGTTAAGCAGTGACTAGCAGTGACTAGTATTCAGTAGTGACTAATTTAGAATATTTCCTGCTAGAATAAATCCAGAATAGTCCCTGCTAGACAATGAATTTCAGAGACTATTCTAGATTTCACTTACAAACAAAAGGACTGATTTAGGTATCTTCAGCGTTGAAAAAAAATAGTTATGATTCCCAAGAGGGATAAAACTGTGAATCCGTAGATGAGAAGCTTCTTTCTAAAATACGGCAAATCGCTCTTCAATAATTTTAAGAAAACCGCTTATTCTAACAAACTGAAAATAAAAATGATGGAGCTACAAAGAAAGGCTTTTGAAAATGGATCTGGTATTTTTTGGAATGAGCCCTTCAATTTTTCAGTGTATTAGTTAAAAATATTTACTTTTATATTTGTCTCCTCTAAGTGATTTCTGTTGAATTACAATTAGTAGAAATTTCATTGCATATTTCTTCATTCTTATAAAATCATTGTAACCTACGGATTCATCAAATATGGAATACAGTTAAACTTAATCTTAATGTTATCATTCCTAAAATTAGAAATAAAGTTAATTAATATACAAGTCAATGAACTGGTTTGACTCGACTCTCAAGAGCTTTTGTTGATGAAAACTTTCAGAATCTCTACAAAACATTAAAATAAATAATTAACTTTATTGGCAAACACAATTCAAACTTAATAAAATCTTTGTAGAAAAACCCATGTCTGGAAATAGTTAATAGCAGTTACAACAACAAATAGTATTAGCATATTACATTACTATTTTAAAATGTACTAGTACAAATGATCTCATCAACTTAAGAAATAGCTTTATTTGTAAAATACAACTGTATATTATTTTTTATTTGTTTGAATGTTGCAATGATTTGTTTTATGTCTGTCCTGTGATGCCCAAAAGGAGTAAAATTAAGGCCCGTTACAGTAGAAGTGACAGTAAATCATCTATACTGAATCCAAAAGAGTTCCATAAGCATAGAATTTAGAGTTAGATTTTGGAATAGAGATGCGTAATTATTATTTCTAATAGCTAACGACAAACAGTTAAAAATGATCGTATATGCGGCAATTAAATCTAAAAATGGAATTTGCAAAATTTTTTTTACTAAAAAACAAAGAGAACACATCCAAAGATGCATTAAATTTCATTGATTATTGCGATCAAGAGAAGTGCCCAGAAATTTAGTTGATTGTTTTAGCCATTCAACCAAAAAAAAAAGTCCTAGCTTTTTCCAGATAGGGAACGATCTTACAAAAAAAAAGCAAAAAAAAAAAAAGCGATTTTTTTTATTTTTTTATTTTTTTTATGGAAAACAGGTCTCAAATGCTAGATTTCCTCCATTTTCTGAGGCAAATCCCTATTAACCCCCTCCCCTCTTCTTGTTACACCAAATGATAACGATGATTATAAATGTGTTACACCGTTTCTCTAATAATTAAATACATCAGATTCTGAAATAGCACTAGTTTCAGTAACACTAAAAAGCAATGCAAAACCAGACACGACTGTTATTTACGAGCCTCAATAGAACGTATTTTAATTCAGTCACTCATGAACAGGCGAACTTAGATTTTTTAGGCTAAAATTGTATATCACTAAAGCTTTTAACTGTTGCGAAACAATTAATTAAAAATTCTTTGTAAAGCAAAAATCCAGGAAACAGTAGAAAAACTAAAACACAGGAAACAGTAGAAAAACTAAAACAAAGTTAATTAAAAGACCATGCAGGCCCTGGGGTTGCCGAGGCTCCCAGCAATTCTCGACCAACGGGACTATTTGAGGTCGTATGGTCAGACCGATGCCAGCCCTTTACAAGTACTATAAGAATAGAAAAAAAGTAAATTATTATTAACTCAGTTGATTATATTTTATATTGATAAACGCAATTTATTTCCTTCAAGAAAAAGCGTTAATTTTCTTTAGCTTACTTTTCTAGGAAAGTAAGGCTCATCAAATCTATCAGTCTGTCTATGTGTTTGTGTGTGTCCTCGCCTTATAACTTTGAACCACTCGATGAATCTTCTTGAAACTTGATATATAATCTTAAGGACAGGACGATCGAACTTTTTATATTTTATTCAGTGTCGATCCTTGTATTGTGAGGAGATTATGAAAATTTCCTCAGGAAATCACGGAACCGAAACAAAGATTTTTTTTTTCTATATCTTACAATGAATATTAATCCTCTTATTGTCTGTACCAGCTATTATGTTATTAAAAATTGGATTTAGGCAACTTCAGTAGGTAAATTCAGATTTAATAAATTAAAAAAAAATCGCTGCCATTTGTATTAACACATATAATTAAAAAAAAACAAACAACCAAAGCGGAGATTATTCGTTTGTATTATTTTCACGATTTCTTATAAAAAAATAATATTTCATTTAAGTAGTCATTTTTGATCTACACTTATGTTAATTTTACATTTATATTAGAATACGACTGAAAGCCATAATTTTTGGACTTTTGAATTCACGCATTACGTACAAGTGCTGTTTTATTGCCTAAATATCGCATGATCTATACTTAAAAATCATTTCAATATTTTGATTATTTGATTCCTCGGTGTCAATTATTCTAAAGTTAAAAAAATATTTTCCATCCATAACCTTTATTTTTTAAAGATTATTGTAAGAAAAGATTACAAAAGTAAAAAACGTAAAATAAATAATTCGGAATGAAAAATTATAATACAGTCAGTGATTCTAATTACATTCTGTTATTTCCAATCATTGTACACACGTAACGAGCAGTTCTCTGTCTGCCAATTTTGCTCTATCTTTTCGAGAAGTAATTGATTTATTTATTTATTTATTTATTTATTTATTTATTTATTTATTTATTTATCTATTTATTTTTGCATTAATGTAAGTGTAAGCTTAGGTTAAACCTTCTGGCAATATTAAGGTTTTTAATGTATTACATTAAAAACAAGCCTAGAAGAAATGAAATTTACAAATATAACAATTCGTCTGATTGGCTTGATTTGGATGTATAATATTGGCTTTCCCTTCAGTAGAGTTATTTTAAATTTCATTCACTGTTACGTGTAATATATTGTAAGGATCATCATCAGTTTGCCTTCTTGGAAAGAAAAGGCGTTGTACAAATGGTGATTTTTATGAAATCCTAAATTATTACTATGTTAGGTAGGGCGGAGGCTTTCTACATTCTATATTATCATAATTTCACAGACGATTCGATATAAAGAGGCTGTTGAACCACAAACGTTTTGCTTAAATGGGTGGAGATTTTTAGATTTAACTTCTTAAGCATCAAGATTAGTCGAAATTTTGTTATAAAATACAAAAATTTAGTTTATTTTGAGTTTTCATACTTAGAATTCTGTTGCGTGTAAATTTTTTTTAAAAAAAAGTGATTGTCTTCAAAATGAAGAAAACCGAAGAAAACTGAAATCTACTTTAAAATAAAATAAAATAAAATAATGAATGGACTTCTATTACTGTTGATGTTTCCTTTTCATTGCTGTTAATTTTTCTTTTTTTCCAAAACATAATTGATGGGTTAATAGCGAAAAATGATAATAAAAATTTATGATAATAAAAAATAAAGAAATAAACTAGGCGTAAAATTGAGATCTGTGACCATAATATTATCGCGTCGAACCAGTCCTATCGGTTGTATTAATGTTCTATTACGTTAACTGGCAGTTTATTTGCGTTCAGTGGCATTTTTAAATCAGTCAAACAACAGCTTTTAAGTTAAGTAGATATTTTCGATTTTTTTTTATAGGCCTAATTAGTTGATTAAGAATAAAAAATTAAAAAAAAGGCTCAAGAATGTCAAAAATAGTGTATGTTAAAAGATTGATTTAATAGTGTTTATTGCTTAATTCTTTATTTTATCTGTTTATGTGCATACGTATGTGAGTGTCCATACAAATGTTAGGAAGGAAGTTGGACTGAACTTAAATAAGAATCTAATCAAAAGTTCTTAATAATATTAGATTTCAAGTCTACAACAGCAACAACAACAAAAAATTAAATTAAATTAACAAACATTTCATATTAATTCAACTGTAGTCGAATAAATATAAAGAGGCTTATATATAAATATATAATATTGTAAATCAGGAAATAATGTAGACGACTGCGGTTATGGCGTGCAATGTATTACAATTGAGAGGGATTATGTTGCAATGCTTTTGGATTGCAATATTTAAAGTTATAATAAGTAATGATCATTTAAATTAGCAATTACATATATGTTCACTCAATTCGTAATAAATTAAAAAATAAAATAAAAACTGAAGGGTAATAATCATCATGTAATGACAAGAGTAGGGCGATTCAAGTGCCAAAAAACAACTTCAGAGTGCCAAAAACTAAGTCCCTACGTCCATAAGTAAAATTTGAATTTAATATAAATAAGATAAAGGTAGGATCTAATGTGTCCGGTATATACACTCTGGGAGATGCGTTCATATCCTCAGTAAACTCCAAGTAGCGTTTACCATTCACTGTCATCGAAGAAGAACTGTTCCCGATACATTGAAAGAAATTCCAGGCCTGGGGAATTAATCATGCATGTTGCGCATGGGGATTGAAATCCGACCAGTAGTAGGTGTTGTGCGGATTCACGGATCATCAAGATGGAATTTCGCCTCATCTGTTCACACAATTCGATCGAACAGTGTCTCATCCTGTTGCGATTCATCTAACAGGATAGTGCAGAACTCAATCCTTCCGTCAGGATCATCCTTAAACAGTGCGGAAACTCTTTGTGGACAATAAAGCTTTAAGTTGAGTAAGACGTTGCACTGATGCATGTGCAATGCCTGTTTCACCAAACAACTTTCGTATCGACTTTTTCGGAGTTTTCATCAGCGTTTCGGGAGTGTTGTTGGTACTCTTCGGTAGTGATTGTGGTGTGTGACCACAACATGTTTTGTTGCAGCAGAACCAGTTTCTTCAAATTTCTTCTTGATTGCAGATTGTTTCACGTTTCAGAGAAAAACCATATTAATAAACCTTATCAAATAAATGTCTTGCTGCAGAGATGTTATTCTTCGACTCCTAAATAAACTTAACGACAGACACACGTTGCTTTAACATTAACCGGAACGCACCATTTTCCCTGCCTGCCGTTGTGAATTATCGCACGGTCACTAATGTGCGATCAATATCACGAGGGTGCACATCCACTGTTGTACAAAGGCGAAAGTGACTCCCAGGAAGAAGTAACAGAGTTGATAGGATCCAACTGGTGCACCCTGTAATTTCAATTGTATAATATCGCGTTGCTTTTAAAAACAAATTGTCAACAGAGATGATACTACGACTGTGGTAATATCATGGCCCAGATCGAATTATTTAGTCTGAACTTTACATATTCATCCAAACAAGTTGGATGTTTTTTCCTATCGTAATAAAAATATAGAAGATAGAGGCCAATCACGGAAAAAAAAAATAAAACACCAAAAAAGAAAACTGAATTAGCTTTTAATTTTTTTACAGAATAACTAAATGATTATTACAAAATCCGTGGACAATCTTTTTCCCAGAAACGCTTTTATCGGCCACGACAAACCTCGTTAAAAAAATCCAAACAAAACATAAAAACGACAGTAATTATTAACAGATAATCTTTAAAAGATGAATTTTTTGTACTGGATAGCGAAATATTAAAGGAATTACATTTTTCCCTTATTTCTATGTAAGTACAACGGAGCAAATTTCTGTGAATCTCTTTGACAATCTGCCAATTGATTACTACATTTGAGATTAATGGTCACAGAGGATCACCAACGGAAAATATTATACAGTAGATTTAGAGCATCGATGAAATGTAATAACATGAGTTTGAATATCGAATTTCATCGAAAGCTATGATAATATTTGCTACTTCTTATTTTGCATTCATTCACGTAAATATTTTTCATTTTTTAAGTTCAGTGAAAACTTCATGTGATTTTTCAAAATAAGAAAACATTACTTTTTTTTTCGTTCAAATGTAGCGGGAAAAATAATAATCATGTTTATATACAAATGTGTGTATACAAATATAATACGTTTTCTTTATTCCTTTTTAAACATTTTAGTTTTTTAAAAAAGTTGTGACGACAACAGTAATAACAATATATATATATGTAGCACGCTACTCATTTCCTAGAAGATAGTAAAGGACTAGTAAAGGAATAGTAAAGGAATAGATAGTAAAGGAATTCCATCTCTGCTCTTGTAGATGGAAAAAATAAATAAATAAATTTTCGTTTAGTGAAGGGGTTATATTCGTATCTTGATATTAGGAGAATAATAATTTTTTCTCATAATCAAAAGGAACGTGGTACCTCTAAAAATTAAACTAAAATCTAAAAAATTCACATTAAATAAAATATAGAAACTTCATGTGCTAGCCTCCGTTTGGAGACCTTGTTGTTTTACTGCTGATGATCGCTAACGAGCGTGAAACAGCTACCCTGGGATGTCACTTGGGTCTCAACCTTTTAATGTATTTGTTCATAATTGTTTACGACAATCGTTTAAAAAAAATTGTGTGAAAATGTAGAATTTCCAAACTTCTGTTCTCCCGTTACTTAGTATAGCTTCCCATTTTGTTTTGTTTTGTTTTTTCACATTGAGATATTAAAAAAAATTTGGTGGTCCTGAATTAGCAATTTCTCTTAAGAGCCTTTAAAATTTAAGCTGTTATTCAGATCGCTGATATACATTTGATTATTATTATTATTATTGTAAATTGTCTTTGGTGTAGCTACGGAGGTATAACAGTTTGCTATTGCAAATTTTATTATATTTTACAAAATTCTTGATTTCGGAAATTTCGGCTCTTGAAATTTTAAAAATTGTGGTAAATTGCAAATTTCTCGAGATTTCCTGAAATTTTCATTTTTTTTATTTTAGAAAATAACTTTATGGTTTGAACTGCTTACTTTGATTTACTGATTTTTTTTCTATTTTTTTTTTCACTTTTTACTTCAGAATTAAATTCTTCTAGAGCCAACCAGAAAAGAAGGAAGATAATTTCAATTGAGGATTTTAAGCCATACTAGCCTAACCCTCAAAAAGCAAATATTGGAGAAATGGTTTGAAACGTTTGTTGGCAGTGTATAAAAAACAATATACACTTTGCTGCTGTAATTTATATACCAAAGAAAATTAGCTACATAAATTACAGCAGCAAAATGCGTATTTGGTTTTTGTACACGACCACCAACCCTTTCAAACCATTTCCCCAATAATTTTCTCTTTCAGGGTTCGGCTAGTATGGTTTAAAATCCCTCATATTATAATTATGGTATTTTTATTTGTTTTTCTTTCAGTGATAAACCACTTGCCTTTTTCTTTCAACTTATGTGTATTAATCTGCATACCTAATTTTTTTTAGACTTATTCAAAAATGAAAGAACACCCTCACAGAACACCCTGTTGACAGAATTACATTCATAGGATGTTTCACTTCTTACAAAGACCGAATTGTTTCGTATAACGGCAGTTGATTGAACGTATTCTTGTACTAAACAGCAACAAGTGGTTAAAATCAGATGACATCCAGAGACAGATAGGACTGGCACTTGGATTCAAGAGTGTTTTCCGAGGACCCGTATCGTGTTGGAATTCTTTTCCACTACCCACCCAGTGACTAAAGCGACGTCAGGAAGAAGAAAAAAATAAATGAAAGGAAAAAAAAAAAAGCTAGAAAATGAATCGTGGTCCTTCAAAAGTATGAAGCGACGTGTTCTGACTGATAAATTTCAAAAGATGGCTGTTGGTGACGACCCTCGTAATGATTAATGGTAGATCACGTGGTATAGCTCTTAAGAGTCTAGGCGTCTTGAATTTTTTTCTTCTTGTTTCTCCTCCTCCTCCTCTCTTTCTCTGTCGCTCCCAGAAGCCACGAGGAGGTCATCTCTACTTCCGCAAAAGGTTTTCGCATCTACTAGTGGAAAGAACAGTGAGCTGCAGGGAGTCCGACTTGGACAGATTACCCACAAAAACCGCATTCTGTTCTGTCGCGAAATGCCTCTTAAGAATGCAGCAGTTTTTATTAGGATTCAACCACAGGAACCTTTAATGCCATATTCATCTGTTAGTGTTTTGCACTGTTTACTGGTGTGTAAAGATCCCTTCCAGAGTATATTTTGAGAAATATTTATCTTGATCAACATGAAAGGCAAGAAAAAAAAAAAAAAAACGGAATTTACTATATAACGGTAATTTCTTAAACATATCGAAGAAAATTTGCTACAACATTTTATTTCTTATTAATAAAACTGTGGTTTTACTAAAATGTCTTTTACAGAATTATGGACATTTTGTCTTTTTTAAACGAAGATATCAGATGGAACACATAATTTCCTAAGAAGGTTCATTTTAAATATGCTTAGAATAAGAAGGTTTTTCTTAACTCAAAAACAAAAATAAGAGTTTGAGTCTAATTTAATTAAGTCTAATCAAAATGTATTTGTAAAAGCATTTGTATAAGTATAATTATAAATTCAAATTCCTAAATTTATATATTTATGTATGTAAGTCACTTCTGCAATACGTGGATACATTTTATAAAATTCTTATGATGGTGGAGCAATGAAATTCTAGCCATTTCTGTAAATTTTTCTTTTTCTAAATCTAAATTTATCCCAATAGGACTTTTCAGATCAACTTAAGTCATATTCAACTCTTCTGCAGGAGCGACCGATTGTTCCTATAAGTCATTTCTAATTTTTTTTTTTTTTAACCATTTTCAAGAAAAGTTACCATTTTGCTTTGAATAAACATTAAATCCAGAACTAAATTTCTTCTAATTTAAGCAAAACTAATTAAGACTAGAATTTGCAGAAATTGACGAGAAAATTACACATTGGATTAAAAAAAAAAAGTAAAAACTGAAGGAAGAATTTTGCATCTCTCTGGTGAATGTTAGTGAAAACTTGATCAGTTTCATTACCATTTATTTTAAAAATCAAGCGGATCCATCCGAATCCCAATAAAAATTATTGTATGCTTAATGTGAACAAAATGGGAAAATTGCGAGTTGTTTTTTGTTTTTTTAAATTGTTGTTTCTTTTTCCAACGAATTCGTGTGAATGTATATAGCTCTTGAAATATAGTTACCGGATACAATTATTCGACTTACGAGAAGCTTCTCCTAAAGTATCGTGGGTAATTTCGGCCTGAAGTTGAAATTTAAATCCTAGTCAACGCTTTCTTTAATTTCTTTATAATGATCATCAGAAATGGATGGTTAACTTTTAATATTTGATGCTCTTAAACAAAAACAAATTTAAGTATGAAGTTGCTGCAAAAATAAGGGAATGTTTAATCGAATAAAACAAGTTCAACCAAATGCAAACTTCGTCATATAAGCAGACTTAATTCATTTACAAGGAGTTGCCAAATAAAGCTGTAAGCATATAAGGAATATTCTGAATATTGGTAAATGCAGGATCTTTAACTCTAAAAATTGGACTTGTGCTGATTTCATAATGTTTCATCAATTTTCATCAACTTTTCAGGAAATGATCAATTCTTCCTTTCTTTCTTTGTTCTATATCATATATTTCGAGTCACTATTTAATATCATGAATGATACGTACTTTTCTAGTCTATTAGACTAGAAAGTTATTACACTGACTAGATATCTCAAAATTTCATTTTAATTCATAAAATCGATTTGATTTCTTTTTGTTAACTTATGAAGAATGGAGGTTAAATTGAATTATCCCAATAAATATTAATGCATTCGTTTTTTTTTTAAAAAGATTTTACCTCAGAATTTGTTTGATACAAGTGCTTACAAACTCCTGCTACCCAAGCTCAAACTTTAGGCTAGACTAATTCCAATAGTTTTTTCTGTCTCCTTGTCTGTCGTTTCTCTTACAAGAGTACAGATTGACAATCAAGTAATATATCAGTTTTTTTTTAAGTAGATATTAGAAATCTAATAAGATACTAATATCTACTACATTCTTATATAATAAGAGAGAAGAAATTATAAATTGTAGTCAGGTACTTTAATTTTAGCAACGTTATGTTAATAATGTTTTATATTGTTTTGCATTATTTTTAATTATTTTTGGTAATTGATGATGTCTAACAGAAGGTCTACAGAAAGATAAAAACAAATTAAATCGCAATATAAAGACCTTCCAATATTTTGAGTAAGCCTATGATAGAATAATTGAAAAACAAAAAAGATTTTTTTTTTTTTTTACTTTCGAATTATGTAATTTTATTTTTTCTAGTGAGATAATCATAGACATTTAAATCTCTATTATCCCTTAAGTAATAAGATGCGAAATCCATTCCGTCAGCTGAAAACACTTTCAGAATCTCCTGAAATAGAACATTGACTTGAAGGTAATTGCTAATATGGAAAGAAAGGAGAGATTGTAGATGTTTCAGAATGTAGGAAGCTTCAGAACATAAAAATTCCGCAGCGTAAATCGAAAAGCGATAATAGCCCCATTAACGCCTCCGAAAAGCCACATCCTCCATGTTTATGTAAAGCAAATGACTTCCAAACGAATTGTAAATCGAACATGAAACTTAACAGGCTCATGGAATCTGAATAGATTTCTGGTTACGACGATGAATCGAAACGGCATTGTTAATGGATATTAGGAACATTCCAGAAACATTAACTATCAGCTTACAATTTTATCGTTCAGGCATTTCTCTTTTAATAGGATTTCAGATTTTAATCTGATACTATTTCCGTTACAAAAACATTTTGTCAAGAATATCTTGATTCCAGCAGTAAAGAAAAAAACGTAATTTTAATTCAGTGATGTATAAAAAACGTAATGTCTACAAAATATATATTTCGTATTTTCAAATAAATTATGTTCGAAAGTCTTCTCCAAGTAACAATGGAATAAAAAAATCGTATTTACATCATCGCACATTAACGTGATTTAGGTTAGTGGGCATTTTTAGAAATTTTAAGATATTTAAAATACTTTAAAACATGATTATTAGCTTTGCTTAATTCAAATTTAATCTCTTAATGCTTAGAGATCAACAGCGACCTTTCAGAAATAAATAAACAGGGTCTCTGTGATGCTTCTAAAAACGTAAAAGCAAACGAAGCAATGGCAATTATCTAGTTAACAAAATGTTGTAGTATATTTTTTTGAATTGCGGTGTAATTTCCTTCGCCAGATTAGATCCTAGCTACTTTACGTCAGAAAATACTGAACTTTGTGAACCACTATTACATACATCTATTAAGTTGACAGAGTGACAGTTCACCCAAAGATCGACGATTTCCAAATTTGCTACTTCAAAATTTACATTTTTTTATTTAAATTCCTTTTCAACCATGGGCTTAATACCTATTACAGGAAAAGTTTAGATTAAATTGTTCTAAGCCCTGCATTAGGGAAATGTAATCCCGAAAAAGAAAAAAAAGTAATTTGACGAAGAATTATGAGTGGCCAAGTTGAGAATATAATGTTGCTCCACCAGTGAAATTAATATTCTCGTCACGTCATGGTAATTATGAGTGAGGGTATTACCTTACGCTTTCCCCACTCTCCAAGTCAACAACGGAAAGGAACGGGTTTGCAGAAAAGATTACATCAGAGATTCTATTAACTCTCTCTCTCTCTTTTTTATGATATTACGCTATTATGACACTCTTACCATTTTAATTTCACTCTCTTGTTGCAATTTAAATTAATTGAAGGTCGTTTTTTTAATATCTATTGAAGATCCAATTTCCTTTTATGATACATAATGAATCCTTATCGAGTGGCAAATCTCTCAGAAGTTCAATCAGTCTAACAGACAACCCGCGGCAGAAATCCAGTGGAAAACACCAAAATTCAAGAATAAAATTTAAATATAAAAAAACAAACAAAAAAAAAACCCGATTTCCTAAGAAATAAACCGCGAAACTAAAGAACTTTAATATTTAAAATCAAAGGCTTTATTGAGGTTATCTCCAATCATAGCTTGGTTTGAAAGAAAATAGAAATATCCACGGGAGCTGAAATATTTTTAAATTTAATCTAATGAAACTTAAAATTTCTTCAAATTGCTTACATTGTTGTTACTATTGGATTTTTCTGAAATTGAAATAAAAGGGAAAAAATATTTCAAAATATTTCAAAAATTTAATATTTGGAAGAAATTAGCTTATTTCTTGAAGAATCCCTTTACTCTGTGAATTTTTTTTTCATGGATATTCATCAGGTTTGAAACCGAAGCTCTTTATGGGCTTATATGATAATGAATATCTTATATGATAATGAATGTTTTGTCATACTTTAATATCTACACCTTTCAGAAACGAATATGCTTTCTATAACGTAATAAATTAGCAGTGTTTTGTACAGTTAATATAAATTCTATTACGCATGCGTATTAAAATTCGTATTGATGTACTTATTTTATTATATAAATTAGCAATTATATACCTACTATTATGTAATACCATTGTCTTTCATAGTTCTGTTCTTTTATTGTTTTTCGAATTTAAAAAACTCTTAGACAAAACTAAACGCATCCAAAGAAAGCAAATTATCTGAGATTTTAATGTCGAGTACATCCCTTTTATCAAGCAAACACGTTTTTATGCTGTAAAACCGGATTATAAATTCACATTTGAAATGGATTAACAATAAGTTTACTATTTCATTTCCATCATGTAATATATCAATCCATTTTTCAATGTAATTTTTAAAAAATATCGCGAATGAAATAAAGCGATAATATAACTTTATTATTAATTCATTTTTATTACAAAAGAGACTACATTTTGTAGTTTTCTGAATATCTTCTACTACACTTATTAGACATGTTCCATTTCTTAAACAAGTTCTAACATTTAGAATTTAGACTTATTTGATTTATAGATACATTCACTTTGTATTCTCTTGGATTTTGAATCTTTCTGATCGAATGATTCTTGCCATGGTCAGTAGATCGTGATCCTGTGATTAATAATCACAGTTTCTAGAACATAGTATTCTGAAATAGCTCTGATAATCATTCTTTATGATGACTCTAGAAGTATATTCTAAATATGTGAGACTGTACCATGCACCCTGTCAGTTATTTCATGGTTTTGTAATGAATTAAACTGTTTTCTAGCAAGTAATTTTTTTAGCTTGAAACTTATATAACAATAATGTAATTGTATTGATTTGTTGACGATGATAAGTAACTACATATAAAATCACTTCGCGAATCTTTGATTTCTTTAATTATTTCTTGAAGCTTCACTGAATAATAATCCTTATTATTTTATATTATGCAGAAATAGAGAAACGAAAGTCAAAATATTTTTATATGTTCGTGGAATTTTAAATTGATTTCGTACCTAACGTTACGACGCGTTCTTTACTAAAGGTACGGCTCTCATGTGAATAGAAGACACGTCATTTCCATACAATTCCTCTAACTGTCTCCTATCTTTGGCTCGATCAGTGCTATTGTGTTCGACTGATTTCTTTTGTTATTATTTTTAATACCAGTATCCAATTGACTATTGATAATTGATAATCTTAAGTGGATTTTATTTTATATTTGACGAAGTTTTATCAACTTGGCAAAAATAATTCATTTACAAGATTTTGGAGTGCAGAAATTCCCAACTCTTTCTTCCTCTCAAAAAACTTATTTATTTTTTATTATCAAATATTGATAAGATTTTACTTTGCTCGTTTTATATTAAAAATACTTTCTTTTATTATTAAAAAATAATAATTTTAAAGGATGTTCTCTCAGAAACTACGAATTGGAGGAATAAATCTCTAGAAATTGAAGAATATATTTTTAGATTTCTTTCTTATTATAATTTTTTTTATATCAAGAATATGCCTTTTTTTTATTTCTATATAACTTTATAGCTTCAATATTTATAGCATTTCATTTTATGATCGTGTTATTCCCTTATTTATTAAAAAAAAAAACCAAAAAAAAAAACCAACCGATTAATTAATTTTCTTTAGAATCAAGGCCACTAAGTTTAAATACATTTTCCCTTCTACTTTTTTTTTAGGAAAAAAAAAATCAAATCAAACCCTTCTACATTTCTAAATGTTTGGATCTTCTACAACATCTAAATCATCTCATTAGAATCCGTTCTTTTCCAATAGGTCAAAAGGAAAAATCGGTCGGACAACATTCGTATCTTTTATTAAAAGTTCAATTACAACATCAAAGCGGAATGATTACTGTTAGACATTTTTTTAAAAGAACATTAGTAACTAATGTTGCCGATATCCTTGGTCCAGAATATTCCATTAAAAATTAATTAGTTATTGATGAATTGCATTAAAACATAGTCGCGCCATTGAATGAAAGATTAAATACATATAGACTGAACGGAATTCCATTGAAGAATTGGAATAACAAACCGGCGCCTGCGCACATCAATTCTACTGAGACCTGTTTTGTTACTGTGAATTTTTTTTTCAAATTCATTATAATAAAAATATCGTTCTTGGTTAAAGAATTCATTTACAGTAATTTATAATTTACAGTTAAAATAGAGGTCTTTCTTATGGCTAAAAAAACTTCAATTTATCTCATTTTATTATTACTTTTAGTCTTCTGATACAAGTATCAGAAGGCTTATAATCCCGTCTTTGAGGACAAGTATTATTAAAATCTCTTTAAAATCTCATTAAATTATCATTAAGCACAACAATCCCAACAATCGTAACAATTGCGTCTTTTGCATGCGCAACAATCACATTTTTAATAATAAGGAAATTAAAGCAATATCAATTATATTTTCTTAAACGTATCAGTGGACGTTGCGAAGTATTGTGATTGGTTTATTAGTCTTTATCCCTATCTTGTTTAATTATCAAAAGCCAAAAACAAAAATAATGAGAAAAATTTAGTCTACAAATAAGATCTGTGATTACCATAAACTTTAAAATTGATTTTTTTTTTTAAATAAATATTAATCCATTTAGAACATACGCAGTATCTTGCTACATCTTTCTAGTTTTTCACAATTAATGAGTTTATGAATAATTTTAAGTATTAATTATTGGAAATAAATTTTCTTGATGAATAAAAAAACAAATGAAAAAAATATTTTTTAAAGATTTGATTTAGTAAAATTTTGAATTTTAACTTTAAAAGATACTACTCCGATACCCCTACCATTGCGATAACTCAAAATTCTTTAGCTTAGAAAGATGATATTTAGTTTTAGGTTATCTAAAGCATGGGGGATTAAAATGTATGATAATTCAAGAAAGCGAAATGATACATTAATTGTTCGATTCGTAGAAGAAGTCTTATTGATGAACGATTTCATAAACTAATTCCACTTTGGTATTAGTTATTAATATAATATCAAGAGTATAAGAGCTTTAAGTAATTTTATAAGCGTGCCTCTGAATTTTTGCTAAATATTTAGTTGCGAAGTAAAAATATAAATATTGGAGGATATGTTATTGAAATCTAAAAGTTTTGGCAAAATAAAAAAAAATAAAAAAATAAAGATTATGAAAGAATAAAATAAAATAAAATAGCCCACAATTTCTTACTACCTTGATTTATTTGAATATAAGTTTGAATTAAAAGTTAAGATTGAAATTTAAAATAGATAATTTTCAAGACAAACTTTATACTCTACTAGAAAAGTTTTAGAAACATCCTTATAAAAATTAGACATTTTTCCAAAGGGCATGTAATATCTAAGAAGCGATCTAGTTCATAAAGTTCTAATAATTCCATAGAACATTTTTATCAGACTCTATAAAGTCTCAAGAATTATTTTTTTGATAGTTTTTTTCCTAATATTTACAGTTTTTCCAAGAGATGATCTTAACAAATACTTTACCTTTTTAAATTGCTGTACTTTAATTTTATTCTCTGTAAAATTCAATGAATCCAAAGACATTTTTAATGGTAAAATGATATTTGTATATTTATACGTTAAATTTTTTGAAGGGAATCATATAAATAGCGCAAAATGTTGGTTTTTCCTTGCCATACATCATTCCCCATATGGTGGAATCATCCCAAGGTGAATCACATGTCACCTTCAGGGTGTCGTAACTTGCCTTCTTGCCACCTTCTTGGGGTCCACAGTTGTTTTTTTCCCATCCGCAAGAGAAACATGATAGGCGGACCGTGCATACTAATGGTGCGACGAAAAGCTGTGCCTTCAGACGAGTCGACATAAAGACGGGACTCAGGGAGTCCGTGTCTCGTAAATCAGCCCCTCGAGAATAAGATTCATGTTGTGTCTCGTCTCTACTGTGTATTCCCAAAGCAAATGTTATACTTTCAATTTAATAAGCAGATGATTCCATTAAAATTAAACAAACAAATCAATTATAACAATGCAACTCTTTAAATTTCATAATTAATTTTTTACATGTAAAACATTGATATTAATAATTATTAATTATTAATAGGAAGGCGTCTGAACAGCAGCTGTAATTTTCAATTTTCAAATCTAGTGAATCTTCCAATTGTAAATTTTTTGTTAAACTTATTTTTTACCTTGTAAAAAGCAATTTTCAATGTCTTAATTTACTCAACGTTACACCACTCAGTCAAAAACACCTTCTCGCTTAGTGAATGAAATTTTAAATCAGTGATTTCCAAACGCCGGTCCGCGTTGGATTGGTGAAGTTAATTATATAGCAAATTAATTTTTCATCAAACTAACTTAATTTACTGTTGTGAAAAGGAATGTGCAACCTCCAAAAATTAAATTAAAAACAGAAAATACAAATTGAAATTAAATAAAGAAAATTCATGTGCTAGCCTCCGCCAGCCCCGATAAACTTTTCACTGAACTATTAAATAAAAGCGTCTAAAAATATATAAACACATACTTTAAAAAAAAACGTATATTTTATATATTACTAGTCGGCTACCCGTCGCTTCGCTCCGGAAGCCTCCGCATACGTAACGGAAAACAACTTTTTATTTATTAAAAAACACACACACACACAAATTACATCAAGTAAACTAAAACTAAAAGTTTTTTTAAATTTAATTTATAATGTTTATATTCTGTCAATCCACGACTGCTTTTAGAACCAGCGTGTGAATCATATATCTATGATATATTTTTTGAGGCGCTGTGATCTTGAGATTCAAAAAAAAGGTTGAATATTCCTTATTGATGGGGGAAGGGGAAGGAGAGATAAGTCAAAAAGCAATATAAAGAGAGTTGTAATCCCCATGACCTAATGGATAAGATGTCTGACTTCGGATCAGAAGGTTGCAGGTTCGATTCCTGTCGCGGATGTTGCATTGTAAACATTATTTCTATTTTCCATTCTCACACAAAATTGCTAGGGACATACAGACAGACAGACAGACAGACAGAGAAATAAAAGATTTTAGTAATATACACTCATTACCAAAAAAAAACGACGGATCTAGAAGGAGTTGTCCGATTGTAATGAAATTTCGTATGAAAAGACATTGGGACCGCCCATGCAAATGATTAAACTTTGGTGTCCAATGAATGAATAGCGAGAGCTACAGCGCATCGGAAATGCGCACTCAGCAGGTGTATATAAGAAGCTATTCTCAATCTGATGGCAAAATTTCTGTTGCATTGCGAGTTAGGATACCTTTCAACGACTGAAAAAATGCCTTGCCGCAGGATTCGAGCTCATTACGTGCAAGTGTCAGAGTTTGAAAGAGGTCTTATCATTGGATTGAAAGAGGCAGGTTGGGCAAATCGGAGAATCGCTCATCATGCGGGTCGAAGTGATGCGGCGATTAGAAGTTGCTGGCAAGAATGGGTGGACAATGGCAGATTTCAGCGTCATGAAGGTAGCGGTCGACCTAGGGCCACAGCAGAGCGGGAGGATAGAGTGATTGTTAGATCAGCTGTCACAGCGCCTGACGTGCAACCCGCACACGAGTGTCCACCATGACCATTCACAGCCGGCTGACAGAGCGACATCTGCGCTCGTACCGACCGCTACGCCACCTGCCACTCATGTCTGCACACCGTCGGGCCAGATTACAGTGGTGGTTGTCTCGATCAGGTTGGAATGATGCTGACTGGGGACGTATAGTGTTTAGCGACCAATCCCGCTTCCAACTGTGTCCTGACGATCGTCGCAGACGTGTCTGGAGACGCCCAGGGCAGCGTGCCAATCCTGCTTTCACTATTGCACGCCACACAGGCCCTAAATCAGGAGTTATGGTCTGGGGTGCCATTTCCCTTAATAGACGGACCCCTTTGGTCGTCATTGGTGGCACACTTACAGCACAGCGGTACGTCGACGACATTCTGAGACCTGTTTTGCTACCCTTCCTTTTGCAGTACCCTGGTCTTATGTTTCAGCAAAATAATGCAAGATCACATACGTCACGTGTTGCTATGACCTGTCTTGCAGCTTGTGAAACGCTGCCTTGGCCAGCCAGATCCCCAGATCTCTCTCCAATCGAGCATGTCTGGGATATGATGGGAAGGCGAATACACCCACCAGAGAATGTGAATGACCTAGCCCGACAATTGGAGCAAATTTGGCAAGAAATACCACAGGAGACCACCAGGAAGCTTTATCAGTCTATACCACGTCGTGTGGCAGCTTGCATTCAGGGTAGAGGTGGGTCAACACCTTATTGAGCTCGTTACTTTGTAACTCTGTAACTCTGAACTAATCATTCAATTTGTCTGAAAGTGTAATCATTTTCTATTCTGTACATAATCTTCCTCTCCACCAATTTTTGTCTCCATCGGACAACTCCTTCTAGGTGCGTTGGTTTTTTTGTTAATGAGTGTAGATTGTTACTTCTCAGTGGTTTCTGAGTTACAATAGTGTTTTTTCAGTATTCTAGCTAATAGAAGAACTGCTTCTTTCATTTTTGACTCTCATTTTTAGAGTAATTGTCACTTTTCAGTGAAGTTTGAGTTACAAATATTGATAGTTTTTGAGCCTCAAATAGTGATTTTTTCGGTATTCCACCTCAAAAAAAGAGTGCTTC
>JAFIDM010012231.1:110218348-110234008 GCA_023159025.1 Thereuonema tuberculata
TTTTATTATTCAAATATTACTTATTGCATAATATTTAAGAAATTTATTTTGTAGTAAAATTGACAAAATAAAATCTGTTGATACAAAAAAAAAAAAAAAACCGACTTTTTTTCTTGAAAGTTTTTGTTAATCTAATAAAGAAAATTTAACGTGCTGAGAGAATGATAAATAAAATAAAAGCAAGAACAGCTTTAGTCAGGTGCTCTTCTGGCTTTTATTTTATTTTCGTTAATCTTTTTCGTTAAAAATTCCAATTTTTAGTTTAAAGGTAAACAATAAAATAAACAAGAAGGCAAAAGAGTGGTTTCGTAGTGAAACCAAAGCGATCTTGTACATGTTTCACTTCCTCTGAGATATGAAGTGTCCGGAGGAATTTTTTTCCGAAATTTACAAGTCAAAAAGGTTTCAGTAAGCTATGATTCATGTCTGTCCGACTTATAGTTTGGGCTGTAGAGATCGTGTCAGACGAACGGACGAACAGAATGAAAGTAAAAGTTTTTCCTCCCTCTTTACGCTTTCCTATAGGGAGTCGCTAAAAACAAATTTTAAAAAATAACAAAGAAATAAGGAACCTAGGCTTTAAATTCTTGCAAATATTTTTGCATTTTTAGGCAATTGTCATTTTTAAGTAAAATAACAAATAGTTCTCAAGTTATTTATACCTTTTTTCTATTCACTTTTTACTATTTAAGTACAACATTATAATGGGATGTTTCATCATATTAGTTCCTTTTTAATATTCTTAATAGTTTCTACAAATTATGTAAAATATTAAAAACATACAAAACTTAATTAAGAAAAAAAACTAAGCAAAAAAAAAAAAAAAACCCCAAATAAAATAAAAAAAAAGAAAAAGAAAAAGTCCTCTTGTACAAAGATATTGCTATTCAAGCATTGCCGTGACCAGGATTCCAATCTGCCACAAAGCAATTTGGTAATTTCGATACGATCACAGCTAAGAACACGAGCTGAATAGAACTCCCTTCGAATGCCTGTAAGAGATGAGGATACTCTTTCTTATGTATCATTGCATCACAGGAGCAGGAAGATGCCGCAGACTAGAATTTCTCCCTAGCTCTTTAAGTGATATGGGTTCCAATAAGAGATATGACTCAACTTTATTCGAATTATAGTTTGGTCTGTACAGAGACGATGATCGACGGACCTCCCCATCCCACTTTCACACAGTCTCCAAAAATTACAAAATAGGAAACAGCTTTAATTATTGCTATTTACTTTTAAAGTATAATTAATTTACAATGGGGCCCGGTAGCCAAGTGGTAAATGCTTCAATGATGGCTGGAGGAGCCGGATTCAATTCTCGACGGAAGGAGGGAATTTTTTTCCACGCTGAATTCTCCTCTTAGACGCGTACCAGAGTTCACCTTTAAAATGGGTACCAACTTTCTTTCCAGGCTGTTGAAGACGGGTGGTCGTCGGGCTGACCATCCGAGGGATCCGACTAGCCCCGTTTGTCAGGAAATGCCGAGAATTTTACCGTCCGTGACCCAAGGTCACAAAGGCCTGTAGTGGGATGTGTTGACTTTAACTTAATTGCAATATAGTATTTATACATATTATTAAAAGTGATTGACTTTTAAACACAAATTATGTTTAAAAAAATATTTAACACATTAAGACACGACCAGGTATCAATCGGTGAACCGATCATTTACAAGTTATATTTCTAGAGAAACAAAGGCTGCTTATGTAGGATTAAGAACCAATGAAACACAAGGACTGAGTGGGGCATAGATTAAATAAGAATACTTATTTAAAAGAATTCTTATTTAATGTATGGAGTGGGGTGATGTGTGTAGTGGAGACTTCTGGTGGCGTAGTTCAGAACTAGACATCTGACATCAGAGTAGAGAACCAACGAACAGAAGAACATCTCTGGAAAAGCCAAACTGGAGATTGATGAGCAGGAACTAACTTCCAAGGAAAACAGAGCTTGCTGTAATTAAAGCGGTGATGACCAGTAAAACAAAAACAAAACAAAAAAAGGAAATACGGGAAACTCACCCTAAGGGAACCAATATATAAATAAATTAACTTCCTGTATAGTTATTAATAATGTCTTTCTCTTTTTTTTGGGTATCCATAATAGTATATGGATCTTACAGAAACAGAGTCATTGTAAGAACGGGGATCAAAAAGGTTAATAAGAGGATGTTCAAGTATTACGTAAGCATTCAAGGGAGGGAGGTTCAAGCTTTGCTTATTTTGGCTGACAAAAAGCTTTGTTTATTTTTGCTGACAAGGGGGAGGAGGGGATCAGAGTAATGCTTACGTCAGACAGACAAACATTTTTTCCCTCAATATTTCAAGTGATATTTAACTGTTAATGATTTGGCAAATCTTACGTAAGCAATGGGGTGCGGGGAAGTCGGGCATCTGCTTATTTTTGCTTACAAGGGAGAGGGATTTAAACGACTAAAAATGTCTTGCATAATACTTGAACGGCCTCTAAGGGACTCTGCACTTTCTTAAGAGATGTTTTGATTCGTGTTGAAGGTTAATAGGATTTTTGAAATCCAAGGAATGATTATTATCACGGACATGTGGTGCAGTTAAATAATTGAAGTCGCCAGTAGTAGTGCATTCGCATACTGTGCGACAAATATTTAAGGACCGGTTGACGCATCTCTCCAATGTACCGGCATCCGTGTTCCTTACAACAGATAGCATAGACGACCTTTATTTTTATATACTATTCATTTTTAATGCTCTTTTAATTCGTTTCTTATGTAGGCGTGTATAGGGAGAGATCCTAGTTCCCCTCCATACCGATATCAATTTTCTTTCGTTTTTGGTTGGGTGATCTGTTGAGACGATCTTGGCCCCTCCCCTGAAATTTTAAAGATGACGCTTTTTTTTTTGGCTTGTGAAAAATAAATTCCTGTATACATCCCTGATTCCTTATATAATTTTTAACTTCCTATCTAACTGTTAATTAAAGAAGAAGGGAAAATATCAGTGAAAAATTAGTCATAAAAAATATAATATGCAAGGTAAGCTCTGTATACTATTAGAGGCCGTTCAAGTAATACGTAATCTTATTTTTAGTCATTTTAGACCCTCTCCCCACCCCGTCATGCTTACTTAAGATTTGCCAAATCGTTAACAGTCAATATCCATTGAACAATAAATTGATAGTCAAAATGATATCAAAATTCTAACGTGTTTGTCTTTCTTTCGTAAGATCTCCCCCCTCTTCCCCTAGTCAGCAAAAATAAACAAAGCTTGATACCCCTCCCCCCCGTGAATGCTTACATAATACTTGAACGACCCCCTTACGGAAAATCTTGAATCTTAAATTTAAAAGACTAGCCCTATATTCTGATCTCTGCCAGATCGTCTGTATTCCTCGAAATCTCTATGAAGCAATGAATGAATTGCAATAAATCATTAAAGCATCAAACTTTATAATAAAAAGTGGAATTAAAGCAACTTTCGGATGTACTGTACATGGTCCTTATTTTGCTCAATATCAAACGAAAAACCATAAAGAAGCTGATGCATGCCACTAAGCAATGAACGATAATGAAAACAAAAAACAAAAAAAGCTTTCTAATGCGTCTATAAAATTACAACATTTCGTAATTGTTATTTTTTTGATTTGTAAGGAAAAACTCCAATAAATGTATAACATAAATAATTGAAAGACTTTGTTACCGATTATCTATTGTATTTGATACATTTACCTAAATAAGCTATTTAAATTGTTATTATTCGAAGAAGAGTTACTGAAAAATCAACAGTTTAATGTATTGTTGGAGAAAAAAAAAGTTTTCTGAAGAAAAAAAGCGAATGTTTATAAATTAGGAATGTAAACAAATAAACTATCGTTAGACATCTTTTGAAAGAAATTATGATAATATCAGAAATTTATATTGGTGTACTTTACTGTCTTTTCTCATTTCTTCCTTCTTCTTCTTTTTTTTATTATTAAAATAAAGAGAAAGAAGTCATACACATCTAAATAACCAGTGATAATTTTATGGAAGTTTTTACAATAGTTTTATTTTTACGACAATAAAATGAATTTAAAGTGGGTAATTAACTCCATACAAATTTAAAGCCATGATGATATAAGAATTATATTGTCTGTAGAAGAATTCGTATGCACTTTGAACGGTGTTGCTTCGCTGGGAGAATAGTTGTATCGCCACCTTTCACCCACCACAGGAAAACCATTAGTTGTATTCTTTTCTCGCAGCACCACTCCTTCCAAAGTTCGTTGAACATCCGGGAACTGCTTGGCAAGGGTTGATTTCAAATATAGGAAAACGATCTCACTGAATGTATGAGAATGGCTCAGTCTGCCTCCTGTCTCATAAATATGTGGCGTAGACTGGCTGAGATAAGACTAATAAATGATCCTCCGTGATTCAACGAAGCGCATGCGCCTTGGAACAAATTACAGTTAATAGGCTGCTTAATAGTTAAGTGAAAAAGGTTTTTTAACATTAAGGAAATTTACCTGAATTTATATAACCGGCATTAAACATGTAAATGTTTCATAATTAGATAAATAAATTTATTTCTTTCAGAGTAAATTAAAGAGATGAAAATAATCGGTAAGAAAGGTAAAAAATCGAAGCATTTAATTAAACAACTTTTCTCTTCTTAAATTTTCTCTTCTCTGTATCAATTCAAATCAAATTCTACTGAAACGTTATTTAAATTATGAAATAAAGTAATTTATTTTCAAAAGCAGCATATTTGCTTTGGATTTAGGTTACTACTGTGTTTTCTTAGTATAGATGGAGAGTAAAGAATCATCCCTATGATAGTTTGCAGTTGCTTTTGAGAGAACAATGAACTGTTACAGACGGGGACTAGAATCCAATGGGACGATCTCCGATAATTTCCCCATGATGTTACAAATTGTAGATGGAACCAAAGAAGCATTCAAATTATACATGGGATTCGATGAGACCCACGCTTTCGTTGAACAACATTCGAGATGTTGAGGAGCTACCTACATCACTGAGAAACAAACTACTTTAAAGAGAATGTATGATTAATGATAGAGATAATTAAGAACTATTAAAAAGAACATGAAAAAAAACCCAATTAAAGTTTAAATCCTGCTACTTGTCAGTTTTCAAGGATAAAGAGTTCTTGAATTATCGTGATTATGGCCCTTTATAAAGGGTATTTGGCGCGCAGACCTGTCTTTTGGTCTGATATATATTAAAAGCAACATAGATCTTTCTAATAATCCAATATACCATCTAAGCTTTGGCATCTTAAGATAAATATCTTAGAACAATCTTGGCCTTATTTTGAATTAAAGAATCAACTCTCTTTTCAACTTACAACATCCTTAAATCTAAATCCCAGATTTAACAAGATTTAGGTTATGAAGTTGCCGGTTAATAGGAAATCAAAAAATATGCTACCCATGGATATAGGGTAATTAAAGCAAATACTTCCTTCTACCTTCTATAAGGGCGTCAAGCTGACCCCCGACCTCAACTTAATCTCATTGAACGCTGTGAATCTCATAATCCACGCCCCATTGGATCTTCGAGGTTTTGAACTTGTACTTAACTTTATACAAAACACTTTATTTCTTCTAGTACAGATATCAATATTAATCATTATCTTTAAAAGTTATTTTTACTACGTAAAATTTATCAATGTTTCTCCGATTTTAGGAGTATTGTAAGAAAGAAGTATAAGTGAGAAGGCATCATCATCATCATCATCATCATCATCATCCAATTTTTACTCCTGAAAAAAATTCCGCGTTATCTTATATAATACGGTACTTGTTACATTGGGAATATGAACTTTAGTGAATAAGTAATTTTATGTAGATATTTATAAAATTATTATTTCACTCAATTATATCGATTTGCTGTATAAATTTTGTTTCGATTTTGTAGGCAATAAATAATTTGATTATCTTTAAAGTTATTTGTTATTTGGTAAGAATATACAGGAATTTGAAAAAAAAAAATAAACGTTTACATCCAATTTTATCAACCAACCAAAAAAATCTAACTGATGACATTCGTTTCTTTAGTTACATTTCTTTATTGTGAGTCATCTGTTTAACATTGGGATCTTTGCACTTAATTCAACAATGATTGCTCAAAATGTGATAGGGAAAAAATAATAGTGACTTTATTCTGTTTTACAGCATTCATACATCCTATACGTATTAAGATGGTGAAAGATTAAATCTGTAGTGTTGTTTTTGGTTGTTTTTGTTTTTTTGCATACAATGAGAATTTGTAAGAAGAAATAATGTAAGAAAGGTCATTCTGAATTGCAAATTAACAGATTAATTAGGAATTCTGGCATAAAAGCTTGTAGTTTGTGATTTTTTAGGGAAAAAAAATCTTCAGCAAATAATAAAGAGGAAAGTGCACTTGGTAAAATTAAGAATGCCTACAAAAAAATTATATTAATAAATTTATTCATTAAAATAGTGCAAAAATTGAAGTGTTAAACTTATTATTAATCTAGGCATTTAGAGGACTTTTTTAAAATTTAAAAGACAAATTTAGACAGTAGTTGAATACAGGTCACTTTCTTTAATTCCTTTTCAGTTATTTTATATAAATTAAGAATTAATTAGAAGAGTTATAAATATCAATTCTTTTAAGAATTCCACAAGAGATCTTTGTTTCTACCTCTCATCAGATAGATAGCTCAAATGATTTAAAATCCATCTCAAAAGAACCATAATTGTAAATGAAGTTGGAGGACACTTTAAAATATTCTGTGTAAGTTGCCTAAGGATCAGAGAGATAGGAGAGACTGTAAAATAGATTAAATGAGCTCATTTTAAGAAACAAATACGAACTCCAACTTAAGTGCTTTCTCCGGACGATAGAAGTTCTGGATCAACCCACAGTCACTTAGGCCTTGCGATGATGGATCCAACATATTTGTGTGCCATCAAGATATAGCTACAGTTACAGTGAGTAAGTGCACATCTTAGGTTATACGTAGTGCATCAACATTGCCGTTTAGTTTTTCAAATGTCTTACGTTTTAAACGTAATGGCGGTAGAAGGCTTGACTCTCTTCCTCCTCCATCACAGAACTTTGAACATCTTTCCCTGACTAAATGATGATATTTATAGATATGGTCTAAGCGGCAGAAATATTGTGTGTAGGCTATAGGAACATCATGGGGTGGCAACCTGATACCTCGAGTGACGTTATTCGCTCTTTTATTGTTCAGCAGCAGAATAAGCGACACCAGTTTAGCTGCAATGAAATGAATACGATTATAATAGGATGCTTGAAAACATCAGCAGTGGGAAAGCCTATCTCAATTGGGTGTCGCCGGAAATTTGTTGAAAAAAAATGCGATTAAATTACGATTACAAGAAGAATTCTAAAGCTAAATGAAAAATGAAAAAAACTTAAAGCTGATAATAATAATTAAGTTATTAGAAATAAAAGAATAAAGCTAATGAACTTCGCTCTGATGTTGTCAGGTTGGGCTAGTTCCGTGGTCCGTAGTTGGCCAAATTCAATGAAGGGAAAGCTAATGAAACTTAAAAATTCATTCAAGATATGTTTTCTTTCTATAACATCACCATAATTCAAGCAGAATAATCACCAATATACCAGCTTGTTAAAAATCTTCGTTATTTGTTTTTAAGTTTACCGTCGTGTCAGTGGCATCGTTAGGTTATTTGACGTCAAGTCTGATAAGGCAGAGATCTAAGGCCCGTTTTCCAAACAAAAAAGAGTCGATGTATCTTTCTACTATTAAATACAGAAGGATCCTATTTTGCCGACCCCTTTTAAGTGTCTGCCGGAGCCACTGCCACAATCGTCCCCATCCCTAGTGTCATATTAAAGAGTCAAAAAGAGAGGGAAATCAATGAATGTACAATACGAAAAAGTTTCGATGAAGCAATATTTGCTAAATAAAAATCTCATTCTAATTTCTTCTCATGAATAGCAAATAATGTAAGGCTTAATCTACTCTTTCAGATTTTTCTCAAGTAAAAAAAAAAAACCCTCAAAACAAAAATTAAGCGATATTATATTATGTAGCTATATTAAACTATAGCTATATAATTACATTGTAAGTAAGAGAGATTTAACGTGCCTGAATTAATTAAAAAAATGGGTAAAAAACGAAGACACAACACTAAAAGAGAAAGGAATCAGGGTGCGAATTTCTTTCTCTCTCTCTATTTTAAATCTCTCTTATTTTAAACATATGACTTCGTTCTTTTTTTAAATGCCTTTATTAGATTCCTTTTGTGCCTAGAGGATTGCAGGACAAGGAATATTCGTATTTTGTATTTTTTGTTTATTTTTGGTTAGGATTTCTTCGGAGAGATACGCGGGATACTAACCTCTCGCACTTCTGAGTCTGTCATCGGTGGAGTTTGGCTGGCTGATGAGTTCTAAAAAGGACGAAACGGTCCGTCCCAGTCTCTTCCCGGTGACAGCTCAGGGTGCAAATTTCTTTCTCTTTTAGCGTTGTGCCTTCGTTTGTTACCCATTTCTATAATTACATTGTGTTTTTATCAAATGAAAAGCTGAATTTTCTTTGAAAAAGAAGATAAGGGAGATATTTATTTATAACTAAATCATTTTAAAATAAAAACAAACAAAAAAATAAATAAAAAATCTCAAGAGAATTATTTTTTAAACGAATACAAACTATAAAAAAGGTAGCATTAATGACAATTCGAATGGGATTTCAATGTAATAAATTTTATTATAATTTCATTAAATGAAGTTGTTTATTTTATTTTGGAATGAAAAGCAGATTCCATTAAAAAGAAAAAGAAATATTTCCTCATAAATATTTCTTCCCCTCTTAAACAGTAACTGGAAACAAGTAAGTTGTTGGAATGTGAGGCGTAGGCGACTTATACTTCGCCAAATGGCATCTGGCGTTGAGAGCAGATACAGTTAGAGTTGATAGGACCTTGCTGAAAGGCCCTGTCACTTAAATTAGGAAAATTATATCATAGGGCCACCTACAGAACTCTCTCGTGCCTGTTTTTATTGTCTTTGATGTCATTTCCATTTGATTTAACAAGTGACAACTTGACTCATCCCAAATTCAAAATAAACTATGATTTTTTTTTTTTTGTTATTATATATTTGTTAATGACTTTTACAAAAAGATATAATATACTTTACTAAAATTAACTTTTTTTCAATTTTAATTAGTTTCTCAGTAGATATAATGAATTGTATAGAAAATGTGAATTTATTTAAATTTAACATAAATTAGCACAAAGTTAAATGAAATAAAAGATTTTATTATTCATGAAAACAATCAAAAACTTAAAAACGATTAATATGTTTTATTAAAAATCCTCTTTCCTGAGTCACATTTCAGTAAATAAGGAATTTTATTTTTCATATCTCAACTTAGAAGCATCAAAACTTGTTTTGAAAATCCAGGTAGATTTATTTTGAGGTATCACTTGTATTCTTCAGCAGGGCCGTCGCGTGGATTGTTGGCGCCCGGGGCAAGATTTCGTCAGGCGCCCCCTGAATCTCCAATTCAACAACCAAAAAAAAAAAAGTGGGAATCTCCTGTTGCCGTTGCCGCGGCGCCCTGGGCAAGATTTCGTCAGGCGCCCCCTCAATCTCCAATTCAACAACCAAAAAAAAACGGAATCTCCTTTTGCCGTTGCCGCGGCGCCACCCTAGCGGCGGCGCCCAGGGCGATCGTCCCGGTCGCCCCGCCCACGCGACGGCCTGTTCTTCAGCATTTGCTTGAAATATTTGAAGCTCTTTTCCTGATGCCATTGGGATTTTAAAGAGTTTCTTGGTTCTTCTTTTATCGAGTTTCTTTTTTGTTTCTCAATCTTTTTTGCTTAACGGCACACTTTTATTTTTGCAGAAATCCCAAATATTTGTGCCACAGCAAACCAAATCTTGCTCCTAAAATAACGGGGCACAACCAATTAATTCATTGCTTTTATAATAGACTAGTTGACCCGTGCGAATAATTCGCAACAAAAAAACCACCTTTGAGAAATAATAAACAACTCCAACTGCTGTGGTGCATGTTAGTTAAACACATTGTCAATAAATGGCGACTACTCCATTTTTATAAAAAGATTCTAAAAATACAGTTTTTTAACGAAAACATTAATTTTCAACAATTTGTTTATTTTTTATCGTTAGCGGTGAACGTAATCTTCAAAATGATGTCTCAATCATTGATTTTGATGAAGTATTAAGGGAGATATGGCGTACTCACACCTTTGAGAAATAATATATAATGATTCCTTTGAAAAACACCTATGGTTTATCAATGAATATAACAGTCTTACTTTTAAACATTTATAGATTCTGAAATATTCTTTTGAACCGATTTGAATGCGATTTAATATTTTGTTAAGCTTAATTTTCAGAGTGAAACGGAACTTAGTTCATTTTTCTCGTTTACTCAGGTTTGGCGTCTACATTTTATTCCAGAAACAAGCATTTGATTAGCGGAAGGTAAATGTTGTTTACAGATGAACATTCAGAATTTCTTCGAGGCTCAGCGGTTTAAAAGATATGGTCCAGGCGTTGGAGAAGGAGCCTTTAAAGGGGCCTTCAGAACCTGGATAGGAGACCAAAACCAGAGTAATTTGAATTTGATAATCAGAGGTATAGACTCTGGAGACGAGGAGTTTAAGAAGAATACAGATTATTATTTTTATTGCCTTTTAGATCCAACGAACTTTACATAGCCAAGGGTCCTCAGGCCGTGGATTTGGACCTAAGATAAGATTTAAATTTTTAAACTTTTGAATTTATTTTTAAATTGAAAAAATTATATTATTTATAAATTGAATATATTATAATTGAAATAATTATTTTTATTTATACATGTACTAGCAAAGAGAGAAAAAAAGTGGATTATCCCAACCCATTACTGCTTTCAGAAGCAGCAAGCACGTCTATGACACCGTCGCATTTTATACCTTATTTGTATTTCTGTATCTTATGGCTTCGGAGCAAAGAGGGTCAGAAAAAAATAAACTTTTCTCTTACATACCGGGTGATGTAACTAAAAATTTGAAAATGCAATAAATTTGTGGAATATTGATAGTAGAAAGATTCAGTTTTCACAGAAATGCTCGATAACGCGGGTTTTGTGTTAAAACAACGTTACTTTCTTTCCTGATTAGTTACATTTCCGACCACTAGATGGCGCTACAGTTTCTGTCATTCATCTGATGGGGTAGTATAGTTCGCACGGAATACGGGCTTACAAATGTTCAATGTGGCGCCCCTCAGTCAGAAGCAAAGCAGTCAGACGAGGCACGACACTGTTTACCACATTCAACAGCTTATCTGTTGTTTTTACAGACACATGATGCCAGATGGCATCTTTCAACGTGCCCAGTGAGGTTGGCGGAGAGCGGTACACCTTTCACTTCAAGTAACCCCATGTAGCTGTCGCTTGACAGGAATAGCAATATGCGGTGGTGCTCCATTTTGCATGAATGTGACTGTATGGAGTTTTTGCCGCTCTTGCAAATGTGAAATAATGCGGCTCCGTAACAGTGCTGCGTATATCCCTCACCTGTGAAAGTAACCGTTTGAAGTTCAGACCCCTGACTTCCTCAAAGAAAAAAGGTACCAATAATGAATTCAGTGGTTACACCACAACAGACTGTAATTTCTGGCTGATTAAAGTGGGTTTCCACAAATGCGTGTGGGTTTTCTGTAGCCCAGATATGGCAGTTGTGCGTGTTGACACTGCCATTAAGTGTGAAATGCGCTTCATCTGCCCACAGTGACTTGAACAACCAATCTTCTTGTCGTCCATCTGCTGAAAAACCCAATAGGCAATTCTTGATGCTTCGTCAAATCGACAGGTTGCAGTTCCTGCAAGTATTGAATTTTGTAGGGATATCTCTTCAGCGTGATTCGCAGTGATCTCCATGCAGTGCCATATGATATGCCAGTTCTTCGTGAAACGTCGTCCGCACTGCATTCCCCATGCTGGGAAACTGCCGATAGTTCATCCGCCGTGTGTTTGACATCCTGTACAATTGCACGGGATGTTTGGAGTCATCCACATCGTGGACGTGCTTCCAAAGGTCCTGTGTCTTCAAATTTGGTTATCATTTGCCTCAATGCTTGTGCTCAATGCTGTAAAAGTCACGGGTCCTTTGCCTCTTCGCATACCTCGCATGGTCCGATATGCGCGCAATATCTGCGTTTTAATATTTTCATTAGCAGAAAACGCAATGACACGCAATGACAACATTGCGATGCGTACAGTACAGTAACCACGGCAAGGAAACAACACCGATGTCACCTTCGCATTTGACATTGTCAGCCAGAGGTGTTTGTTTATATACCGTCAGATAGCTGCCCTCTAACCCGACAGCACCATCTGGTGGTCGAAAATTTAACTAATCAGGCAATAAAGTTTCGTTGTCTTGACACAAAATCTCGCGTGAAAAATCTGTGAAAAATCGCATCTTTCTACTATCAATATTTCACAAATTATTGCAATTTCAAATTTTTAGCTATTTTTGGATCACCCGATAGATAGATATTTTTTTATTTTATTTTATTTATTTATTTATTTATTTATTTATTTATTTATTTATTTATTTATTTATTTATTTATTGGGCCGCGCGATTGGCGATGTCACTAAGACACTGGCCTCTCACCTCTGGGTACCGAGGTTCGGTTCTCATGTGGGTTTCGAGAATGGTGGCTATCCGCACTGGGCAGGTTTTCCCGGGGTTCTCCCGTTTCCCCTGCATTTCTCACACCATCCTTTCTCTCCGTCTGTCCTTCTTTCCGTGGGATAGCACAATGGATCTTTCAGGTCGCGGTGCTCGGCTGTCAAGCCACCACGCTCACCACATTACATTATGTATTTATTTATTTATCTTTCCTTGCTGCCGTAATCACGTGCTTAGTAGTTAATCCACCCCTGGTAGTAAGGAAAGGCTATGAGAGATTTGTCCTGCAATAGGTGGAAGATTTGAAATTTAGAAACTTCTAAAAAGAAAGGAAAATAATTAAAAATTTCTTATTTACCGAAATTTTCCTCAGTAAAGGAATGAGAATTGATTGTTGAATTAATTATAGAAAACTATTAAATGAAGACCAGTTTTACCACAGTAGTTAAAGAAATCTAGAATTACAAGTTTGAAGGTATCCTAAATAGGGATTATAATTGATTTTGGTAGAAATTAATATTGAAATTGAGATAATTCTCATAGAAGCTTCGAGCATGTTCCATTCGGAAACCAATGACGCTTTGGCGTTGCTCGCAACCAACTTGGTAGCTTCTTTAACTTCTGCTGATGATTAGATTTTTGTTTTCCAGTAAAAAATATTGATCGAGATCATTACCTTTTTGACGGTATTGTTAGAGCACATTGTTGTCATTATTAAAGCGCATTTAGATGCTATTTTTAGCCTAATTGAAAGTCACGTGATAGATTATCTTTGAAAAAAGAACCAAATAACGTAACTACAGAGAGATAATTCAAGGGGTTTAGCAGTTATTAAATAAATTAAAATGCATTTTAAGAACTAGTGGAAAAAAAGAATTTGTGCTATCAATTAAAATATAATTGAAATAATTTAATACTAGTTTATTAAAAATTATAGCAGTTATTTCAAAACTTTTAAACCAATTCATCGAAATCTACACAGTGAATTGTGAGAAAAGAAGCTGTCAGTGTAAGAAAACTCTACTTAAGTCTACTGCGGAGCAATCTTTTGTATAATATTGAAATGTGCATTGCAATTATGATTTGCAACGATCGTTGCTTTTTATTTACGAATTTACGAAATGAAAACTTTTTATTTCTTATATTTGAAGAAGTATTACCTCATTTTTAATTAAGTTAGTTTAAAATTTAATCAGTATTTCATGAAGTTGAACCTTAAGGGCAAAAGCTACGCGATCACAATGCAATTTTTCAGCAACTTAGTCGTCCGATTTTGACGTCACGAGCTGATATAGACAGTTTTGAGCCCGTTTATATGCAACTTGACTGCAACTTTTGTCATCCGATTCGAGTTGTTCCTATACCTGCAACTCGAGAAATGTCGCTGGGAATTACCCAATCACAGGGCAGCGTTGGAACACGTCAGTTGTGACGCCACGCCCATGAAAGAAATGGCTTCGAAAATGATATTTGCCGATTGTATTTGAAGACATGCTCATACTCAATGAATATCAAGAGTATTGCGAGTTTCTTTCATGCATAAATAAAGTTTATACTGAAATGCAGAAATTGTATCCGGCAGAATTTATCAGAGAGGTTTCAAAACCTCGATTTTTTCGGATTTTCCATATCGGGTTTTGGAAACGCATTGCATTATGGGATTCCTTCTATCACGGCCGACTTCATGTCGAATTGCATGGTGTTCGGGGTTTGACAAAAGTTTATATCAACTCGTGACGTCAAAATCGGACTAAGTTGCTGAAAAATTGCAGGGTGTTCGCGGGGCTAAAGAGTCCGGTGTATCGTAACAATGAAATTGATCAAAGAATAAAGTTTTTTTTTTCAAGAAACCAACATAGGCCTAAGTAACCAGGGGATCTTGAGAGTTAAGTCTCATTTCGCGCATTTCAATATTTGATCAGGAGGTCAGGCAGACATTTGTACCTTTGTTCCTTAGGAAAGATGTATTTAATATATTTAATCAAACCAATGAATGATTTAATTAAATTCTTTAACATTGAATATAAAATAAAAATGACATTTACTAAAAAATTTATAATGCTCTAACAGAGGCACAAATCCAATAATATTTTTTTAATAAAATAATTAAATAAAGATAACTTAAATGAAATTTACTGATATTACTATTATTAGTCTATTATTATTACAAAATTGTCGTATTAAAACTTTTTTTGAAAACCTAATATAAAAACCACTAAATAAGTTAAAACTTAATTTTAAACTTTTTTTTTTCAACGAATTTATTTTATCTAATTGGCTTTTTAGTTATTAAAGAAATAATCTTGTGAAATTGTAGATTAAAAACTAAATTGAAACAATTCAAGTTAGTATTCTTGTAGTTCTATTATTGAAAGAATATTCTGAAAGATACCCAGAAAATTCTTTGTAGATGAATGAATATGGAAAGACACGTTTCTCTCCCTTTTTAATGAACAAAAATTCAGATAAAAAACGCGGAAAAAAGGACGTTGCTATTGTTAAAATGGAAGAAGGAGTAGAGAGGTTTCATTCAACTTCCATTTCTGATGATCGGATTACAGTATTAAGTTGCATTCACTTGAAGGAAAAAAAATGTTTATTGTATAAAAGATGAAGCTGTAATCTATAAATTACAAAACAAAATTAGGAAATTTATCAATTGTTTCAATGTATCTTTCATGGTGAGAATTTACAAATTTGAAAAATTTAGCAGAATTTCTAATAGGCCAGATAATACATATCTTAATACAAGGCAGGACAGGGATCCTTTTTAGTTGAGAGTGAGTTTATCAGTGATAAATGTTGTTGTGATTCCATTAGTGCTTTCAATAGAAAATGAAATAAGTGTTTATTTTATTTTCCTTAAATAAAAATAATTGAAAAATGATAAGAAAAAGAAAACAGCACATGAACAAAATAGGAAATTGCCTTTCTGATTTTAGATTATGGGAAGGAAATTGGGAACGGCCGTTTCGTCCTTCTGCGGACTCATCAGCCCAATTCC
>JAFIDM010012231.1:110244008-110301023 GCA_023159025.1 Thereuonema tuberculata
TTAAAGTTAAGGGATGATGCTACAAGCAGTTCTATTTATTTATTTATTTATTTATTTATAACTGTTATTTCGAGAATAAAGATAATTTGTATCGTTGTTTCAGTTTTTCTTTTCAAAGTTTTTCTTTTCAAAGATTAAAAGCCATATCTGTCTTTGTATTTTATATTATTTTTCGACCACTGAGAAACAATTAAATTAAAACTCATGAAATGACAAGTCAATGAGTATTTTTTAAAAAACAAACAAAAGAAAAACAAAAATAACAAATTAAAACATTTTAAATTAATATAAAAAGAAACATGCTCAAGAAACATACTGCATTAGAAAACGTATTGTTAAAATTTAGTCTTGTTCATTTGTTACAAAAAATAAGTAAAAAATCCTTATTTTATTTTATTATATCTTTATTTTCTAATTTGTTTTCTTTATCCTAACTAATATATAAAAGTGAAAATCTAAATTTGTATGTCGTTCAATCACGCCTCAACGGCGCAATCGGAATGAAATTTTGCATGCAGGTAGTCTATGACACGTTGAAGGATATAAACTACTTTCCATCTCGATCCATCAAGTAGTTCCCGTGGGTGAAAAACTTCCAAAGCTTTCGATAGATGGCGCCACGGTTTTAAATCGAGTGCGTTTAAGGGCGTTCTTTGCTGCCGCGGAACACGATTAACTCACCATTACCTGATAATTCTATTAGGCGATATCTACGGTGATAAATATACGATGCAGCCAATTAATACATTGAATATTATTTACAATTTAAAGTTTAATTTATAATATAACATTAATTTCTAATGATCGGTAATTTTTTTACCAACTGTGGAAGGTTTCAAGTGATAGGGGTGTGGAGAAGGCCAGAAAGGGCTGGGAAGTCGTAAATTCTCCGATCTAGATATTAATTTGCTAAATAAATAAAGCATTTTTTTACTTAACATATGCAAGGCTTCCGGAGAGAACTATGGTAACCGGCTAGTTTTTCTGCAATCAATTACAAAAATGTCAATACAGTTCTATTCAGAAACTTGTTAATAGACAAATGATTTTTTTTTTTTCATAGTTGCTTAAATAATTATAGCAAAAAGAAAAAAAAGTAGTGTACCTTATGTGCTAAGGGTGAGTAAAATAAACTCCCTTATACATTTTCATGTGAGTTGATTGACTGAAGAATCTCGAGTCTTGATTTGATCTCTAGAAAATATTTAATAATTCTTTGCTTTCTCTGTTTGTCCAACAATGAGTGATATGAAGAAATATTTCTTTTTCAAGTGTATTGAAGAAATCTAGAATACTACCTTACAATTTGACATTTTCTCGAGAATTACCTACTTCATTACAATGAAGAATCACTGCTCAGCTTCACATCTATTTTCATAGTTTTGTTGCTGTACAATGTACATGCGGACAGCTAACAAAGTTATTTGATTATCAAAAATAAAAAAATACTAAATCTTAGACTAATATTGATTTCCAATGAATAAGAGAACCACCAAATCTAATGAAAACCTCCTAAACAAAATAGTCCTTATAAAAACGTTTAAACTAGCATGATTAACTATTTTTGATAAGATATTGTTTACATTTTTCTGTATATGTAAATCCGCATTACACGTTTCATTGAAATTGGCTACGTACACAATGAATAGACAGTGTTTGAAATCTACTGTTTTTTTAATTCAATTCTTTCAAAATTTGTCACTTTTATATCTTTAAAATGTCTTTCTCAAGGCTGATTGAAAATTTATGGGGACGAGCAAATGCTCGTAAAGGCCCTTGTTGCTATTTCTTTTTTGTTTTGCTTTCACAAATATAAAATTGTTTAATGTATTATCCCTCTTTCGACTAATTGGCTTGATGAATGATGAACAATACGCGACCATCTGAAAACAATCTCTCGTTTCCGTGAAAAGCAAGGTACAACACTCATTCATGAATGCATTCAAAAACTATTCAGTGCTGAGAAGTAACTTTGTGACAACATAGGATTGCATTTGTAGTACATTCTACAGAATCAAGAGATTAACATCATCAGTGTTTAATGAAAGCAGTGAAATTTTGAGCGAAACTAGAGGTTTCAATTGTGTAAAATTTGATAAGAACTGACATTGATAGCCTTATGATTACTTTAATGAAAGTGAACAGAAGAATGAAAGAAAAGCATTCAAGTTATTATTATTATTATTATTATTATTATTATTATTATTATTATTATTATTATTATTATTATATCTGAAGATTCAAACCATGGGTTTCCCCAGCAAAGGGGATAGGCAAAGAATACTGCTGTCGTTGGATGCCTATTCAGGAAGTACCGCTAAGTTACAGTCAAGAAGAAAGAAACATCCAAACCCCACGCAGGATTCGAACCTACAGGTCGCATAAAGAAGCCCCCACACGGAGTGTCTGAACGAAAAGGCGATACGTTGATGAATGCAGTGATGCCTAACGGAACACACTGAAAATTGATGGAGTAGTGTTTGTTTATAATCCAATTATTTAGTTGCTTCGAAGAGTAAGGACACTGAGAAAACAATTTTATAATTAATATTTTGAATATTGTTTTCATCAGTAAGAAAAAGAACTCGATTTTCATGGTTCTCTTGTAGGAGTTTGATGATTCCAATGTAAGCATAAGTTTATTTCAGCATATAACAGGAGCGAAAGAAGAAGACAGAACAATTAATGAAAAAAAAGTCATTTTTAATTAATAATAACAAATACTCAATTAGTAAAAATTAACACTTAAAATATTAAAGTTAATGATAATAAAGGTCTTTCTCATTGTCTTTCCATTAACTTCAGATCAGTTCATGGAAATAAAGTTCATTACTTATTAATGTAATATTATTACATTTTACAGGATCTGATAGCGGACCTGAAGGAATAAAGGAGACTTAATAAAAATTATGAAACTCAACTGTACTTTGTACATCATCAACTTAATTCAGTTTTAGTGAAAATTTAAACAGATGATTTAAGAAGTATTTATGAGTTCCTAGTTTTTTATTTTTACATACAAGAAAATATGTAAATGAAAAATATATTTTATTTTTTAATTTTTTTTTTGACAACTTTATTTTAGGAAGGATTCATCCCAACCTATCTCGCAATACTGACGCCCTCGCAATAAAATGAAAAAAATAAAATTTTCTTGTTTTGAGATGCACTTGATCAAGATTTTTGTTTTGTTTTTTGATTAACACTCTAGGGACTGAACGGTGTTGTAAAACAACTTTTATTTTAATTATCATAATTTTTGGAACAAATGAGAAAATTTTAAAAATTTCTCATTTGAAAATTTCTCTTTGATTAAAGTTTTTAAATATCAATATTTAGAAAGACTTGAAACTTAAATACCTTTAAATTAAACAATAACAAAGGGAAACCTTTCAGTTGTTTCCTCTTTTTAGTTTTATTAAATAAAACGAAATGAATGACAGGTATTTTCGTACAGTAAATAGAACGTTTTTAAGAATATTCCGATGGCATTGCCATCTTCATTATTTTGTCGGTGATTTTGATGGTGCTGCCCTCTACAGGTTGAAATCAAAACTCAAGCAATATTTAGAAATTAGTAATGATTTCTATTTAACATTTGACCTAAATGCAAATACTGTAATTGTGTAGTGATAATTATCGTTTTGTTAATTAATCAATGTTTTACATTTTATTTTTAATAGGAGCTTATGTTTTTAAAGAAACTAAAATAGAAGTCTTGATTCATTAGCGCTCTATTATCCAACGCTAAGATAAACGGAAAATTTATACTTTCAGTTTCAGTTTCAATATTTAAATTGAGCATATACGAAAACTAACAATTAGTATATTAAAATTAACTTTCCTTTCTACTTTAATCAGTAGATAATCCAATATCTAAAAATGAAAAGAAAAAGGATATGAAAATTTGGTCAGAATTTGATAAAACGCTTATTCAGAAGATATGTTAATACTCTTGTATTAACAGGGTCTAATAAGACCCTTAAAAATTTTGTTTAGAGATTATTATCATCTGTCAAGTTGAGATGTAAGCGCTTAAAATTGCACATGGTCATTGTTATTGTTTCGGAGTGATTTCTCCGGTCTGATAACAATCAATACCTTCATTTATATGCAAACCCTAATTTCATCTCTTACAAGTTAGTGAAGAATGAATGAATGAATGAATTACACAACGAAAAGAATGGAGAACCATTCAGATGGTCGAGAAGCTATATATAAAGTTACTTCTGGGAATTTAATGGTTGAATTTTTTGTAGGCTCCCAACTCGGAAAAGTCGCTGGTATCCAAGAAGGATTGTCTAGAAACAACACTGGCGTAACATCCACTACTGTTGTCGATTTCAATGAATAACTAAGATGATGAACGATAAGCAAAAACATCAGTTGAGAAATATCGATGACTGTCAAACCTTGAATTTACATTAGTTTTGTTGTCGTGAAGTAGTTTCGCGGGAAATTTATATACAATGCATCTGATTTTTATTTGTGCTGCTTCTTTTCTTCTAGTACTATTAGGAAAATAATTGAATAGCCACAAATTTGTATGGGTTATTGAACGAATAGAATTATAAGAAAATTAATCTTTTGTGAACCTTGATAATTAAAAAGGTTGATAAAGAATGATAATTACATAATTTAATTTACTATTATAAATTTTTATTTTACACTTTTTTATAAAGTTAATTGCTTAAAAGGATTATATCATCTTCTTCTACTACTTCTGCTTTTTTTTTTTGTTAAATTTTGAATTTTTATGCTGTTTCTTTCTCCAAAAAGTGCTGAATGTTATTTGATCTTTGAGTAATGTTAAGATCGAAAACATTCCTTATGTATTAAAGATTTACCAAATACCACTATTCATAAATAAAATTTGTAAACTGTAAACATTTTTACTTTAAAATTTATATAAAATATCTTAATTAAATTAAATTAAAAAGTCATAATAAAGTAAACCATTTTTAGATCTTTGTCCCTTTAGTCCTTTGGCGAGAATTATATTGAAGGAGGGTAGGGCAAATGCCCCCACCCCCATCTCTTTGCTGTACGTGCGGGCACCCATGTAACCGGCTGTTATTTGTTTTATTGAATTAAGTCCCTGAGTCTTTTTTTCCCCCCAATCTAGACATTCTTTTCTTCTTAGTCATTTTGCGGTACCAAGTTTATAGAATAATTAAGCTCATAATAATAAATCCAATGAAGCGAATAGAAGGAATAACAAAAATTCTGTCGTAGAGAATGATAAAACTTAAAACCATTATTGTAATTTGTGTAATATCTCTTCAATTTTTCAAAAATATAACAATAAAAATAAGCATAAAAACGCACAAATTTAAAGGATTCACTGAATTATTTTGGTAATTTCGCACTGGGAACCCAAGACAGACTGTTTCGAGGTGCATAACTCTCATCAGTTGGATTCGCTCAGTACTCCTAGTTCAGTGAAATCCAAAGAAAGATAAACAAAAGACAAAAATTAATCAAAACAATGGCCCTTGAGTTAAAAAAACAACAAAAAACAAATTAAGAATAAAAAATTAAAAAAATTAAAATAAAATAAACATGATCTTCCTTAAAAATCAACTAAGTTGACAATATCCTTATGTTACAACACTGGTTAACAGTTAATTCTGTATACAGTAGAGCCCCGATTATCCGCGGAATTGGGTAGCAAGTGTACCGTGGATAGTAAAAATCGCGGATAACCTGAAAAAAGACTAAAAATGAGGTGTGAACATGAAAAAAATATTTCAGCATTAAAAACTACGTTTTATTATACAAAAAACATAATATGCAAAACTTTTTAAATATGTACAGTACAGAAGAAACCTTTCTGCAGAGCAAGAGCCTGCCACTCATCCACAAATTCCGAGAAGGCCTATAGGATCACGATGCACAATAAACCTGTCAGTAATTTTCGACCTTCGCACTGTAGGGCCTATTGTATTTTCCCTATTGTTGGCTTGGATTAAAATTGTTTTTTTTTTTGAGGTCCGTAATTAAAAAAGTTTTTCGCGGCACTCGCGGATAATCGGGACTCTACTGTATTAATAAAATGTAAACTGCTTATTGCATTACCTTTCTTTTGTGATATTTTGTTGTACACAAGGTGCGATCTCCTGCATGTTCTTCATGAAACCGAGATTGTGTGTAAGGGAGTCCGAATAATAAAAAAATACGTAAAACAATAAATAAACAACAGAAAAAGGATTTGTATGGAATAAAGAATTTTTATAGAAATTGAGATGTTGTATTATACATTATAAATAAATAAAACATTCTACTGGATGCTGTAACAGCATTTAAGGGCCCCAAGGAATTTAATTTACGTAAAATTTCAGCTAAAATTCTTTTATGGATTTCATTATAGAAAAATATATTTTAGATTATTAAAGATTGGGATTTTATTCGGGAATATGAGTGATTGCAACTGATTACAAACCCAAGGAATATTTGAAACGGATATTTAGCGATTACTCAGTTCTCAGAGTTCGGAAGACAAAACAAGAATTAGATTATCTAATAAAATAGATCTAAAATAAAAGCATTTTGTAGTAGGTATTTTTGTAATAGGTACATAGATTATTGAGGTGAAAATTACATAATTATGTAAAGGAAGTTGCATTTCTTAAAAGTAATTAAGTAAACAACAGCAAAGATAAAATATTATTTTCAACCTTACCATTAAACAAATGTAATAAAAAAAAATATTCTTTTGTTTAGGATTTCTTTTTATTTCTTTTTTTTTTTTTTTGATTAATGTCGTTAACTTTTTCCAAAAGCTCCAAGCACATAAAAATCTTATGTTAACAGAAAATTAATCAGGTTAGGTTCAGAGATGCCTCAAATGCTTGTTTCTATATTCAACGGAACATATTCTATGTTAAGTTACAATTTATCCTTATAATGGACACTAATTTTAAATGAGAATGAACAATTTAGAAAACGTTTCGTTAAAATTTTGACCTTGAAACTTTTTATCAACTAGAACACTTTACCTTCTTCGTTCAGATGATGAAATCTGACAAAGAAAATACGAACTAACCTTATTCCCCAAGGTTTCTGCCATTTCATGGAAATTGCACCTTTTAACTTAAGAACCTTCATATTAAGTTAAAATCCCTTTATCTAAGGTGACCAACCGTCCTCCTTTTTGAAGCTCTGTCCTCCCTTGAGAAGTGTTCTCCTAAATGTCTTCCTTTATGATATTTGAAGAGTAAATATGTCCTCCTTTTTAATATGTGAAGTTTAAAACCTTTTTTTTTTTTTGGTTGAACAGATCAGTTTAGAGGGTTTTTTTTTTTAAACAGCTAGGTTTATACCCGTGAAACCCCTGATAGCATTTTTTTTTTCTTCAAATTATTTGCGTCCTCCTTTTCATTTTAGAAAAAATGGTCACCTTACTTTATCCCTTTTCTCTTCTGAAAAATTCAAAAGAAAAAGCAACAAATCAATCTACAATAATTCTGGAGTTATATTTACACGTCTTAAACAGTTAAAATGTAAGATTTCTTTTAGTTGTTTTGAAAGCATTTATTTAATGCACATAAAATGGGTATTACAAAATTAATATTTATATTACTTTGAAGTTATTTACGGAAAAGAGAATTAACAATTCGAATTCACTCACCAATTACTTGTCTATCTTTTTTTAATTATCTGAAGAAAATTAATTTACTTTAATAATGGTTAGAGCTCAATTGCTCTATAACTTACTTTCAAAAGCCAGACACAACCGTTTTTTTTTAAATATTTCCATTCTTAATTTTTTCGTCGCAGAATGAAAATTGGAGGGAAGTCTCCGTTCCAATGTATTCAATGGTAAAATAACTGCATATTCATTGCTTTTTTTCATTCCAACTTTTACTAAGAAAGAGACAGAGGAGGGTCAGAATTAATCATGGCTTAAATGGGAACGTGACTACACATGTCGCCATCTAGGTAATCAACAGGTCATGGTACTCAACGGCTCAATTTTTTTCCATTTTTTTTCATATATGTGTGTTTTGGAAAACCCCTCGGTTTCATTTACCAGTTGGGTTATTGAGCTTTTGAAGAAAGGCAATGCTTGTGTGTGTGTTGTTGGTTTCAAATCATTGGGAAAATACCGAAAAAAAGAAACAACATGAAAAATCTCTTGAATGAACTTTTTAAAAACAAAAATCCACAACGCTGTGTAATGCAAAATTATTATAGAAATTGAAGGAAAAATAAATTTTGATATTCATTAATTCTGAATAAAAGTCAACCCTACAGCAAAATCAGTGTTTTCCATCTGTTTTTAAATTGTAAATATAAAATAATATTTTAAAATCGTAGCCTAAATTTAAAATAGTGTTAAACATCAAAGTCTCATATTTGCGAATAGATACATACACACTTGCACATATACACACATAAATAAAATAAAAATTGACTGAAATCTTAAGGAAGCTTATTTATATAAATATATAAATATAATATACATCTATAAATATATTAAATAAGACAAATAAGCTTCCTTAAGATTTCAGTCAATTTCTTATTTTATTTTATTTCTAACAAATAATTCCTTTAATATTCTTTTATTCGTCGTGTAAATTAAACAAGCACTAGCTAGAGGCGCTGATTTGCCTCATTGATCTCTTTCTCGGTCTCAAAATATACTCATTACCAAAAAAGCACGAATGATCCGGGAACGACGAAACTCTTATATGACACCATCACAGTTGATTGCAGTTGGGCAGCAATTGCTCGCAATTACCACAAGAGACGTTAGTATTTCTATGGCTGTGGTCATGTGAGCAGCCGTTATTTGACCACTGCATTCTTTATAATCAATGTGGTTATGGAGTACCTGTCTTTGAGTCCTCAGCATGCCTTGATGCCGCAGCGGTACATTCAGGAGATTCTGCGGTCTAATGTACTTCCCTTCAGCAGGCAGCTACGGCGGTCTATTTTCCAACGAGATAAAGCTCACCCACATACAGCACGGATTTCCCTACACTGCCTCCGTGCTGTCGACACCCTTCCCTGGCCCGCCAGGTCTCCAGACTTGTCGTCTATTGAACATGTAAATTTCGATCTCAACTGGTAAGAGCGATCTGGAGCGATAGTTGCAAAAGCTATGGAGTTTCTTCTGCAAGATAGCATTAGACGTCTGTATGACTCCATACCATGTCGTATCGCCATGCCTAGCGTGGAATGACGCTAGAGGTGGTATGACGCAGTACTTAAGGGATTATATTGATCTGTAATGTTTTGCCTTAATAAAAGCCCCATTTGCTCTGAAATTGTAATCAGTTTCTTTATCGTTCTCCTTGTCTATGTCATTCCATTTCGACTGCTTCTGGATGCGCTAATTTTTTTGGCAATGAGTGTAAGTAAAAAAAAAAAAAAAAACAAAAACAAACAAACAAAAAAACATTTTTCAATTATTCTAATGAACTGATTATTATACAAATAACTGTAAGTTCTTATAACTTATAAACTGCTTTGATACTAACAATTAAAAAAAAATAGCAACAACAAAATAAATAGAAAGGAATACGCATCTTTTGTCTTGGAAAGTTTCATTCTATCCTGAGTAAAAAATGAGTAACTTAATACCTAGACTTTATTTGGCTTCTGTTTGAGTCAAAAGAAAATAAGAAATTCGCCAGTATTTTGCTGGACAGAACCAAACTACTGAAAAGTTTAAAAAAGCCTAAGGGAACAAGAAATTCCTTAGACAGGTCCTAAGCAAACACAAAGAAAATAAAAGAAAATGTTTTGAGAAAGATTGAAGCGAATTCTCAATGATTATCAATATATTTGGTTCATCTTGATAATCATTCTACCGTTTCATAAATCGATCTCAGTTAATTTTAAAAACTCAAAATTACCAAATTCTACAGCTACTCGATAAATGATGAGAAAGAAATGTAAGCAAATACTCAAATAAATAATTAAAGAACATTCCCTACTCGTAGTAAAAATATTGTTTTTCCTAAATGGAATGAGGAGGTAATTATTATTTTAATCTTGGAATTGAAATTTAAATTCACGTCCATTTTAGTAAAGCGAAATAGCATTTGAAGATTTTATTGTAATTTATCTGTTTGGTTTCTGTTTTTGTTTCTTTAATCGTAAATCACACTGTAGTAAATACTTATGTTATGATATGTTATGTTATGTAATGAATGTGGGTGGCAGAGAAGCCAAGCACTGCGACCGGAGGTCTATTATACTATCCCACGGAAATATGGACAGATGGAGAGAAAGACTGAGAAAGTATGATGGGAGAAGTGCAGGGGAAACGGGAGAACCCCGAGAAAACCTGCCCAGCGCGGATCGTCCACCATCACGAAACCCACTTGAGAACTAGTAAGTACTTTAATTGTAAATCATATGATTATTAATACTGCAATGGCGACAGAGGCAAAACTGCACCAGGAACAAATATCAAAGCACGAACAAGTCGCTGATAGGAAAAAACAAAACAAAAAAAAACTTATGTGTTTTTCAAGAGAGAAAGAAATGTCTAAGCCAATTGGTGGTTCGAATACAGGTTCAGATGAATCAACCAAACGGCTGATCAATAGGATGTATTCCAACGATTATAATTTTTTAATATTTGTTCAATAACAATTCATAGGAATGACAATTAATATCAGTACTTTATTAATAATGAAAGTATTTTATTACATCTGATAAAACTACATTCACTTCGAAGTTTTGTATAACTGTGAGTAAGTTTATGTTAAAAATAAAATAAGGACTTGGCTTTTGTTTGACAATAAGTAATAGTAAATTGCGCTTCTTTAATACAATTTTTACATTCTGCACTGCTCAACTTCTTGTTGAAAACATTAGGGAAAAATAACGGTTGAAGAGGAAAGTCTCCATTGAATTCAGATTTGATTTCATTCAACTGTTTTCTGCAGCGTCATTGGAAGAGCGTCGTTTATAAAAGAAGGCCAAGAGCAATAAATACGAAGAACCAATGGAATGCAATAAAACCACACAGACAGTAGTTTTCTGACTTCCTTACTTATCAAAATTTACAAACGAAAGATCAACAACGTCTATATTTAAACCTTTAATGTAATCATCGTTTCCCAAAGAATCGTGGTATTACATCATCAAAGTTACATTATCCTTTTTGTTTAAGTTAGAAAGGCAACTGGGAAAAGCCGAATGAATTTCATCATATTTCTGTATTACTATAGTTCTTAAACTTTGTATTGTAATAGTCTTAAACTTTGGTTGTTCTTTGTATTTTGCATTCAGAATTCCCCTAGGTTTCTGATTAGTCTTTTCTTGGTTAGCAAATTATGAACATTAAGATTTGTGATTATAGGAAGGAAACTTGGAAGTTTTTGAAAAGAAGTTCTTTTAAAATAATAATAATAGTATTAGTCTTTCCTTTCCCGCCTTTTTTCGTTTCAGATTGTTTTTAGAGAGTCATTCCCTCATCCATGACAATATCTTGTATTCAAGGTCTTAGAGAAACAGTATTATTTTCTTTTTTTATCTGAAATTGCAATCAACCGAGAAAGTTTGTGCTGATAATATATTGCATGTATCTGGCTCTTGTCCAGATTAGAGCAAATGGAAAATTTAAAAAGACAATTCTCGAAGTTAAGGAGATATAAAACAGCCAAAAATGACCTCCTTTTGCAAGTTGAAAACACAGATTGGCCCAAGAACAAATTCCCCTTCGAAGACTTATGGTTGAATATGTTTCGAATTAGCTAATATTTTAGTTCTACGATCTAAGCCAGAGCAGAGTGTTAAGATTCAGTAGTTTTCGATAAACATTTCAGCAAAACGTAAAATCCTCAGCAGAGAAAAGATGAATATAAATGGTTAAATACGAAATATAGAAGTAAGAAGAAATTTCAAAGAAAGTTTCATCAGCCACAGTAAGAGCAATACAGTAATATATTGGAAAAAATTTTAAAATTATCCTACGTAACAATTCTTAAACTATGAATACTAATTGAGAAGCAGAATAAGTAACTCCGGAATATTTTCTTTCATTAATTGTTTTTGTAGTGAATTAGAAAAGAAAAAGAAAAAAAACAAAGATTTGGAAATATTAACAAGAAATATTATTAATATTTCAGTGCAGAAATAAATTTTAAAGTCAGTTTGTACAAGTTCCTTATATTCTGAAATGTAACAGAATACAAAACTGAACTTCAACAGTTTTGTTTAATTTATTCTAAAGCATTTTGATGTATTTACGTTTGCTGCGCTAGTGGCTTCAGAGCCATTATTCGAATAGTGACTATTCTTCGTTAATTAGTATGAAAGTTTGTACTTGAAATGCCAGCTTTCTAATACTCACATGCAAGCATACCAAAAACCTTGTTAAAATAAAAAAAAAAAAGAGTTCTTCATTCACTCCATTACGGTCTTTAGCTCCTTAGTTATTGGCCGATTTTTAATAAATTTAACATCCTACACCTACTTTTAAAAACTGCAGCTTTTTAAGATATATAGTTTTGAAATATCGTGAGAATAGACAGACGGATAATGGATGGAGATACGGAAGTTTATTTAAAATTGCGTTTTGAAACTTTTTTGAAACTCTGCATATCAAGGGGGTGTTAATTATCTACGAGACACCAAATCTATGATATCTTGTGATAACTGCCTATTACATTAGTGCAGTGTGTCTCAGACCACCGGTGGTCGGCGGATTAAATAAATAAATAAATAAATAAATAAATACAATTTAAAACTAATTAACTAACCAAGCTTTTCATCTCTACAGAAAAGAGCGACTGCAACAACCTAGGTTCTCTTTCTACCGTTTGAAGTCAACGACGAAAGCCCATCATACCTTTTTTCTTAAGCATGTTACTATCATGTTTCTGTCAAATATCATTTTAATAGATTCAACATTGCTTAGGTATTAATGGGTTTATGTGTGTGTGTGTGTGTGTATGTGTGTGTGTGTGTTCTAATAAGCCAATATTTAAAACAAAATATTGTTTCGAATAATTTATAAAATTATTATAGTGGAATATTCCTTTTTTTTAATATGCGTGATTTTATATTAAATTTCATTTTGTGCTAAGGGTGAATAATAATAATAAAAAAAAACCTTTAATATATTTTCATGTGAGTTGACCGATTGAAGAACCTCTAGTCTTGACTAAGAATTACTTTGTAATTTTCTCTGTTGTCCAACAACGAATGATCTGAAGAACGGTTTCTTTTTCAAAGGAATCAATCTACTACATAGAATTTGACATTTTCCCGTATTATTCGAGAATAATCATTTCATTATAAAGGAGAATAACTGTTCACATTTATTTCTATTTTCGTAATTTTGCCATTACAATTTCACAGATGAACAGCAAAACAAAAATATGTAATTATGAAGATTAAAAAAAAAAGACGTTGAAAGTAACTTTTTCAATTTATTGCCTTTTTTTTAATTTTTTTTGGTTTCTCAAATATAAGAAAAAAAAGGAGTACTGGAATATAAGAGAGAAATAGTATGTATTAAATTTGAAGTAAGGTGAAAGGCATCATTTTTTGACTGATATTAAAATATACGGTCAGATAGTGAGAAGTTTGAGAAATATTATTTCCATTATTTCATCAAGAAATCAAGAATTATTCAAATAGTTGAACTAAATTCAGAACAGCGGAAAGGATGATTTTTTTTTTTTTTTAATTTTAGTGTATAAGTTTTATAACTAAGTATAACTTTTACTTAAAAGTAGGTTACAGTGATAAGGGATAAAAAAATTATCGAATCACTTATAAAAGGCAGATATGTTAAGTTATTGAAAGTGGAATTTTTGATTCTGCAGACTATTTCCATTTTTTTATTAATTGCCTGGTATTTCAATTCCACTGGCATTTCAATTATTGTCATGCTTTGACAAAATTTTTTATACAAAATCTTTAATAAATTTTTTGGCCAAATATTCCAGACTTAAATAGTAATAATTCAAAAACCTCTTCTTCCTTAATCACATTATTTAATACTCAATATTTCAATTCCTTTAGCAGGATTGCGCTTATTAAATAATGTGATTAAGGAAGAAGAGGTTTTTGAATTATTACTATTTATATAAGAAGATGAATTTTGGAATTGCATTATTCCAGACTTAACATTAATATTAAAATTTACTACTAAGGAAGTCGTAGAAAATTTTGTTCTTAAATTTTTCAATCTTGATTCCAGGAATAAATTTTTAGTAAACTTCTGCCTTTACGACAGTATCCGGACGATACAATGTAATTTTAAATGTTATGGTTTTAATTTCTTTTTCGTCTTTTATGATACATAAAAGCTTCAGATTTTATATTTGAGGAAATACAAAGTTCTTTGTTTCTTTCTTTTTAAGTTTATATTCATATTTCATTCATTGCTGCTCATTCTTAAAAGTTCGGAACACAGGGAAAGGAAGCTTTTCTTTTTTTATATATATTTTAGTTTTAAAACCAAGCCTACACTCATAATAGAGTATTAATAATACATAAAAAAAATAAAGAATAAAAAGAATTTGCGCATTTTCACTGCCAATGTTTTCTTAAAACTGAATTACAAATATTTCTGTTCCCACTCCCGCCATCCGCTGGAATTCCTTTTAAACTTTTCTGATGTGATTTTGAGAAATTTGAACATTTCTCATAAGCAGAGAATAGCACTTCTTCACGTGTACAAGAAAGTACACATGACTACTAATGAAAACTATGCAAAGATAAAAAATAAGATATCAGGTAGTAAAACCACGGAAACCAAATTTTGGATTCCTTCAAAATTTAGATAAATGATCCAATATTAAGAATCTAAACTTCATAAAAGCCTGTTAAAAAGGTTTCTCTATTACAAAAATTCATTATATCATTTCATCCTAAGATCTGCTATAGTGGTCTTTTTTGTTATGTTTTGGCTGTATTCTTGTTGTGCTCTTAAAGAAATAAAAAGTAATGTTCAAATAATATTTCAAAGACCCATTAAATATTTTTAAATAAATTCCTAGGGTGACCAGATTATTACCGACGTCAATCTGGGACAAGACAACTTTAAGGACTAAAGAAAAAAAACAAAACAAAAACGGTCATTTGATGGCATCAAAAAGAGTACAAATAAGCTGTCGTCCTCAGTGAAGAGTTAAAGAAGGTCCACTTTTACAATAGTCGAATATTTGTTAGGCTGTTTATCCAATGATTGTAAAAGCAAGCCGTAGTAAATAAACATTATAAATAAATATCGATTATTGAACATAATTCTATTCTGATCCCATAAAAATATCTCCATCCTTATACGGACCGCCACTAACAAAATTCACGTTGACTATTTACAACATCCAGGATATTTTCCGTAATGTATTCTGAATATATTCCCACAGCACTAAAATCCGGAACTGTCCCACACAATCTCGTCACCATAAATATTCCGGACATTTATTCAATTTTTAAATTTAATTAAACAACTAAGTGTATAACAATAACACTCACTTTTTTTGCTCGATTTACAAAATTCTTATTAACTTTACATAAATAAAGCACAATTTTTACAGACAAAGTAAATGATAGATGTAGGGTTGTAAGTTAAACGATTACAGCCAACATTCTTCTTTCAATTCCGTCGCCTCGATGCCATAGGCGACCATCCCCGTTCTTGAGAAGATACTGTGATGTTTTTCTTTGGGTTTTTTTTCTACATCCAGAAAGGAATTGAAGGAAAGACTGGAGAATCCTTCTCCAGGTGATTCCTTTCCATTCAACGGACAAGGAGAAAAAGCAAACAAACAAACAAACAAACAAACAAGAAAAGAAAACATCATGACTTAACCAAAATTTGAATGTTTGCCCTTTGATGATTTACCTAAAACTCATTTTATCCGCGAAATATTTAACGATGAAACCATCTTAATCATTTTATATTTCATTTGCAAAAACGAAACCTCGGCTTACGTAAATCCATACTTGATATATACAGTAGAGCCGCGATTATCCGCGGAATTGGGTGGCAAGGGCTTCGCGGATAACGAAAATCGCGGATAACCCGAAAAAAGACTAAAAATGAGGTGGATATATGAAAAAAAAATTCACCATTAAAAACTATGTTTTATTGTACAAAAACATAATATGTAAAACTTTTAAAATATGTACAGTATAGCAGAAAGCTTTCTGCAGAGTAAGAGCCTGCCACTCATCCAAAAATTCCGAGAAGGCATGTGGGATTACGATGCGCTGGCGGATAATCGGGGATCTACTGTAAATTATTTACGGATAGTGTTTATAAAAAACTTACGGATAGTGTTTATAAAAAACAACTGAAGTAGGTTACACACAATTTTTTAATATTCTTAACATTGGCTGATGACAACCCGAAACAAGACGCGAAATACATAAAATTTTACTTGCGTAAGGCTTGTGGAACGATCCTCTTACGTAAGTCGCGATGTGTGTCTGTATTTCTATTAAGATAATTCTGCATTAAAAAATCGAATTATCTTAATAACAATTTCAGCATTCAATTTTAAATGACAACAAAATGAATAGTGATAATTATTCTTATTCCATTTAAGTGAATAATTAAAAACGATTTAATTTCACTTTCTCGCATTCTTTATCCTAGAATCATGTATAAAATCCTAGAATTACGCCTTTTGTTTGAGATGAACATTCCATGAATTGCAATGCCTGTCGTACAAATTCGTATTTCATCATTAGCATTGTGATTTCAATACAGCAGTTAACGTAATAATAATAATAATAATAAGAAGAAAATTTTACTTCATTTTATATTTCTCAAGGAAGAAAATGTTCCACCCCGTCCCGATGCCCCCTTCGCCATCTGATCCTTGGACAACCAGGTGGTGTTGACTAAGCTCTGTTAACAGCGAGGGCTGGTCTACATGGGTGTTGCTTATAGAATCAAGCGATATACTACATATTCCTACGGAAAGTGATAGTCTACAGAAGTGTTTTCAACGCCTTCGGATGCGTTAGGGCCAGTCTAGAAAAGTTTTGAAAACGCTGCGTTGCTACGTCAGCCATTCTTCCTAAAATTGCCCAGTTAGAAAGGCCTAGATGTGGTCCATACGAGCTTTAGCAACGCCGCGTTACTTTAACAGCCAAACATGGGGATAAAATTAAGGAAAATACACTCTCCAGGACTGAGCGTTGCTAAACACTCACCAACACCCCATGTAGACCGACCAATATTGGTAAAGCATCCGAAGACGTTGAAAACACTTGTGTACACCGCATTTTTCACTTTTCATTGAAATACATGGGATTTCGCTCGGTTCTGTAAGAACGTTAACAACCAGGCATTAGCAACGCTCATGTACACAAATCCTAAATGGAAGATCCTGCTTTGTATATCTAGTAGAATACTTAGGCGAAAATAATACTTTCATCAGATTTATGGAATCTTTCTACTTAAAGGCTTCATGTCCACATTTACTACAGCCGTTTCACATTTATTTATATGCTTAGGACTTTGATTTTTAAAGCTTGAAAATCTTGCCCAATTTTGTTTTCTTCATTTATGACATTTACGACATTTAAAGCAGCTTATTTTCACTAATAACATCTTTTAATGAAATGTTATTATACTTATTATTATTCAGTTCATTCTTCAATTTTAGAAATTAGAAAAATTGAGCAACAAAATTCTAAAGGCGAATAAAGTCTAGATCAGTGGTTCCCAAATTATTCGTGAACTCCTTCCGCCAACCATCCATCTTCAAAAGAAAAAAAAAACAAACCTACAGAATACTTGGAAAAATTTGAAAAAACTGCAAAGTAACACAAATAATGGAACGCTACTGCTGATTCAAATATTATGTTATGTTTGAAAATATCATAATGAAAAAACTTAGAATTTTAGAATTTTATTTTGTAATACCACCTTACAATTTATGTTGGATATAATTTATTAATATTCAATTGAGTTTTAATTTTCAGTTAAAGTTATATTCCATTTAAATATGCAGACGATATACGTATGTTTGGGTTACAAACAATCATATATAAACTACTAGTTGCCCAAGAATATAAACTTCAATTCTTTCCACATGACATTCGTACCAACGATAAAAAAACTCCATTGGGGATGTTTCAAATGATAAGAATTTCTGTAATCGTCGACCATGCGTCAATGAGATATGACGCGGTCCGTTAAACCCCAATTAAGCAATCAGTTTAGTGTCGTAGTCACAACCTTTTCTTTTTTTATTTATCAACCATTCGTAAACTACTTTCTACAATCCCCGATTTAAAAATTAAAGGTAATGTCCCGATTACAATATTTTGAGTAATTAAAATACTTTCTGATTAGTAAATAAGGAAAGGAAACTCAGCACTTAAATAAAAGGTGAAAGAATTTCTTTTTGAACCTTCTGTTCTATTTAATTCCTTTCAGCCTACTTCGTAGGAGAAAGGCTTTTTGCTGGCGTCGAGAGACGCAGCAATTTATTTTCTTGCCTTTTGTTGTTGGTGGGGGTCACGGCCAGGTTGGCGGTAACTTTTACTAACAAGATATTGCCTTTCTGATTCTGTTAAGGGAAGGCGGGGATTGGGCTGATGAGTCCGTAGAAGGACAAAACGGCCGTTCCCAATTCTTTCCCATAATCTAATCAGAAAGGCATTTTCACCTTTTATTCAAGTGCCGAGTTTCCTTTCCTTATTTAAAATACTTTCTGTTCAATAATTAGTTTTGGCTTCAAAGTTCCGTCTATATTTGAGTTTATAACCTTATTTTTCGTTATTAATGGAAACTATTAGTTGGCAAAAATAAGCAATTTTAACAATTTCCTGATTTTTCTTTGAATAAAACTGTACAAGATTATTTTTACTTAAGTTTTTTATTGGTATAAAAATTATTACCGTTTCAGTAAGACGTAAAAAATAAAATCATTAAGATTTTAGTCTAATAAATTCACTATCTATGAATTGTATTTTAACTGAATTTTAAATTACCATATTCATAAGTCGATCTACAAATTAAAAAGAAAAAAAAAAAAAGCGTTAAAAAATCACTATAAAGTTAAAAACAAACTAGAATAAGAAGTCATAATTTTCTTAAAAGGAATCTATCAAATACATAGAAAGGATATAAAGTGTTGAATGATACAATCTATTGTTTTATAGTAAAAGGAAAAATGAAAAAAAAAAATAATAATAAAATTCAGTTGATACGCGTCCGTTCAGTATTTATTGTAGGCTGTGAATTTTTAGTGTGAGATTTGGAGATATTGAACGTTATTTATTGTAACGGAAAACTGCTTTCCTAAGGCTTAGAACGTCTTCGACTGGACTCCAATGGAGGATCCTTGTAGAAGCCAATAATTTGTTAAGCACTTTTGACACATTAGATAACTGGTGTTATTAGCTTTGCGGATCTCTTTACGTAGTGAATCCCTTCCAGTAAGTTTCCCCTCATCAGATTAAGGAATGATGGAGCATGGCGGTGGACTGTCGCACCCTCGAGCACCGTCGGGGTTTACAGTAGCACCACCTCCACACGCAGATAAGAGATTCCTCAAGTTGCACAACGGCCGCTATCAATCAGTTTGCCACGTTTTCCACTCAAATTAGGACGAAAACTGTTCCAACAGAGTCATCGGGAATTCCTGATGATTTCTTTGAAAAGCGCGAGTCGTTTAATTACGACGATTAATCACCGTCTACAGCAGCGTTCTTTATCAATCAGCTCCCCCTACGATGAATTGAACTTACCGAATAAACTCACGCAGCTTCTAGAAGATTCCTTGGCGGATGATTCTTTGAAAGCTTTAGTTCTGTTTCTAAATATTGTTAATAACAAACGTAACAACGAAATTTTCTAAAGTGAAGAAAATTGGTGTTTATTATACATTTCATGTCATATATTCCTGTGTGGATTCGCTGTAATTATTAAAGTTATTGTGAGAATGCTCATCCAATCAGAATGGCTTAGGCAAGGGCTGAATATAAAAGACTATCAAAAAATCTTTTAGTTATAAAGATATTAAAAGTTTATTTATAATAAACATTATTTTATTTATAAAAAGTTTATAAAAGCTTATAAAAGTTTATAAAAAAGTTTATTTAAAATAAGTATTATACAAACAAAGTTCACTCGAAATAATGAAAAATATTAAGAAAAACAAAGAAAATTTATCAATTAAAAAAAATAATATCTTCTATTCATATGTTCAAGGTAATAAATTTACGCGTATATTTATTCACTTTATTCAAGAGAGAAACAAGAAAGAAAACGATACTAACAATATCGACATACCAGGGCTTATAGCAATGGTATCCAGCCCTGAAAATTCGATATTCTTAGTATCAATTCTTTCCACTGTTATATTGTACTTTTTTTCCAATTTACTTTTTAACAACATTTGTTTTCCTAAATAACAATATAAAATGATGTTAATAACACAAACGAAACCGATGCACCTAAATAAATTGGTTTTAATAGTTTCTGGTACATAATGGAGTACATGTTATCAAGTCATGGACTAAAGTTTCTGGTACGTAATGAAGTACCTATTATCAAGTCATGGACTTGATAATACCTACTCCATTATGTACCAGAAACTATAGTCGTGTTGTATTATTTTTCATTTATTGTATTAAAACCAATTCATTCAGGTGCATCGGTTTCGTTTGTGTTATTAAAAATGAACAATGCACGTAAAGTCTTGGTAATTCTAAAATGATGTTTAATTACACATTTTTAAATAATTAAATGTTAACTTATACAATAATAATAAATAAACATCACTTCTACAATAAGTGATATATAAAACTTGTATATTTACTTTAAAGTTAACTATTATTTAAAAAGATTCAACAGAATGTTACGAATGTTACGTTAAATGAAAATTTATAGCCTTACTAAAAGTTCAATGAATAACGATAAACACTACAAATGTAATCCTGTTAAATTAATTGATGAATTAATTGATAATTAATCTTTTAAGTAATTGATAACGACCAAAATTAGAAAATATAATTATCGTCAGCAATATTTAAATCCTTAAACTTCTTAAGATAAATTAAATCCCGTTCGATCTTCTTTAACTCTTTTAAATCAAGTTGATAGTAAAAACTTGTACAGTAACCATTCAATTACCTCGTGAAGCCAATAGCGTTTTCCAAGTATAATAATGCTTTTGTTCGGTTAACGGATCACTATTTAATCCTGGAATCCGTTCAAGTGACGGAGTGCATAAGAATAGATGGCAAATTCTGTTTCTTGTTGTAAATGTAGGTTTGCTACAAGGAAGCATAGAAAGCAAGTGCAAGAATGTGGTATATAGGCATCTGATTGGTTCATTGCTCTTCCGCATAATTTGAATCGTCAATAGTGAAGCTAACGAGGTCAAGGGAAAGGAGTCACCCCCGCTGTCGCCACCGTTCTCTTTTGCATTGTCGTCAGTCTGGTCCATCGTAGTCAACGTATCAAATGATTGGACGTTTCAGAATCAAGAAAGTAACGAAAACCAACTAATTAATAGTTTGAAAACAGTCTTTATGTTACATAAATCTAGAAAATTTAGATCAAAATTAGTTTTCTGAAAATGTAAAGATAAAGAATGCTGGATAAAATTAAGAAAGTTCTACCGTTCCGTAAAAATTAAAAAGATAGATTTGATTATGTATGAAGGAAAAAAAAATAGCAGATGTTGCTTTTTTATGTGTCGAATACTCATAGAACAAACGGAAAATAAATCTAAACAAACAAACAATGAGTGAATGGATTAATTATAAATTTTAATTATAACTCCGAAAAGTTCACTTTTATTAATGTTTAAATATAAAGTTTGAATGTTTAGCTATTGTTAATGTTTTAAATTTACCAAATGTTTGATATCTTATTATTTATTTACATGAAATGCTGCTTTTACTTTTTCTTTCTTTTTTTGATAGAATGATGTTGTTAAAATAGAATTCCATTTTCGCATTTAGAATTAACTATTTGGGTATCGTTTAATATTACATAAATAATGTTTAATGTATTATAAGTAATACCAAATATAATTACTTTATAATACATAAAATTACTAAATTAATACTTCATAAAATCCTCACAGTTCGAAAGGATGGTTTCAGAATATTGTGTATCGAAATTGCCTGTATTGAATCGTTCGTTATTTAAGATTATGTTTACTGCATCGATTATATGTATATCAAAAAATAATGTTTAAGATACTTAAGATTTTACTTATAATCGAATTTCTGGTTACAGTCAGACAGATACCACTACAGTTAACTTATAAACATTCAAAATGGAATATTAAAAGATAAATGTTATTTGAAAATAAGAATTGTTATTTGCTATTTCTCCATTCTCCATTTTCAACATTGTGAAAATTTAACATAACTGCTGCTAGAGTGTCGTTATTCATAATAACTTAAATATTTCACAAAAACAAAAAGTTTTTTTTTTTATTTTTGTTTGTTTGTATTTTTACTAAAAGTTCCTACTTCCAGGAAAGGTAAATGTCCTCATGTTCTTTAACCTCTAATAAAAATGGGGGAAGAAATCAAGGAAAGTTTCTGGTGGCAAATTGAATCAATTTAGGAGGAATATTACTTCCCCTCCCCTCCTCCCCCCTAAAAAAAAATCTCTAGAGATTGTCGCTGATATTTGAAAGTTTCAACTTTTACTTTGAAAATGTTGTTGTTCAGGAATAGCTAGACTTACTACATAGTGATTTCCCTATCTTTCAATTGTTTTTGATGTTTATATAGTAAATAAAAGAAATTCAACTTGCATCTGTGTTGTAAGCAATTCCGTAAGTTTGTAATAATTATCAATTTTCCGGAAAATTGAACTTAATTGGAAAAAAACTCAACAATAAAGTAAATTCGAGTTCAAATGGAAAAAAAAAATCATTTAATTGTGTGTACGTAAGTATTGGATTCAGGTGAGGGGTTGCAACTCCTACTGTATTAAAAGAAAAGGAAGAAATCCACCACTTTTCATTTTATTTAGTTGGATAGATATCAAATAATATTCAAGAGCCTTCCCATTAAGTATTCCTAGACACGCTGGTGCGTTTTGTAGTTAAGAGTCGGTTGTTCCGAAAGAGAATAATCACTGAGATAACAGAAATGATTGTATAGTTCATCTTGATCATAACATGTTATGTGAATTTTATATATAGAATTCAGTAAAAAATACTTAAAGATGTCCTCCCAAACCGTTTTCGCTTTAATCAATAAGATCTATTATTTAATGCTTACTGCTGTTATTTAAGGTAACATCGAGAAATCTGATGAAAAGATTAAATATTAAGGACTAGATGCCTTTGTCTTAGTTAAGGCCTTGGAAAATTGTCACCACTTAAAGATAGTTGATCAAAGCCAGTTACACTCAGATCTTGGTTCGAAAGTCATCAATTACAAACGAAACAATTCGATTATTTTTAAGTCCAATTGATAATTAATGAAAGCTAATTAACATTAAATGAAATTTTTATTTTCAAATAACCTATATATTTCAAAACATTTATCGTGGCGTAACCCTTTACCTTAGCTTAGTACTTTTTCAATTTCCACATGAACATAATATAAATAAAATCAAGATTGGCATAGAAAAAATGTAATTGTTGTTTCCTATTAATTTAATGAATTGCATCAAAATAATTATATTCTTATTTCTCCCAATGCAAGTAAAGAAAAATTGTAGTAACTATGCAGACAAAATTCAAATTTACATAAGGTAATTATGTAACTTTGAAAACATGTTGCTTTGAACTAGAGCCATTAAGTGAAAAAAAAAAAATTGAAGAAGTAAAGTAGAAACGTTTTCAAAGGTCTTTCTTTGAATAAAAAAGCTTCTGGATGAGAAAGAACTTTATAAAATTTTCTATTCTGTTAGAACATCTTTTTTATTCATAAAGTGGTCTAACAGTATTGGAATATATTTCTACAAGCATTACAAAATATGTAGATAAATTCCAGTAAACTTCATCTTATTAGAATAAATTTAGGATATGTTAAATAATCATTAGAACACCACAATTAGCATTCCACACACACCAAACCTGAGTGTGTCGAAGATCTTTCAATTGTGATGACTGTCATTGTGAAATCTCGATTCTACGCTCCCTATAGGGATTAAATTAACGGAGAGCAAAGAGGTTGTAGGAGATCCATCACTCCATTTGTTTTCAGAATTTTCAGTTTGGTGAGTAAAGAATAAAATAGAATAATTTATCTCTCTTAGTCCTCAAAAAGTGTATGTATATATATATATCAGTATCATATATTTCTGATTTAAATAAAGCTTTTATTTTTGTTATTATTTACAGTAATACCTTGAGATACGAGCATAATCCGTTCCACGACCGAGCTCGTAACTCAAGGTGCTCGTATCTCAAATCAATTTTTCCCATAAGAAATAACAGAAAAAAAATTAATCCGTTCCGGCTCTCTAAAAACTCTTATTAGTGCTAATAGTAATGGGAAAAAAACATGTTTTTAATTGATATAGAGACATACACACAAAAAAAATTTATAGTATATAAGGATTCCTGTGGTATAAAATAAAATGTGGTTTTAATTATGAGTTCTTACTGACAGACCATATAGAAGCGGCTAATAGGCGGCATGTGCGGAGGAGGAGGAAGGGAGGGAAGAGAGTTGGTCCGTACGTAGACACTTGATTCCGTACCGTATCTTACACGTACATTACGTAACTTACATAAACTTAGAATTAACTTAGAATTACCACTCACTTTCTTAGGATTCATCACTATTATGAAGAATAATGCACAAAATACAGAGAAAAATCACATAGATAACGTAAACACAATACGGAAGACTCGCGGGAAATGCGTACGTAACTCGACGAACACGTGAAGTGAAAGAGTGAGGCGGTGTAGGCTGCTCCGGGTGCTCGGTCACCTTGCGTCAGCGTCTGTAAGCGTGCTCATATCTCAAATCTTTATTCGTATCTCAAAGCAAAAATTTGCTCCAAGGCTCGCTCGTACCTCGGAATATTTGTATGTCGGGACGCTCGTATCTCAAGGTATTACTGTATATAGATTTACTTCATTTACCAAATATTATATGAGCTTGGCTTATGTTCGATTATCCGGACCTCCTTCAGAACCACAATAATCTTTACTCTATTCCTAGTATTATTAAACTAAATATTCAGTATTATTAAACTGAAGTCTTAACACGGCTTTTCCCAATTATCATAGAAATTATCCCTAAAAATATACTTAACAGCAGTTCATATTTGTTACTATTAATTAATAGATGATGATAAAACATCTTTATCTTCATGTTCAGAGAATTTGCTGATTGTGTCCTGATGCTGCTATCATCGTCCAATCAGTATCTGCATTTCACTTTCCTCAGTTACCCAGCAAATAATCTAAAATCAGATCAGATCAGCTCAGGGAAATTTTGTTGTTAGTTATTGTGTGTTATCTTATTTTTTCTTTATTAACATTGTACACACGTTAATTTTGATTTCATTTCACTTTGATGATTAAATAAATTATGTTAGGAAGATAATAGTCCTATGAGGATATGAAAAGGAGAAAATGAAAGAGAGAATAAAATTTAAAAACTTCTGTAAAGAAATCGTAAGAAAAATGTAAATCCCCGTAATCCTTCTGCTCTGCGATAGAAAATTCCGCTGTTCACGTTCTAAGGTAGGTAGACGTGACACCAGTCGCTAGTCCATAGTAGAAAGGAAGAACTTGTCTAATATATTTTCGCAAGTAGGTCATTATCTAATGACCAATCAGGCACGTAGATTTTTAGTGGCTTGAATATATTAAAAGCCAATATAGAGAGATCATAGATTTGTCACATAAAGATCTGAGACTGCTACAAATCAAAATCCCTGGTACATCAAAGTTTTTGACCACTAACAGAGAATACGCGTTTAAAACCTGCATTCATCATAGTAAGAAGATCATGGCGTATCGCAATGAATACGTTTATTAGGTTCAGGAAAAATAATTGAAATTTACATGCAATAATTGTTTTCGGTAGCTCTTCTGTAGATGTTTTTCCTGTGAGAATAAAAATGACGATTAATTTCGAGATTTTCGCATTTTTCTGCAGCAAATAATCCAATCTTTCACAGAAAATAAAAATCTTATCATATAAAACGAAATAAAAGTCAGCCTATCTCGTTATTATCTAATACGTTCGAAGATGCCGAATCACATTTAAGAAAGCTACATGCCAATATATTGCTGTAGCTCGATTTTGTGGAGAAGATTTATATCTTTTGGTTTCTCCAATAACTTTAGTTATATCTCATCCCATCTTTTATCAATTGTGATACAGAAACAAACAAGAAACGGTAAACAGAACGATTTAGAGTGAAGAAATGTGCAGAAATGTTACTGAAACATCTATTAGCTTAAGTTGGTGAAAGAATATAATAAATTACACATAAAGTATTGGGTTGGACAAAAAGTTCGCTTGCTTTTTTTTACTTACGTTGGCTCTAGTAGCGCTTCGGTGTCTTTCATGTCATTCGACACCATTTTGTTAGATTGTATCGAGACAGCTGTGTTTTCAGCGTGCATTTAAAACAAAAATCAATTTAATATTGGAGATGGAAGAAAATAAGCACGCAAGACCGCATGTTTCTTTGATGACCAGACAAAAACTGTTACAGCTTGGCTGGGAACTTCTGATTCATCCGCCATATGCACCAGACATTGCATCTTCGGATTTCCATTTATTTTGGTCTTTACAAAATTCTGTTAATGGAAAAAATTTAATTCCTGGAACACTGCAAAAGGCACCTGCATTAGTTCTTTGCTCAAAAGATAAAAAGTTTTGGGAAGATGGAATTATGAAGTTGTTTGAAAGATGGCAGAAGGTAGTGGAACAAACCATTGAAGACGTTGTTCAATAAAAGTATTGGTGAAAATGAAAAATGTGTCTTTTATTTTTACTTAAAAACCGAACGAACTCTTTGGCCAACGCAATAATATAATATATAAAAAATTATTGTTGTTTTTTTCTTCTTTTTATTACTTATTTAAAAAAATAAATAAAAATTAACGCCTGAAAAAGAAGTTAATTATGAATAACGACTTACATTTTAGCAAATGAGAAAAATAAGTTTCACTTCTGTAGCTGTTACGGTGAAACAGTGGATTTTGTAATTTGCATTTTCTCATTTGCAAAAATATATGTCATTATATTATCTTTGTTAATTTTCATCATTAAGTAATTATATCTTTTGTCCTTATAAATAGATCTTAAGGAAAACTGGTTTTGGTTCCATTTTCCTAAATAACTGTGCTAATACAGTGATGTAAAAGATAGCACTGTGTTATTCAAAATTAGTATTTAAAAAGGCTACCGATATCTCTAAGTTTACTGAATTTATTTTCCCTATTTAGCTATAAAGCTATTTTTTTTTTGTTATACTTTATATTTGTTTTTGTTTTTTTTTCACCCTATAATTGTTAATTGTGAGTTCAGGAGTTAAAACGTTCTTAGTAATTAAAAATTATTGAACTAAAAATTCTGAACACTTCTGATATCTGTATGAATTTAATCTATCGAAGCCAGTACAATAGAGACTATATAAAAAATAACTTTTTCCGAACAAAGCGATTAACATTATAACTAATGCGGATGCTGCCCTAAATTATTTCTTCATTAAGGTATTGAAATGACAGGTTTTTTGGAAATTCCCGTCCATCACCAAACCTTTTTATGCAATGACTATTCCTTAATAATTGTTTTATCTTCTTGAAATTTAATTAGGGGCAGGAAAGTAGAGTAATATATATCCATGAACCCTTTAGGGCAGGGGTCGGCAACCTTTTGTTGTAAGAGGGCCAAATATTTTATGTGGGGATTACTGCGAGCCGCACTTGGGCCAAAAAGGAAAATCTTATTTTAACAACCAAAAAAAAAAAAGGAAAATCTTAAGACGCCTCTCGGGTCGCACCAAAACGCTTCGCGGGCCGCGGGTTGCCGACCGGTGCTTTAGGGTAATAACATCCTTGATTCTTCTTTCATCAAAGCAATCGGAATGGATATCACTGCAACATTCTAGGGAAAGCAGATATGATAGACAATCTGTCTTTAATATTAAAGATTTTCCATCTCATCTGTCTTTGAGTGTAAAATTTACGATTTTCTTTATCTGGAAAACTGAAGAATCATATCTACTGTCCTCCTTGCGCCGTAACAAGGATGTGATCGCTAGGAAAACTCTTATTACTTGCTAATACGAGTAGGGTAAATTGGTATTAAGTAGCTATAGTTGGTGGCAATATTTCATATATTTAATATTGATAGTGCAACAGATTCGTATAATTAAATTCTAAATCCTATTTTCCTTTCTTTACGTATCGCATTCTTACCACATTGGGTATGAAAAATAAACTGCCGTCAATACTTAATAGATGCAGTGGCGTAGCAAGGGAGGGGGGGGGGGCGGAGAGGGGCCGCACGACGAGACGAATTCATATTTAAAATAGCTTAACATAACTTTTTTCCAGCCTAGGGGGCCCCACCACCCAGCCCCTTTACATGGTTTTTTATTTTTTTTATTTTGGTTGTTGAATAGGAGATTCCGGTTTTTTTTGGTTGTTGAATAGGAGATTCCTTTTTTTTTTTTTTGGTTGTTGAATAATGGAACTCCCGCACCGGGCCCCCAAAGGCGTTGCTACGCCACTGAGTAGATGTAATAGATGTTTTGCATAGTTTTCTATTCAAGACATTTCAATGATAACTTCTTACAGTCTTTAATAGATTTACTTTCTATTGCCCTTTAAGGGAGTTACCATATGGGACAACGTAGTCCTATCAGTTGAAACTGGAATATAAAGAAAATGCATCTTAGCTTAGCCATAACACTAAACCAGAAGATATTTTTTTATCAGTAGCAATATCTTTTGGAACATTAAATTTCAATTTTAGCAGTAAATACAATAATTTCTTCCATCACATTATCAATTAGTTCCTCACCTCAGAGTGAATCTGCGGATGTAAGCAGAGAATGGATAATAAAAAAAGAATTGAATTAGAATATACACGCCTACTACCTTAAAGCTTTAAATTGAATACTAGTGATGAAAACTAAGAGACAGGTAAACATCTTTAATTCAAATCTAATGTAAGTATTACAATATTCAATGCCAATCTCAAATTTATAAAATTCATCAATAATACTTTTAATAATTAATCAGACTATTTGCATCTTCATCGGTAAAGAAATTTAGGTCCAGTTAATTTCGAGTTAAGCTTTAGGTGTCTTTTGATTTTAATCTGGAATCCAACGGAAGAGAAGGGAGGAGTGGGTGGTGGTTGTAATCTTCCTCCCCTGCCAATTGCATCTAAAAAGGAGGGAAAAATCCAGCTTTTTGGACTTTTATTTGGTTGGAAAGCCATCGTTTTGTTTGTAACCTCTTCCTAGCCGGGAAAAGAACACACACACAAAAAGTTTTTGTCTGTTTGTTTGTTTGAACGACTAAGACCATCATAATCCTTTCCCTTCCGATTCCAAATTCCTGTACACACCTTTGCTGGAGTCTTAGTTACAGTGAGAAATTATGCGATGATCAATATTTTTAAAATGCTTAAACTATTTCTAAGAATTTGTTGGAAATATACGAAAAAAAAAATAAGCTTGGATTCAAATAGACAAAAAAAAAAAAAAATCAATATACAGTCGAACCCCTCTTTTTCATTCCTGCAAATAACGTTTTCCCATCATTTACAACATTTTTTTCTCGGTCCCTCCAATTTTCCTATTATTATAATATATTTTTGCCCCTCTATTTACGCTATCGTAATATCAAACTTCCCGCAATTTACGTTGCAAAACGAAGTAAAAAAAAAAGATGGCGCCCATGCGAAAAATTAAACATAAAATTGCGATTACCGTCGTAAATTTTGCCATAAATACGGTCAATTTATGCAGATTCAATGGCATCAGGACAAAATACCGTATTTACTCGAAACTAATACGCATCGTTTCCGGCCAAATAATATAATCTTTTTCTCTCCAACGTACACTCTTTTGTGATTGCACCTCGCGAGACCATCGCAATTCGATAGATCAATTGTCTTAGACACTCGATGTCTTCGTTCGGTTTCGGCTTCATTCTTGTTACCTCGTCATTTGGCGTTCTTGTTATTCGGCTTGTTTCATTTGAAATGTTGTGTAGGCCTAAGCCATATATTTTGAGATTTTAATGTGACTAAAATAATATGTATGTTAATTTTCCTTTTCTAAATTATATATTTAATAATTGTAATCTTTAATATAGTCCTGTGTGTTATAAAAGATCCAAGCATTGATTCCAAATCATTCTATACATTGAACATTTCATAGAATGTAAATATCAATAGTTATATAGTCATGAGAAATCATTTCCCATAATTTATACCATTTTTTTTCAGAGTCCCTTGAAAAGTGTAAAAACGGAGATTGACTGTAGTTATAAAACTGAAAATTAATATGAAAATTTTGGTAAATTTCGTATCGGGATTCTAAGATAAAGATTAAGAAAGATCAGATGTTGTTGTAGGAACAAATATCAATAGTTATTCCTTTCTATTGGAATTTCACTAAATTCTTATGTATTGCATTAGCGTTAGTTAGTTTTAATTTGAACTTAGTTATATTCCTTTCTTTTTGCAAATCAACATTGTGAAGATTCAAGATTGTATCTCGTCTTTAATATTATTGTTTCCTTCTACTATAAAATTTTATCTACAAACGGATATTTTTTTTTAAAAATTCATCACGTATTTTTACGTGACAATCCTTCCCGCAAAAATCTGTGATTAAATAAATGTAAGTTACATGTGATGTCAAAATTGTTTGCTTTAAATCAACAGGAATAATTAGCTGAAAAACAATAAAATAATAAATCATTACAAGATATTTTATTACAATTTTATAGCTGCATCTTATACACGTAGCACGATATAGAAAAATTAGTGTGTGTTCCTTTCCTTTTGATAAATTGTGTGTAATTAGCCCTTCAAGTTGATTGTTATGAGTGATGAGACCGTCTGACTGATATCCCAAAAGTTTCTGAGTCCAAATAAACAACAGTAAAGATTGTCATTGACGTCCTTGGATGATCATCTATCCCTAGGATACAAATCACCTACTCAGGTGTTTGGTTCCTGATGAGGTTGTTGCTATCCGTGTCTTATTCGACTAATCCCACCCAGAGAGTTCGGTCATGCGGAACCAATGAGACAAGGAACAGCATGTTTTAACATCTCTGTTTGCTTGAGGCAAAATCAAATTGAAATTTCATTCATTTGAAACAAATACGTTTTAAAGTTCAAAAATTAGGAATTAAAAAAAAAAAAAAAATTCGAATAAATTATCGTAATGTAAAAAAATTCGTTCAAGAGAAATGAACTCAACTTTGCAACTAGATTTTTTTTTTGTTAATTTTTTTTTTTTTTAGACAAACTGAACTCGATTAAAAAATCCTTGTTTTTACAAACAATTTGGCATTTAATAAATTAATATCTCAAACTTTTTACCTGCAAAGAAATTATTTCGGGTCTTGTAAACATAGTACTTACCTTCGATTCATTGAAAATTTAAAAAGTTTTATGAATGAAAAAAGCCTCCATTTAAAATAATTAATATTACTGTACTCTTCGGGTCAATAATCGCGATTCGTAAGCTTTTTACCTCAAGAGTATTTTTTATTTACAAAAAAATAAGCCTGACATTGAGTCAGCGGGAAATTAATTTCCATTTTTTTTCTTTTTTGGGTGCTTCCTTTAAAAAGCTGATGATATTCGTCTCTTCGGTAATGAAGTAGTACTATATAAAACGGCCAATGGAGTTAAATAACCGAAACAGGCATATTTAGGAATCAAATTCTAAAAGCAACTAAATAATATTAATTTACGCGTTTTGTTATTATAATACATTGTTGTCCTTCTTTTTGCCTTTTTTTACTGTTATCATGCTATTATTTATTATAATGTTTTTTTTTTTATCCTTAACCTCAGCCTTCGGCCTTTAAAATCTAAGTCCGAGGACACTAAGTCCGAGGACACAATAAAACCCTGAAACCACGCCACGAAGACCATTTAATTGGAAGTTGTACCTTCTTTTATATACTTTACTATAATTTCAATGTTCTAGTTGCAGCTTGTTGCTCTTTACTTCTTACGGCAACGGAAGGACATCATATTCCTGGAGCAGATGTTCTATGGAAGTGCGGCTGCCGTGCAAAGCTTCTTGCTGAGTTTTGTGCTTAGAACAAATTAATCAGTCTTCACAGTCGTACGAATAAGTTAGCAGCCGAATGGAAATTTATTGCCGCTTAATACATTTCGTGCCTCTTTAATGGGCCTCTAATGGCCTACTTTCCAATCTCCAACTTTTTCAGCACGTCGAGCACTTGATGTTTGCCAGTAAATAATTAGGTTGACGGCTGGAACGTAAGAAGCAGATTTCACGCATGTACTTCAACTCCAATTGCCGGGGCTCCAAGGATTAATTAGCAGAGGAAAACTTCAGAGATCACGGTTAATTTTTCAGCTTAATTATCTTTTTAAATGTGTGTTTCTCAACGTTTATTTTAACATTAATGTTTTTGGTTTTTTTCTGACTTTGTTTTTTTGTTATTTTTTTGCTTAAATTTTTGAGTAAATTATTTTTATTAACGTTTTAGTTTAACGTCAAACTAATCAAACTAAAACGTGAAGACGAATCACTTTCTGGGATGATTTCCGATTGTTAAGGCGTAAATTTCTTTAGTGTAATATTTATTAAATATGAAATGACTAGCAGTTGGCTTAAAATAAAAATTTTTAAGAATGGCAATTATATTTTTTTTTCGATTTAACAATAACATTTTTAAAAGGATTTTTTAAACGTCTGAACTTGATAAAAACTACATGCGATTTACGTTCCATATGTTATTATACCTTATTTCAATAGAAATCTATAAGTTAAAATATTTTCAACTTAGTAGCAGAACTAAAAAAAGGTCTATTTTTTTCCTTAATGGAAATAATTTTACCTGAAAATGATAAAAGGTATTGAAATTAGATAGTTGCTTTTTTTTTTTTTTTTTTTTTTTTTCACAAAAAATGGAATGCTTAGCAATTGCCTCCGAATTTCGATTATCTCTTAACTTTCTTTACATGATAAATTATGTAAGTGAATTGTTTTTCTGTGCTTGTATTTTAAAATCACAAAGTCGATGAGAGATTCTTTTTTTTTTTTTTCCAAATTTCAAAATATTTTTTTACCAAATCTGAAAGGATCGTATGGTGGTAAGGAGGAGAAATTTGTAATTTTGGGCACTGAAATATCAGCGCACCAACTATTCGAGGCCAAGTGTTAAAAATACTTAAATGTTCTTTAATGGTACCATCAGAACATGCCTTTTTCTTTATTAAATATCTTTCTTGTTATCGGCGTCTTTTCCCCAAATTCTGTATTTTTTCATTTTTATTTTCATGGCTAATTTACTGAATTTCACATTTTCGACACGATCTGCATAATATCTTTAAAATACAGAGAATTTTTTTCAATCTTTTCAAAAGTAGAGAAAAGCTTTAGGCTCCATTTATGAAATATCGAATTTCAACCCAATCCTTAAGAGTGATCTACCAAATTTAGATACGATGTCTTAAGGAACGTCAAATGCTTATCAAACAAACGAACAAGTAGAGAAATATTGCTAAGAAATAGCATGAACTAATTGAAATCAAAAATTGATAAATAGTTTAGAGTTAAAAAAATTGGAAATACTGCTGTTTATCTTTTTTCTTGTTTTAAGTATAACTTAATGAAATATTTAAGAAGTGAAACGAAAAGAGTGATTAAAAACATCCAGCTGTTTTAAATGTTGGAATTATTGATACGTTATGAAAATCAAAAGTTTTTCTAAAAGCTTGTCTAAGAAATGTAGGTTTTCTAATATAATGGTTAAAACTACTTAAATGAATCGCTTATGTTTTTGTCAGTGCAACTGTATAAACTATAGATAGCTGGTAAGTTAATTCAACTAAGTTTCTTCTTTTGATTTAGTATATACATATTTCTATAAACAAATATGAATGAAGAAATAAAGAAAGTTTAATGTGCTGGGATATTAGGTAAAAAAGGACAAGAAAAAGAAAACAGCACATGAACAAAATGAGGAATTGCCTTTCTGATTTTAGATTATGGGAAGGAAATTGGGAACGGCCGTTTCGTCCTTCTGCAGACTCATCAGCCCAATTCCCGCCTTCCCCTAACCGAATCAGAAAGGCAAGACCTGGTTAGTGTAAGCCACTGCCGGCTTGACAGTGACCCCACAAACCATAAAAGACAAGAAAACAAATTGCTGCTTCTCTCGAAGCCAGCACAAACCTTCTCCTAAGAATGTTTAGGCTGAAGGGAAATAAATAATAACATAAGGTTCAAAGAAATTGTAATAAAGAAAAAAATTTGAATGAAACTGGAATTTTCATTAGTTCCTAGTGTGAAAAACTGAAATCTGATTATTCGTATAATAACGAAAAGCCTCATAGTAGATAGTTCAGAAACCGGCAGAAACTTGCATGGAGTATCTGATGCAGATTCCAATACCCAATTTTTAAGATATTTAAAACGCAACATCTTGAAATCTTTTTAACTTTTAGAGAATATCTGGAAAAAGTGCCTTTGGGCGGAGAGAAGGGTGATGGATTATTGCTGGGAAATTATCGATTCAGAATCGAATGATGGCTAAGATTAGAGATAACAGGAAAATCTATTTTTATTACTTGTTACCCATCTATCCGGATTTAAGTGTCTGGATAGAAAAAGTAAAAAAAAAGAAGAAAAGAAAATCAGCATCTTATCCAGAATCTTACCACAGGTTGCCAAAAATCAATTGCAATTTCTATTGAACTGCAACGGACCATTTATTTTCCTTAAAAATTTAAAACACTGTCTCTTATTAATTGAAAGTTTCCAATGTTTCAAACTGGAAGAGAAGCCGAGGCCATTCCAGTCTGAAAATGTTAACATTGAGCGCGATGGTCAGGATTCCAAATACCGAATTTTTAACAAAATCTAAGCAGACATAATCGACTTTTCCTACTACTTGAGAGAATGGCTGTTGCAAAGGCTTACATGAATCGTCACATGAATTAACTTCAAATATTGTTTCCCAATTTAAGCATTTCATCTAGTTGAAAATGCAAAAGAACGACTTGAAACCTTCAATTACAAATGCCAGCTGTAAAACTACATCTGTCGCATTTTTATCAGAGACAGAGTATCAATGGGGGTCACTCACAAGAAACAGATGGTCTAAATATTTTAACATTTGCAGAATCATTGTTTTACAAACTATCCGAACCAAACAAAAGATCATGGACAGATAACTTACCTCAATTTTAATTAATTAATTTTTATTTTAAGATTATGTAGAATAATCGCTTCGATGATTCTTATTGAAATCATAAGATGATTTTCGCTGTATTATTAATCATTCCGGTGTATATCCATTTTTTTTTTAAATGTAAAATAAAATTGCACCAAATATTTTATTATATTTTTTATTATATTTTTTATTATATTTTAGAATATTATAAAGTATATAACAATAAACTCTGACGATAGTTATTTCATTTAATACACACCCATACACACAAGCTGTATTACTTTGATTTATTAATGATCTTGTTATTGAATATTTTTATGATGTTTTTTCACTGATTTTAAAATTAAGGAAGTAAAAGGTTGTTTTTTTTTTTTTTGTTCTTAAGTGTGGTCACCCGAAGGCGGTTTTTTGCGCAGTCTTTCCTATCTAGATGTTTGCAGATAATAATCCCATCAATCGTTCGAAAATTGAAAGATTTATCAAACTTTTCATATCAGGGTGGAAAAATTAAAATGGGGCTGAACTTAACGGAATTCTTTCTATTGATATAAATGATTTTGCCTGGTAACTTTTTTGTAAGTGAAAATCGCTTGCAATTATAAAAAAAATAATAAAAAAATTTTGAGGGTTATTTTTTATTATTATATACTAATATATAATACTTATCGTCTTACTTTAGAATGTGCGGATTTATTCCGAGACAAATTACAAATTGTCTGAATAGTTCATATATTTTATGTAGTTCCTTTTAAAACTTAATTGACAGCAAACTTTCAAGATCTTTTGACATATAGGAGTGACTTACCCTTATTATTAAAGATATAGAAATGAATATTTATATTGAAACATTTCAAAACAGTATTTCCATTATTTCAAATAATTTAACACCAATAGAAACTGAAAGTTTTTAAAATAAAATTTTAATTATTTACATCGTATATTATTATTTTTCAATCAATCTTTTAATATATTTTATAACAGTTTTAGTTTTTTATAAGTTTCAGCTAGAAACAATACTATACGAATTTTCTAAATTTATTTCGTTTAAATCTGTAATTAAACTTTTAAACATGTTTTATTGCTTAAGATTGATATTAATGAAATAGGAATTACAGTTTAAAAAGTTTGATAAAAAAATTATATAATTAGAATATATAAGAGTAGTTTATAAATATATATCTTGCAACTATTGATAATTTTTTTTTTTGGCTTAAAACTATTCTTTATTATTCTTAACAATAGGACATTAAGTTTGAATCCATTTATATGAGTTTAAATCGTCTTGCACTTTCAACAAGAGTTGCTAATATTTTATAGCTGTCAAGAGTTCCTGTGATTTAACAGTCTGTAGATACTTCAATTTTTGAAGCATGCATTTTACATAAAAGTTTACTTTTTAGAGTTGTTCATTTCATTTGAAGTCTATGATGATGATTACAGTTCTCACGAGTTTTATTCTCGAATTATATTTCTGGATTACTATTATCACTATCAAGAATACTAGTCTTGTAATTCCTCTTCAACGGATGAAGTATGTATTCTTGAAATCTTAGCTCTCAGGATATGATTTAAATATGTAAAAACGACACTTGCATTTTTTCTTCTTCTTTGTAGTTTGTAGCGTCATCTTCAAAATTCTTATCATGGGTCAAGAAAAGTCAATCTTCTTTTCCGAAGAGTAAAGATTGATATAGTTAGTGACTGGCGTCTGGTTTGTACTCTCGACGCATATGACTGATATTTGAGCATTCCTCGTTCAGCATGAGTTGTTTTTGAATTTGGGAGGAAGCCGGGAGACAAAGTTCCAACAAGACATTATTTTGTCCTTCATGACTCCTTTGAATTTTCGTTGGGAAACAGTAGAGACTGTGGATTCATCAGAGCCAAGTCTTGATAGAGTTTCACTTGGTTTACATCGGCACTGCAATGTTCCATAGAATTCGAGCCCATATGACAAATTATGTGGCAGCTCCAGTGACTAAGAAGCTCTCTACGCAGATCATCTGGAAGATCATATAAATGAACCTCTTTTCTTCGAAACATTTCCCGAATAGATGGGATTTTTCCTTCAGATAGATGACGAAACCCTCCTTGGGTTCTGCTGGTAGAATTTTCCGATTACCAGATAGCGGTCCTTGAATGGCTGCTACTCTTTTATTCATTTATTCTTCCATACCTCCAGCAAGCATTCATATTTTTCCTGAGGCAACTTGGAAGGAATAATTCTTTTCTTGATAATCATTTTTTGAAGACTAGAAAGATCTTCATTACGAAGCGCCATCTCGAATTCTTCATCTACATCAGTATGGCTGTTGACAGTCATTTATTGAATCATTGTTCGCTGCTGCTTGGGCTTCGCCTTCGTTTGATCTCAGAAGTAAGTTATTTTCTTGTAGTACTTCTCTGAAAAGTTCATCTGATATTGTTGTAGATAACACTTCCTCCTGATAAGACATACAATCGTCACTGAATGATGTTGATGGCGTATCCTCTTTTTTGTTATTTTGAGAACTTGGAACTATTGTTCCGTCGTTCTGCGTCTTTTACCAAAGTTTGTTGATGTGATGCGTTCGTCTCCAATACTACTTCTGGGCATTCTGGAAGGGGATTGCTCAATGCTCCGATGCATTTTGGTTTTGGAAGACTCCGCATAATAATCATCACTTGAACGAAAATACATAATCGGAAGTTTCTTAGACAGCAACTTATCTTTTCCTGAAGGAATAGTAGAATGGTGGCTACATTTGGACTTGGATATTTGGGGATTTTGATATTTAGAGTCATTAACATCCGATGAAGTGTCAGTAATCCCTTTCCTTGGTTCTCCCGTCCCTAAATTGTTCTTAAGTTCTTCTTGAATGGTTAGAAATAGATGGAGCTAAGTTCCTTTTATATTCTATTTTGGAGCACAAATCACCATTGTTGGAATCTGCAGTCTTGCTCTTACGAAGATGTTCAGCGCATTTGTGCATTCTTGAGCATTACAATTTTTACTTCTTTGTAGTATCATCTTAAAAATTCTTATCATGGGTCAAGAAAAGTCAATCTTCTTTTCCAAAGAGTAAAGATTGATATAGTTAGTGACTGGGGTCTGGTTATACTCTCGACGTAAATGACTGACTTTTGAGCATTCCTCGTTCAGCACGAGTTGTTTTTGAATTTGGGAGGAAGCCGGGAGACATAGTTCCAACAAGGCATTATTTTGTCCTTCATGACTCCTTTGAATTTTCGTTGGGAAACAGAGACTGTGGATTAATCAGAGGCAAGTCTTGATAGAGATTCACTTTGGTTTACATCTGCACTGAAATGTTCCATAGAATTCGAGCCCATATGATACATTATGTGGCAGCTCCAGTAACTAAGAAGCTCTCTACGCAGATCTGGAAGATCACGTAAATGAACCTCTTTTCTTCGATTCCCGAATAGATTGGATTTTTCCTGCAGATAATAGATGACGAATCTTAGCTAGAGTTATCTCCTTGGATTCTGTTGGTAGAATTTTCCGATTACCAGGTAGCGGTCCTTAAATGACTGCATGCTCTTTTATTCGTTTATTTTTCAATATCTCCAGAAGCATTCATATTTTTCCTGAGGCAACTTGGAAGGAAGAATTCTTTTCTTGATATTCATACTCAGAATGCATAAATCAGTGGGAAGTCTTCTTAAAAACAAGACTTCAGACTCCAACAATGGTGATTTGTGCTCCAAAATAAGAGTATAAAATGAATTTAGCTGTTTCTAATCATTCAAAAGAAACTTAAGAACAATTTAGGGACGGGAGAACCAAGGAAAAAGATTATTGACACTTCATCGGATGTTAATGACCCTCAATATCAAAATCCCCAAATATCCAAGTCCAAACGTATTCACCATTCTACAATTCCTTCAGGAAGAGATAGGTTGCTACCTAAGAGACTTCCGGTGATTATGTATTTTCGTTCAGGTGATGCGGAGTCTTCCAAAACCAAAATGCATCGGAGCATTAAGCAACCCCCTCCAGAATGCCCAGAAGAGGTATTGGAGACGAATGCATCATATCAACAAACTTTGGTAAAAGAAGCAGAACGACGGAACAACAGTTCCAAGTTCTCAAAGTAACAAAAAAGAGGATACGCCATCACCATCATTCAATGACGATTATATGTCTCATTAGGAAGAAGTGTTATCTACAACAATAGCAGATGAACTTTTCAGAGAAGTACTACAAGAAAATAACTTACTTCTGAGATCAAATGAAGGCGAAGCCCAAGCAGCAGCGAGCAATGATTCTATAAATGAGACTGTCTACAGCCATACTGATGTAGATGAAGAATTCGAGATGGCGCTTCGTAATGAAGATCTTTCTAGTCTTCAAAAAATGATTATCAAGAAAAGAATTATTCCTTCCAAATTGCCTCAGGAAAAATATGAATACTTGCTGTAGGTATGGAAGAATAAACGAATAAAATAGTTTGCAGCCATTCAAGGATCGCTACCTGGTAATCGGAAAATTCTACCAACAGAATCCAAGGACATAGCCCTTAGCTAAGATTCAACATCTATTATCTGAAGGAAAAATCCCATCTATTAACATTAAAATAACATTAACGGTAAACGTATAAAATAAAGATTGACATATGAAATACGGCAATTTTTTTTTTTTTTTTATCATATAATTTTACAGATTAAGAGCAAGAATGTGATTGTAAAGTTGCTTCAGTCAACTTTCCTCTTCGCATCTGCGTTCTGTTGCATCTAAGTTTTTCCATCGTTTTACCGTTTGCATATCCATAGAATTTGGTGCGTTATTTTTTTCAGAACATTTATTCAGTGCATAGGAGATATCAGGTCGACTGGAATGACTAAGATAGCTCAAACTTCTTGCATAATCAATCTTGTTGAATTTTTTTTTTTTTTGGCTTAAGTTAATTATAGTTTCAATAGCACATTAAGTTTGAATGCATTTGTATGAGTTTAATTCGTCTTATACTTTCAACAAGAGTTGCTAATATTTTATAGCTGTCAAGAGTTCCTGTGATTTAACAGTCAATTTTTGAAGTATGCTTTTAACATAAAAGTTCACTTTTTAGAATTGTTCATTTAAAGTCTATGATGATGATTACAGTTCTCACGAGTTTATTCTCGAATTATATTTCTGAATTACTATGATCACTATCTAGAATATTCGTCTCGTTTCACGGATGGAAGTATATCTGCTTGAAATCTTGGCTCTCGGGATATGATTAAAATATGCAAAAACGACACTTACTTGCATTCTTGATTAGTAACTATATTTGTCCTTAGACTTGATCACTGCATACACGCTTTATTAAACATCTTGGTATGAGAACAAACATTAGGCTGTGTCCTCGTTCGAATCGAATCTAGTCCTTACAATTATCCCTACTTCTGGATCGGATCCTGAAAGTATTAATTATACATTAATATTTTCGTTTCAAACATGATATTCTTTTTATAATTAATCTCATGTTTGATATTCAGCAGCTCAGAAGAAGTTCACTTAAAATATATTTCTCCTTGGAAATTAGCTCCGTCCGGCTTCTTCTTGTAAGCACAACATGTCCGATCCTATCCATCATCGAATTCTCCCAACAATCACACCATCACCTTGATGCTAAACGCCAGCATTCAGTGGAAGATTGTTGTACTGCACACTATTAACAATTGTTACAATCCATTCTTAGTGAGCTTTCTTATTATTGCCCCTTTTTTTCAAACGGAATTTATTTTCCTTAATTTGCTATTTGCCATCCGATTTATTATTTTTTTTTTATCTCAAAGAAAAAAATAACAGATTTTTGACCATATTTCTAAAAAATATAGTAACTATATTTAATAAATCTTGCATATAATCTTGCTGTTTCGTAAATAAAATTTGATTGGTATAATAAAATTCCAACAACAACCCTAAATATCTTGTCTTCAACTAATTTACTTACTCTATAATAAAATTATTTTTTTCTATTAAACTGATAACTTATATAATATTACATATCTTTTAGTTTCACTAATATTTCTGTAGCCATATTTAATGATAGATCTGAGGATTTTAAACGAATGATAGTAAAAAAATTAAAAATATGATTTCCGCGAAAAAGTCAACAAATCCCTAGAACTAATTTGTACAACTAAAAAAATGGTAGGAAAATCACTACTCACTTAATTTCTTAACTAACAAGAAGCAATTATGTACTTAAACTTTTAATATACAATTATCTCGAGTTTTGTAAAAGTAACATTTGCATCCCCCCCACTTCGCTCTTCATCCCATTTTATCACATAAGATAGAATTGTTGATTTATAAGATACATTAAAATCAATATATATTTACCTGATTGCTTCATCTGAATGAAGTAAATATAGATATCAATTTGCATCTGTGAATTAAATAATATTTAGACAATAATTTCCACTGTGGGATATCGAGTGAACAGGCAGACAACAATAAGAACTCCCACAATGGGATTTTGTGCAACGATCTCGTGCAGGGCAAGGATAAGTGTGTTGTGTTTTCGATTGTTGTAAAAATGGGGAAGAAGGAAGATATTTTCTTGTTATGGATGGCGGCGATAATTGATCCAATGGAATGGACTGATAATAAACTAACACCGATGGTTAATATCTCTAAGAAACGAGCGAAGAATAATTTGACTAAGTAAGAAACATTTTCATAGTGATATAAATAATTTTGGTTTCAGGTTAATACTCAACTGATATTGTTCTTTCTTTGATTGTTCCTTCTTTCAAAATCATGACTCACAATTAAATTCTTTCAAGATAATTAAATTGGAAAGATTTTTCGAATAAAGTTGGTTTGCACAGAAAAGCTCAGATTTGGTATTAATGCACATTTCAGGAACAGCGAAAATAGGTCTAAGTTAAGAGATGGAATTTTGCTCAAAATGGACGCCATTACGATTCAGTGTATTCTTTCGAAGTTTTATTAATAAATCGAATAAAGAGAAATGTGGATTATTTCAATAGGGAAATACTCCGAATGGATTTATATCTATAATAAATCAAGTAAGTGACTTTTAATTATTAATAATATCGACGAAGTTGGTCTTCATATGAATATAAGAAAATGAGAATTGATAAAGAAAAGAAGTTACTAAACAAACTTGAACCAAGGATATAATATTCAGTGATAGGAAAAATAAAGAATTATTCAAGTTAACTGAGGAACACCTTAGAACTATTTTGTGAAAAATCAATATTAGTGAGCTAGTGATAATAATGAAATGAACATATAAACATTAAGCGAACTTCAATTAATTATCTAGAATTTTGTTATTTGGGAGAACAATTCTATTGTGTTAGAAGGAAACATAACCTGAATTTACTTCTCTGATTCATTTACAACTGATTCATTTACAATTTAAATCAACTTGCCAACATAAAAGGATAAAGATTTAACTTGTCATCTATATTTTAGAATATTAGGACAAAATAAAAAAAAAAGGATATAACTCTGCTACTAATAGATTATAAATAAACAACAAGTTTATTATTATTATTATTTATCAACCAAAAAAATATATTTAAGAGTGTTAAGTCTTAATATCCATTAATTTCATATCAATAACAAGCCTACTTCATTATGTTTACAATTTTTCATAATACAATAAAAGTTTTCTTTATACTTTTGTTACTTATTTTAAAACTGTTTTTAAAACGTCTTTGTTTGTCTGAGATAATAATTTTCATCATTTTTATAATTTTTTGTTTTTCCATCCTGTTGTAATGAGAAAGATAGGCCTACATTTTTTTCCATTTGCATAGTAATGATGCAAATATTTTAAATTTGGATTTTAATGAAATTCGCATTTTTAGTCATTAAGACAGATTTTTATTTTCTTCAAGAGAAATCTGTGTTTTAGTGTGGTTCTGTGTGGTCAGATAATATGTATGTGCGCTTACTAGTCCTTTATTTACGATCATGCGGGCACGATCACTCAAGAAATAATCACTCTTCTACATCAAGCATTACATTTAACAGCTTAGTATTGTGATGACACTTTCTATAAACAAGCGGCTAACTGTTAATATACGAAACTATTAATTAATTCAAAAATTGTATATTTAGAAGTTTAGACTTAATCTGTTTGACGTTTTTTAGAGCAATTTTAAAGATCATACTTCATTTAAGAACTCAAAAAATCTTCACTTTTATAGCTTAATTTTTAGTAATAACTTATAAATATTAAATTCCCTTTTACCAATTTAAATACATTGTGGAAATTTGAAAAGATTCCGATGTTTTATCAATTGCTAAGGAAGACCAAAAGTAGGTTTCAAATTCCTTAGTACGGAAAAGTCGGTTATGAATGCTCTGCTGTTTATTTCAAAAAAATTTTTTTATAATATTATGTAATTAATTTATAAAATAATTTTGGTTTTGGGTTAATACTCAACTGATATTGTTCTTTCTTTGGTTGTTCCTTCTTTCAAAATCCTGACTCTAAATTAAAGTCTTTCAAAATTATGAAGATAATTAAATTGGAAAGATTTTTCGAATAAATTTGCGTTGCACAAAAAACAGGTCGAAATAAAGCAGCTCAGATTTGGTATTAATTTGTAGAAATACTCTTTATTTGATTTAAAATGTTATTGAATTTCTGAGCAAAAACATTAATATTTGTTCTAGAAAACACAACCAACCAAATTATGAATAAAATCAAATTCTGATTATTAATAGAATTCATTATTAAGCATAAATCAGGCTATTTTTAAAGTTATCCGTTGTGAGTTCTTGACTTTCTAAATTATCATTCAGTTTTTCTGTTAATTTAATATCTTTTAGATGGAATGGTTTGTTAAATCAATGGAAAGAACGGAATTTATTTTTATTTTTTTATTACGTTCCTGATCACATGAGACTCAATAATTTAAAAGGGCGTTTATGTTTGAAGTGTAAAATGCTTTTTATTTCGTTAGGCTGTACCTAGTAAATAATTTATTAAATTTCTGTTGAAAGACAACTCTCTGCGATTCTCTCATAGACCGCAATGATTACTTAATCAAAATAATAACTTAAGTCTTGAAAACTTTTGAATTTTCAATTTGTTTGAATACTTTTTTGGTTTGGTTTGTTTGTTTGTTAATATCAGTAAATGTTGGTACTACTATTACCAATAATAAATAACTAACAATAAAATCCTTTCATTATAATTAACTTAATTGTTTGGTAGAAATAATAGTTCAAATCTAGTAGAATTTTCAATAACATTCATTTCAAATATTCTAAATAATGGTAGTATTTTATGGAGACTCAAAGCTACCGATCCAATTTATACTAAATTACTAGGAAACAACATGGAGTGTAAGAGGATTTGATTTGGGAGAGGAGAGGGAGCAAGCTAGGAAACCAATCTCCAACCAAAAACGAAATTTAAAAAAGAAAAACCTTCAAAATTTATGGCAAACAACTGGTCATCCAATAAAGAAAAAAGATGAAGACGGAAAGTTCTTCTCCAAATTTTCGTAAATTCGGGCTTTCCTTGAACGCCCTTGAAACACGTATTTGGCATCAAATGACCATTTCAATTTCAACTCCCTAGGATAATTAATTAAATCATAGCAGTCAGAGATGGTCAAACAGACTCTAGATGGACAGCAAATAGATAACAGATAATCCTCGTCAGAGAAAAAACAAAACTTTAATGCAAATAAGTCATTACAATATCTTGTTCTGTCCACCATGAAAAGGAAGATTCTCATTATTTCAGACAGTTTAAAGCAAAAAAAAAATACGACAATAAGAGACTTATTAAAAATCGAATGCATATATAAATATTTCTGCAGTATTAACATATAACTTATCATTTACTACATTAATAATCTCCATATCACTTGAAATCTACATAGTTTATAAATACGACGAAACACAACGAAATGGTTATAATAAAGTTAATTATTATTAAATTTGATGAAATTGCATTAATAAGATTTTTTTATATGATTAGTCCTATGCTAAAACAGAATATACATTAAGCTCTAGAATTTCTATAAAAGGTTTTTTTCTTTTTTTTTTTTTTGTTAAAACAGATTTCGCTGACTTCTCAAATTTTCTGAAAGAGATCACTATTTTTGAATACCTGGAAACATAAAAGAAATTCTATCTAATTCTGAAGTACAGAACCTATATTAAACTGTTTCACCTTCCTAGTTCATCTCTCTTTGGTGTTACACTATTTATTTTTAATAAATAGTATATTAAATATTACATTATGTCTATCGTTTGTAACATATCTTAATATGCACCGTAAAACAATAAAATGAGTTCATCTGTGTTTCAAATCAAGCTAATTCCCAAACACTATTTATCTTAGGAAGGTGAAACTTTATTTTAAACTATTAAATGCAATTGATTAGTTGGAATAATAAATAGTCGTAGTCGAAAAACCACCGTTAAAACTGTTATTTACAGCGCAATCTTCGTAACTAATTATTCGAGGAAATTGATACTTGGATAAAGCTCAACTTCCAGACTATCCAGAATCTTGAAATTCTCTTTTTCATTTAAAAATGTGGGGTTACTTCGTACATTATCATCTACAGCGAACTTCCGTGACTTACAGGATATCACTATATTTACCTCTGTTGTACATAATTTTAACCTGCGATCGTTCTGTAAATCTTGTAGACAGAAATACTATTCTACAGAATTTCATACTAAGTTACGCTTTTTAAAAAAAAATATTTTTCGCTGAAATGTTTTCAATTGTGTTATGCTTATGAATTATTTCCTAAAGTTTATTTCGTAATAAATTAGTGGTTGACAAACTCCCAAAGAAAAATAAAACTATTACAATATCCCCGAAATGTCAGTGATCGTATAGTTTAGTTGTAGTGGTCCCAACTCTTCTGTTATTGACACCAATAGTGTGGTTCTAAATTAAAGGATTTTTAATGTTTCTGTTAATCTTAAAAGTTTTAATATTATTGTTATCGAATATTGAACTTCTAATAATTAAAATACAATTAGTTATTTTTTTTGTATAAACTTTAATTTATTAACAGTTATTCCTAACTACATCAATCTTGTTTTATGATGTAATAATAAATTAGTAATTCTTGAAAATTATAGTACCGTAATATCGTAACAATTAGTGCCGAGTCTTATTACAATCTCTGTAGATTTTAATTGAATGGTTACATTTAGTACTAAATTCAATACTTTCCAAAAAATTGCCCTATTTGAATAAATGAAATAATAGATTACAAATTAATCTGTTACTGACATCAAATGAACAAAAATAAAAGATTTAACAATTTTTTTAAAGTTACAAAAATAACACTTTCTTTTTCTTTTTAATTTTTATCTAAATACGGTAAAAGCAAAAAAGATTTCGACTAAAGATTTTATAAATGTACAAAAAAAAAAAAAAAAAAAAATCAGAAACTTAAATTGTAATACTTATTTAATACAATAAAAAATACGGGAAAAGTTGTCTTAATTTACTTAAGTTAAATGCTCTTATTAATAATTACGTAAACGTATTTTATAATTGTATTAATGATAATAGTTTTTAGAAGTTAGTTACAAAGTTTTCTCATTCATTTTTGAATATTTAAATTGATTCTTTACAACCATAGTTTCTCATTCCCATCCCACCCCTCTTATTTTTTTTTTGGCTATTGTAGCTTTAGCAACGGTTGATTGGCATAAACCCTTATTTTTTCGCTGGTGGCCAAGGGATGAAAGAGCTTAAGGGCGATTGGCATCAAAAATCCTTTCCAATAATTTTCTTCGGTCTTCGACATTGAGGGGAGGAGGGAGAGCTACGGAAATGGTGGAAACAGAGGAGCTCCGCCAAAGTCGGCATTAGTCGTGTCGGGAAGAGCGGGCCTTTATCTGAGCGAGGCTGCGTCAATGAGGAAAGTTCCTGAGGTTCGGGCTTCGGTGCTAAGAGTCATGCGAACGGCGCTGTCCGTCGATTTCGACCCTTCATCACTTGCCACTTGGCCGTATTGGAACGAGAGCGATCGGCACTCGGCTCGCTGCCAGCTAGCTGCTCCCTCTGCCGTGAAAGCGACCCCGCAACCACATGGTTCGCTTCGCACAGAAACGAGAGTGCTCCGAACAGTCACGGCGCAATCCGACAGCTCAAACTGTCACTGCTTTCATTTTTTAAATCAATTTCATATCTTTTAACTGTTGTGAAACCCAACAAAATTTCGTTTTATTTATCGACTCTTGAGCTCCGTGACAATTTCCCGAAACTTGGCATCTACAGTTTTCTGGGTGTTCTTTTTCTTTCCACCCCTCTATCATCGTGCACAGTGCCACCGCAGATTTGCCCCACGTGGGGGTGTTGAAAAAAAAAAAATAGAAAAAAAAAAAAAGCTGCGCTCCGATCTGCTTTATTATTTTTATTATTACTTTTTTGAGTTTTACCTTCGCCTTCGTTTTCGGTCACAAATCATTACATTGTTGCGAAAAATTCTGGCAAATAATGCGGCGTCCCCGAGACACAAGTGGATTATAGGCCAAAGCGTGGGGGGAAAAAATCTCCCTCTACCTCTCCCACCAAACGGTCGGCAATGTCGTGTGCTTGGCGGCCTGAGGATCCGTCGTCACTGAGAAAATAGAAAAAAAGGCGGCATCGGTGCGGAGAGGACCGTCGAGAAGCAACCCAGCGACCTCGTATTCCGCCCGACCAGGGAGTCATGCATGTAGCGGCTTCTACCATACTCACGGTAAGACAACTTTCTTTTTTTTTTTTTGTCCGTTTTACATTTGTCGCTCCACCCCCGTCCAGGAAATATTCCATTACCGAAATGACAGACGCTTATTTGTCTCAATACTTCATTACTTTATCAACGGAGGTATTGAAACTTACTCCAAAGAATTACGATGATGCTTTCAATAGGAATTGAATTGTTTGATCGAAGTCCAGTCTTGATCATTTCTTTATTACATTTATCTACAGCGAATAATAAATACATTCATACAAAAATAAATAGGTGACATTTCTGAGGAACACGCAGGCATTTGCAAACAGGTGTCACATTGATTTCATTCTCTTATAATAAATCAGCACCCTTATATTACACACAGATTTAATCAAGAACGTATGAGAATAATTACTAAGTTCTTAATTTTCTTAAATTAATATTAAATATTAACTTAAATATTTTTCTTTTATGTTCTCTGGTTATTCGTCAAGATTTCAAAGGAGCGGAAGTAAAATTATTGTGTAAACTCACAAAGGGTTGCCCAGCTTCGTTCCTTTATTTATTTTTTATTTATAGCCATCAGGTTTTCTTTTCTTTCGATTTTTTTTCTTTCACTTGTGATAAGATAAGAACAACTCCACACGTTAGGGTCGTATTCTTAAGATCCCGATTGTAAGTCGCCTTCTTTTTTCTTTTCCTTTGAAAGAAGCGATCTTAACAGCGTTTTATTTTTATGAAATTCAATTTTAATAATAATAAACCAAATAATTAAGTAATTTAAGTTTAATTTCGTTTTAACAATTTGAATGCAGTAAACTCGAATTAATAGACGTAATTTCTGCTATAAGTAGATCGATTAAACACAATTCGGCAATTTGTTAAGGTTTTCCGAAATATTTAAAAGAAAAAAAAAATATTGTAAATCTATGAATATGTGCTAATTATAGAAGAAACTATTTTCGACTTCGATAACAAAGATAATCTGATATATATTTATATTTACATAAATAATGTTGTTTTAGTTTGCTTTTTTTATGGACCATATAACTAAGTTTTTTATTGCATATTTTTATTATAGTTACTAATAATAAAACCGTTTATTAATATAATCGCTTGCTGCTATTCAATTATATTGTTATTTCCTTTGTATTTGGTCCAAAATGCTAAATTTATGTAAAAATATTTTTTAAAAATTGTGTAAAACTTAGAAAAACGTAAAGATTAAAAATATATTAAGTAGTATAATTGTAATTTACTTATTTATCGAGTTTGTAAATACTTTAAATTATTACAGAAATTATAGTTCCATTAGGTTTAAAGTTAACACAAAACTATCGACTGTGTTTCCATCCGAGTCGAAGGTGGCAGTGCAATATTCCGAAACAAACTCCACCAAATGAATTCTGAACTGTGGAGGTCCAGCAGCAGCAATCAAGTTGTTCTTCTGTGACTCGGGCATTGTACAACTTCAGTTGAGTCATTAATTTAAATGTAGCTTATGTCAGACTGCTATTATAGAAGGAGATTGGAAGGGCATTAGTATCTCCAATGCTGGGTTCTACCATCAATTTCAGGGGTGTAATTTAAACCTATAAAGCTATACGGATGTGTGGTTAGGACCAATTTAGGAGGTGTCGCTTTAATTTTAAAAAGTTTGCGGCGTGAATATCGCAGTTGTGTCAAAGACAAGACTTAAGCTAAGAAGAAAAAAAAAAAAAAAGCCGATGTCTTTCCAGACAAGTTATTATTGTTCGGTTGAAATATTTACGTAATCTGATTTTCATCGGAGCTAAGTTGTTTCCCATTACAGGTTTATTGAGGATTATTTATACTTGGAGCGATTAATTACATATTCAAGAGGCATTTAAGGATCAGCAAAATAATTATTGAAATGATATCATTAAACCGGATTAGGTTTCAGTGTAATTTATTAATTTCCATTACAACAAAATGTCGAATCGGAAACATCTGTGGTGAGTTCTAATTCTGTTAATGGTTTCCTCAGGTAATTCAGCTGCGTTTAAATGGTTCAACAACAAAATAGGAAGTGGCATTGAAAAGGTTTACTGGTGGAAGGAAAAAAAAAAAATGAAAATTCTTTGGTTTCATGAGAGAATGGGCTCCCTCCCTCGCTATCCTTAATTTCTCCAACCGGTTCCGAAGTCAGCGTGCTAATAGCCATAGAATCCAGCGGCTAATTAACTAACCAACAACACACTTATGGCTAACACTCGTAAAGTACGGTGGTTTTACGAATGATCACGGCCTTAATAGTCTGCAAGCAAATACTTTATTGATAAGAGTAAATTGATTTTGAAGAAAAAAATATTAAAATCCTGTTTATAAATCTTTTCAGCCATTATTAAAACATTATTTCAGTAATATCTGTCAAAAAGCAATTGGAAATTTCGAAGTATCATGTTTTTACTGAAGTATAATCATTCATTATCAAGGAGACGGAGCGCCATGTATTAATGAATTTTAATTAAGCAAATGCAATGATAGAAAGGTGGGGAATTACACTGTTCATTATACATTCAGTAAAATCGATTTCGAAAAATTGTTTTTTGTAATTACTGTGATTATGTAAAATAAAAATAAACTAAGGGCTTATGTTACTGAAAGTAAGACATCTGTGTAGATCGGGTGGGAGAGTCTCTGATTCGAGCCTATTGAAGACATCCAAGAGTTAAGAAACAGAAAAATCACTATGAGACAATAATTCATTTACCAGCAATCAGGCCGCCCACAAATGCATTCATGAGAAGTATAAATTAAGTAAACATCGTTACCATTACCAGATATATTGATAAATTCGTACATTGTGTTCGTAAATGACATCCTGAGAAGCTGTTTCGCGCATGTTGGCGCTCATCAATAGAACCATTCATTAGTGAAAAAATAAATAAATTAAAAGCACATAGAGCAATAGATTAATGCACGTTCATTTGTTTTCTTTAAAACCATTCATCTTTGATACAAGTACGGTAAACATCAAATATGAGTATCTAAACATCTCAAGCACTGAAGTCTATCTCCATACAACAAATCTGTAACTGCTTCTGGTTGACGAGCACCATTAAGCGCAAGACAACTATCTCAGAAAATTATTTGTGAACACGATGTCTGTATTTTTTAATAAATTGTCTTAATTGCCCAATAATTTTAATCCTTTATTTAAATTACAAACCTTATTAAATCATCTAAAAATTCTTGCTTTGTCGTTTAGGAACGCGGTATAGAACTGTCACTCCAGAACGCCCTCATGATGCCTCTCTAGTTGGAAGGTCGAAAAAACAATTTGAATTATGCTCTTTTTTTTTTTTTTTTTTTTAATTTCTGAAACTTTTCCTTCAGAAATAATATAGAATTAAGTGTTAAGTATTGAGTTTATTTCCTTATCATATTATAGATTTCTATTTCTATCTCTATTTTAGACTGTCGAAAAAATTATTTCTATATGCAAATCGGCAGGAATATATTTTCAATTTAAAATTTGGTGAAGTCGACATATACCTATAGTATTGACTGATATATACTACATATTATTCCAAGAAAAAAAAATGGTAAGAGGACCCATCAGAGCAACTCACTGACTTAGAGTAATTTTAAAATTTCCTGCCCATTCAAAGTTCTTGAAGAGAAGTAGTGAAAAAAAAAATCCTTCTCTCATCATTCCGTCGCCAAAGTATTATTTATAGGGTATAAAAAAATCTTATCTTAAAAAGCAAAATCGAAAATATTTCAAGTGTGCAGTTTTTTTAATGGCGTTAGAATGACAGAGGTTAAGCTTTAACAGGAACAAGGTATGAAATTGAGACAAGTCGTTGAAAGAGTTACACAATAGGGTTATTTAGAGGAAGCCAGGAACTCAGGCCCTCCTGAAATCATGTAATGTTAAAAATAGATCCTATTTTCTTTCGTTTTTGTTTTTGGTTGGAAGATCTGCGGAGAGGAAATAGGGCGACTTATTTGCTTTTTATTTGGCTGTTGGAGGTCGGCTTCTAACTTGCTACCCTCGATAGAAAATAATAAACGCCCCTGGTAACGCATACAAAAGAAAGAAGGAAACATCCAAGCCCACGACGGGATTCGAACCCAGGTTCGGGCGTATTAGCCACATAGTGGCAGGCTGTCGCAATAACTTGTTTAAATTTAATAATGAAGTATCCCAGATCGGGGTTCACGAGATTACTGAGCTTTATACATTGTGAATTTATCAAGATTTGGGGTTGGGATGTCTTCTTGTATCTTCCAGAGGCTTTCCAGTGTCTTTCGTGAGAAAACTTCGTGAAAAGAAACAATTAATGAAATAACTCGTGTTTAAAATAAATCTCGACCAAAAAGGTGAAGGAAGCTTTTAAATACACATTAACAAAATGCAAAACGTCATTAGCAAAACCGAAAAACCTGAACTTGATCTCGGGAGGATGATGCCAACTGCGTTTACATTCTGTGGATTCAATTTCAAACTCTCTTCTTAAATGTAGATGATATTTAATGTTATTTTTTGCTAATACATTTTAAATAACAACCAAACATTCAATTTTCTACCGTGAATACTAAGTTGTGTTGAAGTAACATTAATGAATAGGAAATGAACAGAATTATTATACATTAGGCCCTGAGACTACAACTCACTTTATATTGGTTTTTGACTTATGTTTCCTTCCCCTTCCCCCATCAATAATGAATGTATTCAACCTTTTTTTTTTTTAATCTCAAGATTGTTTATTTATTTTCGATCCGTCTGTTTATTTGTAATTCGAAAATAACAATTAGAACTATAATTGCCAAAACGTGGCAATATTTTAAATATAATATTTCTTACTTAACCAAATTCTTTTTGATATAGAAAAACAAGCGCGTGTACACGGGGGATGGCCTAGTTTCATTTAAAAAAACTACTTACTTTTGAATTATCAGGATAATTTGTAATAAATTTATTGCTGTAGGATGATTGTTTGTATGCAGCTTATCCAGGAAGTTCAAATAATAGGATTTTATGATGATCTTCGCCGTCCATTCCACTTCCCCCACCCCTTCAAAAAAAGACAGTTGCGCTCTTTTTCCATATGGGGGAATGTTACAAAAAAATGATGATTCTCTGGCCAGAAAAACAATGTCAATAATGCTGGATTTCTTCCTTTTCTGATACAATAGGGGAAAGGGTGACAATCGCTCCCCCCCCCCCAACACACACACTTAGCTTGTCTTCCAATCTTAATTTACTCGAACGGTAAATAACTAATTTAAGGAAGGGCTTTTCAAAAGAAATACGGAAAATTTTATTTGCTGTTTATTTCAAAAAACCTTGAAATCTTTTATAAAATCGCCCTAAAAGTTGAGCTTCTTAAATAAAAATTCATTGCATTTATTGCCAAAAATAGTGTTATTACGGAACTGAGAATAAACGGAAATTTCAAACAATAATATTAGAATAAAATTTAAAAAATATTAAAAAATTAAAAAAAATAAATAAAACAAGACAGATGCCCTTTAATTGAGAAAAAGCATTTGTAAAATGAACCATTTGTAATTCAGTTTAGACTCTAAAGCGGGAACACCGCGACGCATCGTTAGACGAACATCTTCATTGTCTTCGATTAATTCTTAACGTGTCGTCGTTTGATGACAGTTTTTTCTTTTATGACGTCAAAACACTAAATCATCAATGGAGGGGAAGAGTATTATTTACGTTTCATTCGATTAAGGAGAAATAACATTTCCTTGACACCATTATTATTAGATCGCAATTTAGGGATTTCTTTAGTAAAATGATTTCTTATTATTAAAGGAATGTCTCTTTGAGGATTTTAGGCTAATTTTCAAGTTATAAATTTTTCGAAAATAGGAAGTTAATTAGAGGGATCTAATGGGGAAGGCATTCATTTTCAATATGAAGTCACCGGAAGCGGAATTAATCCTTCAAATTTGTTTTTTATGATATAAATTTTGATTTTAATTATAATTGTTTAAATTTTTTTTCCTACAATTTTTCTTTGTTTATTTTCAAAGCAATAATGATTTCTATTTAGACACTAATACTTCGGAATACACTAATGACTTTGAATTTAAGAGTTTATATATTATTTACATAAGTCATTTGCAATAACAAAATAGCTCAGTAAATGCAGGAATAGGTGTTTATTGTAAATTTAGGATTTCACTGTTGATATTTAATTAAAAAATAGTTATATTCAACAACTTATTTTATTCAACAACTACGCTTACAACAGTGAAATGAGGAATCGAGATGAAAAAAATTGCATCAATGTTTGTTCATGGGAAACATTTATCAACCATATTGTTATTGTGTAGTTGTCACTGTGTTTCCAAGATGCACCTTCGTTGTTTTGAGATTAACTTTATGTAATTTTTATGTTTAGTAAAAAGTCCTTATCTTTCTTATTTTTAATCTTATCAGTTTTTCTTAAACTGATAAGAAATAGAATTATTTCCTATCCTGTTAAAATTAGTGGAACATTTTGACAGATTACTGGTAACATCTTAAGAAATTCTGTTTAAGATCTTTTCTTAAAATGGTTGCAAAAATAACTTAATACATTAATCAGAAGACATAGTGTGAAATTATTATCAGCAGCTGCAATATACTTGTTGAAAAGATATGTCAGCTACGAATACTTTCTTCCTGTAAGATTCTGAATGGCAAGTGACAGATACTGCAAGAATGGCAAGTGACAGTAATTTAAGGAGGTTCTGCACAATTTTATCAAAAATCAAATCAATTCATATTTAGATAAAATTTCTAAGTTATATTATAACAAGTCAAAAAATTTTAACTGATAGAGGGAACATTACATTAAAAAAAAAAATTGGTGAATTGAAAACTTTTACTTTTAACTTAATTTTGAGAGAAACTTACTTTATAAATTGCGTTAATTCACAATTAGGAGTTGAAATGAATGTGCAAACAGTTCTTTTTCGTTTACAAGAATATATACTTACACATATATATTACATCTTTAACGCGGATGACTGTCGACTGTCGAACCAGTCATTCAATTCATTCATTCCGTTATTCTGATGATTGCAGTCGCCTTTACCTCCTGTGCTGCCCAAAGTCCATTGAAAAAAAGGGTGTGATGCCTTTAAATCTTTACATTTTATTGCTTTCACTTTTTTGACCAAAATTTGAATGCTCTACTGGATAAATTGTAGTGATTTTTTGTTTGTTTCTTGATTTTAGGTTAACTTATTTTTATTATCTTTAATTTTAATTTAAAAACCATGTTAATTATTAAATGGTAAAAATGGTGTTGACTTCCTTGGCAAATGCCGCAGTCTATAGGTCAAATACCACAGTTGCTATTCGGCGTTTGGTCTTTCTCTTCACAATGAAATTCCTTGAAAAGAATTCTCTTAATCTTTTTATCTTTTCTTCATTTATTAAAGGTTCCAGATGTAAACAATACATCAAAGCAGTAATTAAAAGACAGCCTTTGAAAATATTAAATTAAATTTCTAAATTAGGAATTAAGATTTTTAATCGAAGTTGTAAAATTATTTTTAAATACCATTAGCATATAAAAACTAGAAATATATATTCCTGTGATATTCTTGTTTAATTCCTAGGTTGTCCACTAGAGGCGATAAAGATAACGTAGAATTTGTCTGTTTTGAATGGCGGCTTAAAGTTGAATTTACTACAGATATTTGTATCTTGATCAAAAACAGTTTTTTTGTTTTTTTTGTTTACGATATCTTAAAGAGATATGGGAAGTGTATATTAACAGACAGACTTTCCTAAAGACATCCATATTTATAAGAATACTTTGTTGTAAATTATATATTTTTTTTAATTATTTATATTTTCTTATCAAGGAAAAAATGTTTATTTCACATCCATATACAGAATGATTCAATAGTTCCTGTACGAACTTTAAAGATAGGTCAGAAATATAAAAACAAACTGTATTCATAATGGAACGTACGTCCGCAAACCCCATCCAAATGTGCTAGAGGGCGCTGTTCGGCAGCAAATTAATTGGGCAGTGTGAGCCATTGTCATTTGAAACGTTGACTGTACGAGTATTGCTTCACTAATGCTGAGAGGGCAGATATGCACCTAGTCTATGGGGCAGCGAACGGAAACAGACGAGCCGCTGTACGATTGTTTCGTGAACGGTTTCCCAACATGTTCGGCAATCCATGCATCGACGTTGTGAGGCGTATATTACTGTTGATGGAAGGAACTTTTGAGTACTACTAATTAAACTATGAACCTGTAAGTGTACACCTTACTGTCATATTGTAAACATAGGGCTAATAAACATGTTTTCTACTTGCTATCTTTTATTGCTGAACCTCTGTGTACCTTTTAGCACATTCGGGTGGCATTTCCGGACATACGTTCCACTTTGAATACGGTTTGTTTTTGTATTCTTGACCAACCTTCAAAGTTTGTATAGGTAATTTTGAATATATATGTATAAATCCAATCCACAAAACTTGAAGCTGATGGTCTTCTAATTTCGTAAAGCAAAGATTTCAATCAATCATTTGCAATTTAGAATTCAGAAAGTATAGAATATAAGAATAAAAATTAACTTATGTTACTAAACCTATAAAAAGAGCCGGACAGTGATATGAAATTTGAAAACCCAATTACAAAGAACAAATCACTGCCCAAAAATCAAAAATCAGATCACTGTTTCTATGGTGATAAAGCAATTAACACCAGGTCATTAGCGTCATCTGGTGAGAAATTTTGAAAATAACACAAAAACGCAATTACTATTTAATTTACTCTTTTAACATTTTACTTCTTTTTTATAATTTTCTATTTTTGTAATTGGTTTTCAAATTTCATATCACTGTCCGGCTCTCTTTATATATATATAAATACTGTCCGCCACTTTATTAGGTACACCCCTATTGTGCGCACAAATGCTGTCTCACAAAACTCTTCAAGCCGGTGAGGCAGTGTCGTGGTGTGGGGGATGTTTTCCTGCCTCACATTAAGTCCTTTGATACCTCTACAGGCACGTCAGGATGCTAGAGCGTACCTAAA
>JAFIDM010012231.1:110316023-110421670 GCA_023159025.1 Thereuonema tuberculata
TATATATACTAAGGCTTCTGAGAAAGTTTGGGAATCCAAAATATAGCATAATCTCTAAAAAAATATCCACATGAATTACTTGGATTTAAAAATTGCATATTGCATGTTTTAATTTTTGATAACTTTCTTTATTGTTTAGTGATTACTTTTTAGATAAATGTTAGTCATTGCATTTTTAGAAAAAATGCAGTATTGGAGGAGTGAAGCCTTTCAGTTTCATAACCGTTCATGAGCAGAACTGCCAGTTTAGTTATTTTTTTCGCTGGCCAAAACGTATCAGACTTCATAAGTGACGTCACTTATGACGTAAGAAACATCATTTATTTAGACGAGAATTGCGACACAAGATGATTGCTACTCTGTATTTCTAAATACTGCTTTTCCATTAATCTCAAAACAGTATTTTTTTGGTTCAACAGAGTGGTGAGCATTATTTAAGTTTTTGCAATTTATGCTTTTAAATCCATAAAAACATGATAAACTGAATAAAAGGCTATTGCTAATTTTACATTAGTACTCCTCTTTCTCCTTCATAGTTGTCCATTCCTCATTCTAAATTCGTATCCTTTGAGACTCGAGAGAGATTTAATAATCAGGAGAAATTATGAGAGTAATAGTTTTAACAGTTAAGTAACTATTTCGGTTTTACAGATATGTGAATAAAATTTATTTCCAATGATGTTCATATTATACTGTAATAATTTAGTCAATTGAAAATCGGGAAACTTGAATAAATCTGAAAAGGAAAACGATCTACTTCTGGACTGGGATTAAAAACCAAGTGAAACTGTATCTGTTCTCTCTTATCTTCATCTGGGATCAGTATTTAGATTGAAAACCCCTCAGATGCACAGATGATGGCATTTGGTGAATAAATGGTTTGATCTCTACTAGTTCCGTTTTTTTTTTTTCACTGTTAGGGACTTAGGTAGGCGACACGCTGCCACAGATCCATAAACTGATCTTTCACGTGGGATGATGCCGCACGTGCACAGAGGGTTTCTTTCTTTAGATCTTCGATGCCGATCGTCTTTCTTGTTTCCTTCTTCCGACAACAACCTTTCATCTTGCAGAAGTGGGGTCGAAAAGAGGGTAAACACAGACGGAACAGCCCAAGCGCAATTGACCTTCACTAATTGCCAACTACAACTTTTAAACTTCCTGAACTGAAAGAAAAAATGATCAAGATTCCAAATCTGAAGAGATTTAGGGTATTAAATATGTTACACAGTTTAGATGATCGTATAGATGTCATATTTTATCTAAGTTAATAATCGAGATATTACATGAAAGGCATTTCCCAAGTCACTGGCTTGCCGAAGGTAGGGTTGAAGTTGTTAGGGTTTAGAATCTCCCCTTACATTGCAACCAAAAATTTAAGAAATCTTGGATTTTGGATCTGTTTTTTTTTTATATTGGAAAGTTTATTGGTTTGTCTCTAACCCCCCCCCCCCGAGAAAGGAAATGATATTTTTTTTGTGGCTGAACGACAATCATATTCCAAAATCCTGGGTATGCCAATATCCCAAGTTGATCTTTTTATCTTATCTTTTCTTTTATTTTGATTTCGCATTCTATTTGTAGAGGATGATTTCTATTAGCAATTACATTGATCTTGGATGCAACTCACATAGGGATCGTTGTTGGGTATCAAAACATATGTTTATTTCACTATTATTAAATATCAATTTTTTTTTTTAGAGGAACTTCATGGTTATAAGATTATGGAATAATTATTCCGATAGTATATCAGTATTTTGTGATTAACAGTCGAAAAAAGAAAGTTTTTACATAAACATAACAACAATAAATATATACTTCAATAAATATATATTTATTGAGATAACTAATATGAGGACTATTAAATTTTACAGAGCTGACGAATGCTCTGAAATTGTCGTCGAATATAGGAACAAAATCTCAACATTTTATATCTTAACGTCGAAGATTAACAGTAAAACATTTTGATTTCCATGATTATGTATTCTACACCATTCTTTTCTTTGATATTAATATGCTTTTGTAATAATATGAATAGCTTAAAATATCCCTGTTACTAATAAAATTAGCCTTGAATAATTTTTCGTACCTTCATCTCTTTCTCACGAAGTTGCATTGATTATTGGAAAATGACTGTAAGGCCCAACATATTGATTATTATTATTATAAATTTGATTTCAGATAAAATAAATGACTTTAAAACAAAATTCAATATATTTTATTTTCTATTTTATATGACATCTATATTAATATAAAGCAAGATTATAGTAAAGGCTAGAATTATTTTAAGTTTTATATGTGAGACCCTTTCTATATGTATGTATTATATATAACTATATTTACACTTATCTCAGTTAACATATGTAAAAATATGATTGAAGATCTGAATAATTATTAATGAAACAACTTAATTTTTTTATTATCTTTTTTTATTTTCCCAACTACCTTGCCTTTTTATTTAATTTGGTTGCTTCTTATTTCGTTTCCATAATTGATTTCGTTTATTACAGTAAACCAATTACTAACGGAATTTGATAAAATGAAAACCAATTTTTTTTTTTTTAAGTTAATGATTTGAGAAGAGAAGGTACAAGGTTTTCCACTAATCAGATAGAATAATATCCAAAGGCAAATATTCCTTGAAGATGACTAAGGAGAGTTCTATGTGAAGAGAGAAAAAAAAAAATCAAAAATAAAATAGCCTTGTAGATGTTTATCTGCGTAGTAAAAGTCAATTTTGTATATGTATGATCTGGGTGGACCACTTTTTCCTCGTCTGTAGAAAACTAATCTCACTATCGGAAATGGATTGTAAATAATTATTATTAGTAAGTTTTGAAAATGGCAATAATTAATTCTTAAGATTCCACGGAGATAAAAATAATATTGAAGTGTTTTACTTTGTATTTTTTTATAATAGCAATTACATTTTTTTTTTTTTAATTTCAAGTCAATTCTTTTTTACTATTACTATATAGAAGCATAAATAATATTTTTTAGTTTAGGTAGAGAATGTTGAATTAGTTTAAACATAAATATTGGGAAAAAAATTAATTATTTTAGATTAATCTAATTAGGTGGTCTTGAAATATTGCTGTAACACGTTTGACCAGATGAGTGTTACGAACATGTCTGGGAATCTATTCCTTCACTCTAGTGTACGTAATCTAAAGTTGTCATCTTTTAAGCTTTTTTTTTTTTAAAAAAAAAAGGTATATTTGTCAAAACATTGTTTCACACAGTCCCATTCAGATTAACAAAATTGAGCCGCTTCATTGTTATGAAGAAATTGTAGAAGAAATTAGCATGATTAGTAAAAGAAATATTGTGTAAATTTGTCCAAATGTAATTACTCGCGATTAAATATTTTTTGGAAAACTTTAGGGTTGAATTAAAGTATAAAATTGTAAGTATAAAATTGATATTTCTCCAGTATAAAATTGCAAATATATTGTCACGTTATTATCGCCGAGGCTTGAGGTTTCTGTTAAAATAAATAAATAAATAATGCTTTTAGATAGTCAAAAGCAAAGCGGCCCCATAATACGCACAATTTTATAAACAAAATGTGTTCAGAAGGGTCAATATTTGGGGGACGTCTATCGCCGTTTTCCTCTTCATCGGAAGCGACCACTTTTGACCACCCCAACATCCGGTCAGGGAGTGGTCCTAGAGGTCTGACTTTTTGGATGTGGTCACCTACTTTTTGATGCTGAACACAATGGTGAAGATTTCATTCTAATATATCTAACCCTTTGGCCACTACAGTGTGTGACATCCAGCAAGCAAAAAAGCAAGAGCGGTCCCCCTATGCTTTACAGGCAAGCTGTAACCTAGGGGCCGTTAAAAATCCCTATCAAAAAGTATCCCTACATCATTCAACAAAACTATCTATCGTTTGTGTCGCTTAGAAACAGATAACTCTTCGACTACTGCTTCGGAACTTTGGATTATATTTCAAGTGTTGCACTCGGTTAACAAAAATTATGGAATCAGTTATTTCTAGGCAATTCCGATATTGGTAAATAAATAAAGATCATTAATGTACAGAATGGCTACTAATTTACAGTACTGAAAAGGCAGGCCGCGTTGTGAACGCTCCCATGGGTCATAATTCTGTTGGCATTGTAGCCAAATTCCGAAGCACCGGAAGTGTCGTTGCACCAAGGGAAGGATCCAGACGTCCGAAAACGGTGGACACCAATTGACAATCAGAACGTGTTTTCAACCTAATTATGCAATCTCACGGCGAACGAAACTCAACGGAGAACTGCTTTAAAATTAGATATGAATCGATGGTCAGTTCAAAAAAATATTGAAAACACAATGCCTATTCATGTGTGATTCAGTTTCCCGAACAATTGCGAATCGGTGGTTATGCTGCGAGACTTCTATATTTGTGCCACAGTTCTTGCAATGCAGTTTTTTCTTTATATATATATATATATATATAATAATCGTCGATTCATATCCATTTTTTAAAAGAATTGCTGGTGTTCGTCTAACGAAGCGTTCTTAAAACTGCTCTTCCACAACATAAATGTGGACCATTTTGCCGCCTTCTTCCGTATGAGCGGAAATAATGCTCCACCAAAAAGAGCTTTTCATCAGTGGACAAATTTACTAATATTGTTTAGAGCTAAGCCGCGCGTGTGGAATATAACTTGCGACATGTAGATATATAATCATAATGTGACCTGCATTTTCAGTACTGTAAATTAATAGCCATACTGTACTACAACGCAATTACGTTTCATTAATTAACGTTACATTACTTAAAACAATTTGAAAAATCATTCTTTTTTTTTTTTCTCAAGAAACTTGTCTTTATTAATAATTGCTGATAAACCCATCAACTTTTTTTTTTCTTTTTTTTTTAAGTAACTCAGCAATAATAAGGCATCACAATCATAGAAGTATTTCAAGAAGTAACTTTCTCTACTTACAGCCTTACGTTAGACATCAACTGGCCTATAATAAGACATGATTTGTACAATAATCAGACTACTATTGTATAGTCTCTAGTTGAAAAACAACTTTTTTCTTATCTTACTCTTCTTTTAAGTCAGTTGCAGTTGCCCTTATCTCAGCATTTCCCTGAATTCGGTTGCAGTGATGTGATAAATGAAATTAGCCAATTCGTTTTGTTTTGAAACTATTAAACGCACAATTGTCGCAACGAATGTAAACATCTGTTTGAAATATTTTCTCGTTCATTGAGACGACGTCTCATTCTGCTGCTCCATGTGTGTCCCAGGTTCTGCTACATTTGAGATTCTAATCACCGCGACAAACCGAGAAATTTTTAGCTCTGCACACAAAGAGAATTCCCCATCCAGCGGATTTTTCAGCTTCTTAACAGCCAACCGTTATTTTACACCTTTTGCTTGAAAACACATTCCTTCTTTTCAATACTTAATTGAATAGAAAATTATAGTAGAAAATGTTTTTAAAATTGCGATACAGCCGTTGTATTATTATTTTTTTTGGCTTGTTTTGTTCCAGCTGAGTGCTGTTATCTATGATTTTTTTTTTACTAATTAATTTGTAGCAGATCAAAAGTAAATCGTAATGTTGTCACATTAACATGGATTAAAAAAATATATTAATTTTTGATCCTTGCTGAATTTTTTTATTTGCATATTGAAGCTTTTCTTCACAATGGAGAGTTTTACATGCATAATACTATCAGTATAATATCGTTGAGTAAAGTATTACCATAGAAAAAAAGTTTAGAACTAACATTGTTTATAAGTCAAAGAAAATTTATCAGTTTGCTGCAGATGTTCAAGGTAATCAATAAAAAAAACCTTTCATAGGAAGATGAAACTTTTTGTTTATATTTAAAGATGAGCTTATTTACACTGATATAATACTATATTAAGTGTATTACACGTCCTCGTAATAATGTTACGTTCTAACACTTAATATGCCAGATAACCGTAGTTTGTTGAGAGAAATAAGGCAGATCAGTCCTTCTAGCATCAGTTAAACACAGAAAAAATCACCATAAAAATGGCAAAGTGATCTGAGTGATTTGAACACGACATGATAGTTGCTGATGTTAAATGTGCTGGATCGGGCATCTTTCAAACAGCTTTAGTGCTGGGCTTTTCACGCACCACATTTTCAGAGGTTTATCGAAAGTGGTGCGAAAAAAAAAAACTACCATTGATCCGCTATCTTGCGTAAGAAAACCTCTTTCACAGAGATCTCAGAGGAGGATGGCGAATGTCTTGCAAATTAACAGACGGGTCACACTCGGGCAAATCACATCAAAATTCAACTTTGTTATGCAGAAGCATCGTATCTTGCTTAGATCTTGCAAGCATCGTATCTAAGGAGCTATAACAGCCGACGACCACATCAGATACAGATGTTATCGGCGAAGAACAAGAAAACCAGCCTCCTAAAGGCAAAACAATATCAACATTGAACCATTAATGGGTGGTCTCATGAATGCATAGACGGCTCCGACTCTTGGCGAAAATAACTGAGTCCATGGATTCCATTCATCTTTGTTATCAGAAACTGAGGAAGGATTGAGACAACTTGTAGGAAAGATCAAGAGAGAAAGTGAAAAGATGGGTCTCCTTCTTAATATCAAAAAGACAAAGATCATGACGACTGCTGAAACAAAGGATAATAAAATAACCATCGATGGAGAACAATTTGAATGCGTGAAAGATTTTTGTTTCCTTGGATCCAAGATTGACCAGAGTCAAGGCTGTTGTCCTGAAATTAAGCGTCGAATCGCATTGGGCCACAGAGCAATGTTGAGCATGAATACAGTGTGGAAAAGTAAGGACATCGGTCTTTCGACTAAACGCAGACTAGTCAATGCCATAGTGTTTCCTATTGCATTGTATGGATGCGAAAGTTGGACAATGAAGAAAGCTGATTGGAGGAGAATAGATGGGTTCGAACTGTGGTGTTGGAGACGCCTATTACGAATTCCATGGACAGAAAAGGTTACAAACAGGGAGGTTTTGAAACGCATGAAACCTGAAATTTCACTTGGCGGGAAGATAAATAGAATGCAGCTAAAATATTTTGGACATGTGTTACGATCTGATTCACTCGAGAATGCTATAATGTTGGGAATGACGAATGGGAAAAGAAGGCGTGGTCGACCGAGGATCACATGGATAGACACCATTAAAGCAATCACAGGCCTAAGTTTAGAGCTGTTAAAAAGGAAGGCACAAGATCGGAAAGAGTGGCGAGAGATGACCCATCGAATCGCCAAGGGTCGGATGCGGCTGAATGGATAAAAAACAAACAAGTGTCAACAGTATAAACTAATCTGGAGAGGAATGGTGAGGGGAATGCTTTTTTTCCTAGCGCACATTGAGTCTCTTGACACCCATAGAATCATGTCTAAACGCTACGTCGTATCTAAACATTGTTGCCGATAAAGGTCATCCATTCATAGGTACAGTTTATCCCACTCGAATGGACACTTCCAGCAGGATAATATACCTTTTCAAAACACCAGAATCACCATGGAATGGTTCCATGAATATAATAGCGAGATTTCGTTGCTTTAGTGGCCTGAAAAATCCCCAGATCTCAACTGTACTGATCAGTTTGAAAATCCCCGGATCTCAACTGTACTGATCAGTTTTGTTGAACTGAACTGACCATCAGTTCTATTTTACTGAGGTAGTAGGCCTGAGGGTTGTTCGTTTCAAGACTGCCGCCGTCCAATTTCCAGCAACTTTGTTTATGTGGTAGAACTTTGCTGCAAAATACTTTCAGCATCTTGTGGAAACCCAGCCAAAATGAATTCAGGTTGGTTTGAAGGTCAAAGGTGGCCAACACGCTACCACATAGTTGTATGTAATAATGTTCAGTGTGGTTCAGTGTATATTGGTAGAAATTGAGCCTGTAGATAAGGAATCGTGAGAAGGGGAAGGGCAAGAAAATAAAAGTTTATGTTAGTGCTTATTTGGTAACGATAACTAAAACTAATCAAAGCAATTGAATTTCAAGAAGTAATGGTAATCAATAAACTGTTGCAATTCATTGAATTGCTAAGAGCCATACGAATATGTAAGGATTGTAAAAATATTTTCCATGAGGATATTTGAAATTTGGCACGCCTACTATAATTACCTTGTTTTAGAAATACATTTAGGATTATTTATAACAGCGATAACTAAATCGACAAAGCGTAGTAGTTTTCTACTTAATCGAATCAAGTCAGTTAAATCGAATTAACTCAGATGAGATCATTTCTCACCCGAGTCCTCGATCCAAGGCTTGCAGCCAAGCCAACAACGAAACTTTTAAAAATCTAATTTATTTTAAATTTCTTTTTGATTAAATATTCGGATCAGCTGATTTCATAACCAGTTAAGTTTTACAAGATAATTAATATTATTGCAGTGGCCTGACGGAAGAGTTCATGTTTCCAGTCAGTATTTCAGGCAAAAAATAATTGGATATTTGCACCCGAATTATTACATATTTCAAATCTAAAACAGTTTTCTTTATTCTAAAATAATTTTACTACTCTTGGTGTAAATTATTGAATTCACAACTAGAATACTTAAAGTCTAAAGGTTGAGTTTTGTTTTACATTTAATTCAAAACAAAAGTAATTTAAGTGGCCTGTGTAGATGTTTTCCAAGCTTTGAAATCTTGTAATCTTAGGAAGCAGTTTTAAAATCAAAGAATTAATAAATAAAACCTTAATAAATGTAAATCAGTTTTCAGAGATTATAAAATAGGAAAATTTTAAAGGATAGTACCCTTTAAGTCAAATTTTCGTTTTAGTACAAATATTAGAATGACTTTTTTTTTTATTTTTTATTTACCATCATTTCATTGTAAGATATAAAACTAAAGCTAATAGCTGCCGTGAATAAGTTGGATATTCATGTTGGCAATTTCGAGTTGTCAGTGTTGGTAAACCTGGCTGAAGAGTCCTAATAAGTTCGAAACAGCTATTCCAGATTCCCGTTGACGACAGCTCAAGGCGTGAATGAAATGTGCAATTTCTTAATTTCTTTTTTCAAGATCTAATGAGTCTATACCAGTGTTTCTCAACCTTTTAGTACTTGCGACCCAATTTTCAATCACAACTCTCATCGCGCCCCCCGACAAAAAAAAACCTCCAAACCTATCTGTTCAACCAAAAAAAAAAAAAAAAACACCTCCAAACCTATCTCTTTATCACATCTTGATATGCTCGCGCCCCCCCCCTAGGGGGGCGCGCCCCACAGGTTGAGAAACACTGGTCTATACCAACAATATTTAGCGTCAGTTCTTATACAGAAACTCAGCTTTCAGTAGGACTTAGTTGTAATTGATGGTTCATCAAAATAAAGTAGGAGATTCTGTAGTTAAGTTAGTGTCCCACTACAGGCTTATGTGGCCCTTAGGGTCGAGGGAGGTAAGGTGACCAACGGGACTAAGTTGAGATCGGTGGTCAGTCCGACGCCCGCCCGCCCTTTAACTCCCAGGAAAGATAAACCGATACCAATTCAACAGAGCTGGGTAGACTCATTTGTAGGAAAATTGAGTGTGGAAAAATCCCCGCTCTCTGCCGAGACCGGGGATCGAACTTGCCATCTCCAACCAGCAGCGAAGCGCCCTTACAGACTTTGCTGCCGGGCCCACAGGAGAGTCTACTTCTTTGCAACCTGCACTGTAGCATTAAGTTTGTCCTATCGCTTTGTCGTACCTCTGAATTTAATATCTGTATTCAGTTTGCAAAAGAAATAGTTAAATATTTAAATTTAAATCACTATAAATGCTTTTCTTTAAAAGCAGTGTACGCAGCTTTTAAATTTAACATACTTCAAAACAAAAATCTTTCTTGAAAGCAAGTTTAACGTCCGTAATTATTCGTAAATGGAGAGAGAAATTCGCCAACCGGACAATAAATATGCCTTCGCACATTGAGCCAACATCAACGGGAATTCTGTACAGCTGTTTCATCCTTATTAGGAATCATCAGCAGAATATACCCTTGGTGTTTGGCTCAGTTGCGCGAAAGCTTTACCTAAAAGCATTCTCGACCCGGGAATGGGCCGCCGAGATAAAAAACAATAAAATAAAAAATGATCCTGAAAGATCCAATGATTCCTAATAAGGATGAAACAGCTGTACAGAATTCCCGTTGATGTCGGCTCAATGTGCGAAGGCATATTTATTGTCCGGTTGAAGAATTTCTCTCTCCATTTAAAAATCTTTCTTGTTTGTAACTTTAATGTGAAGCTTTCTTTAGCAGGAAAAAGAATAGTACAGTCTGTCATTCTATTTAGACTTAGCCACGGAAGTCTCTTTTCATTGTGTCCTCTCTAACGTTTCAAAATGTCGACTGTTTTTGAGTTGTTTTTTTTTAAACCTAAAAAGTAAGTAATAAGGAAATTAAAGTTTATTTTTTAGCTCAAAATTACATTGTAAAAGCTGTTATTAATTATTTACGTTAAAGACGAGATATATCAAAAACTTTACTTAAGAAAAATTTCGAATGTGGGAATATAAAATAGCATTGGCAGTTTAATAATTTGTCTGGTTTATTTATTTTAATGAGTTAAGAGCAAAAGTGGACATTTATAATAATCTACTGTGATAGTTACTGTCTGTCAGTGTCTTAATATTTGGAAATTTCAAGAATTCTTTTTGCTTAAAATAATTTATTTTGATAAATTTTTGTGAAAAGCTTCAGTTCAAACGTACTGTTAGTTTTGAAATGCGAGACCCACGACAACACAGACAATTCTACTCCGCAAAGGGATGATACGCTAAGATGGACACTTTCCTAAGACCTGTTTATCTTTTAGTACCTGTAAAAAGATATTTTATTTCTGCAATAGTATTTATTCTTTCCATAATTATTTCCCGAAAAGCGCAAATAGAACCCAGCTACTAGTAAACTAACACAATAAAAAGTAAACATCCCATCGTCCTCGCCCCTATTTGGAAGAAATCGCAGAAGACCTGACGCATGCGCAAAAGCGCTGAAGGCTCTCCTAAACGAAAACGGACTGTACATGCATTGCAACAGTTTTTAGAACATTTCCAATGCCAAATATATCAAAGCAGTCACTTACAAGGATAAATGACATGAATAACAAACAAAATGTAAAGTTACAGATAAAGTAAAATGTCTGGAGGGTGATGATGTAAACTTGTTAAAAACAAATCCCCCACGAGTTGTAAACTTAATAACGTTTATTAATCAATCTCAACCCTACATTCGTTAGCATCCAAAAAATCTACTAAGGTTTTGAAAGAGATTCTCTGTCAGTTTTCTTAATGCTTTGTTATCATCGATTTAAGAAAAAATTAGAAATTAGATTGCAATCACTGATGCCGATTATTCCGTAAGTCCAGTCTGATGATATCAGGAAATGCATTTAAGAAATAAAATAAAATCGAAAAAATATCCTAATGAAAATTCCTTAATGAGATTGATCTCTTTTAATGTCATTTTTACTTAAGCGAATTTTAGATATATTTTCTTCTGCTGAATAAAATTTGTAAGTGATGCTGATCAAAAAAAAATTAAAATTGTTCCCTGATTTGCATTCCAAATAACCACAAAAAAGATGTACAAGAAGGGTATTTTTTATGTTGTTGTAAAATTTGTCTCCAACTGTAATTATTTTTAGCTGAAAATTAATAATTAAAAAAAAAAGTTGAGAGGGAAATATCTGTTATAAAATATGAATCAAGTGCTTCTTAATTGTGTTCGTGTTTTTTTTATAAGAATAAACTCTTACTACTTAAACACTTCATATCGTTTAAATTGAGCTCATAGCTTTACTTCTGTTCTGAGAGAAGAAAAATTATTTATTTTTGTGGGATTATCTGTCCGTCAAATTCCATTTAGTGAAGTTAATTACAGTAGAGAAGTGGTTTGTTGTGTCAATGAAAGGAAGCTGTATAATTTTGTTATCATTTGCACTCAAATTGGAATCCCTTGCAGTCCATTGACCATTCAGAGGCAGCACAACGTATACTTACTTAAGGAATGATGAACGCCATCTACAATTATGGGTGTCAAAGTTACGACATCCTTTGCCTCCCGCCCTCAACCTTGCTCCTTCGGCATTTCGGGCGAGTCGATACTGTCTCGTGGCCTCCTTCCGCCTTCCGTCCTTTTTGCAACCCCACATCGACTGAATAACCCACAGGCGGCAACTCAAGCAAAAAAAGGGAAATTTTGATTCAATGATTTTGTGTTTTTTTTTTAAGGAGAGAGATTTATTTTTTATTCCAATTTTTTTTCGGAAAAAATAACAGAAATATTCCGAAAATTTTGTGAACGAATTTCAATTTGTTTTACTGGAATGTTGTAATTTCTTAATAACATATAATTTTTTTGTATAATGATTTGTACTAGTTTTATAGAGTTTAGAGTAGCGATTAAATAATTCGTCCAGTAAGCTTTTTCCTAATCTTTTTCGAATCTTTTTTTTTTAGCCTGATTACATATTACATTGAAACGAATGCTTCGTCCCAAATGAATTAATTCCATTTTTGCTAAGTTATTAATACTTTAATTTGTCGGCAGTTCTTTTGCATATGTTGAAAGAAAGTTAAGAAAGAAATCCAAAATTAAACACGGTCTACAGTCAAATTTTAAATTTTCGCTTGTATTTAAAGTAATTAATACATTTATACGTAATTTTTTGCAAGCAAAATACAAGACTTTGAGATCTGAGAAACTCATATTTAGCCGGGTTTTTTTTATAATAATCTTCTAGGAGATTATTCCACTACGACGCTATTCTAAAGACTTGGCATGTTTTTCTTTCACGAACAAAACGGGAAATAGTCTGAAAATGCAATGTATGAAATCTGATTTGTTTTCTATTTAATAAAAAGTTAATTCTCTATAAATTTTTTACGACAATCAGGCATACACAGGATGTCCCTGGAGGAAAAACAAACTATCTAGGAGATTACAGTAGCGGTCATTTAAAGAAAAAAAAATTATATGAACATGAATCCTACTCCGAACTGTAGGTTTCCGTGATAGAGCTATTTTCAATGTGCAGTTGCAAAATTAATGATGTAATAGATATTATTTCTAATAGTTATATTTTCAAATGACAAATTTGCTACTGTTTATAATAAATTTTCAAAAATTCCAACGTCAGCATCAATGCAGTTTGCTTCACAGCAATTCACGTGCTTCAAGCAGCGGTGCATTACGGCGGGAAGGATGGATAAAATTGCGCGTTAAACTGAATGTACATTTATATAAACTTCTCTCTTAGAATGACTGAAACATTCAGCAATCACGTGAACAGATAACCCGACTCGAAACATACAAATGATAGAACAGTAGATTCTGCTGCATCAGCGTAATTCGGCATCAGGGTAATACACAATGAGAATTTTGTAGCAGCTGGTGATTTAAGGATAATCCTTGGCTCTCTCGTGAAACGTGCCAGTATTTCCTAGACTGCACGGTTGGTGAGCTATTCCTTTGCCGCTGTTCTTAAGGTGTACAGTACTTGGCAGAATTGTAGAGACGCGAGAACCTCTCGAGCCAACTTTGGCCGACCAAGTGCCATTGACGATCGAGGGCTTCATCGTCTGATAGGAATGTGTCGGCCAACAGCCGTTTGATAGTCGAACAAATAGCAAAGGAGTACGACCGAGGATTATCCTTAGTTTATCACAGGTTATCGGGCACAGAACCCTTTCTCTCCATTCTCTCCGGAGTAGATGCTACAGTAAAGTGCTCATACTGCAAGCCAGTGATAAAAGCGCCTTCTGTATCCAAGGTAAGAATGTCACTGCACCGTGGAAAATTGTCGGAAGGTTTCTTCGCTGATGAGTGATTCCATTTCCGTTGTGAAGTGGATTAAAAATAATATTCATTACATCAGCCTGTAGTGAATTAATATTAGATAAAATTCAAAAATAAATTTGTATTGATATCAGTTAAATTTTTTGATGCGAATTATCGCACAATAAGGTCCAATGAATGTCATTAAAAGAGCTTTAATAATAAACAAAGTCCTTTGTCATGACTTAAATTTTTTTTTAGTGTTTAGTGTGGCATATTAAAGGAAATAGTAACTAAATACAAACTTGAAATATCTTCGTTTTCACGAGGTCACATAATTGACAGACAAAACAATGTAAACAGTTGATTGTACGCTTGGCATTCATGAGCTTGTGTTCCTGACCCTTAACGTTAATGACATTCATAAATCTTCGTCTTCTGCTGATGCTGACACACAGGTTAACCCGAAACGTAACTCGGAAACAAGGTATGTTCTAACGACCGAGAAAAAAGAACTTACTTAATGCTACGAAATGTTGTGAAAAGTTTAAAAAAAATTGTTTAATTTTTTTTTGTAAGTAAGAGGATTTTTTTTATTAAAATCTTCTTCGTATATCTTCTTTAATCTTCCCTGCGATAATGGGATTATTTCAACTTCAATCATTTTGATAAAGTTAGCTACAATGAACTTTGTCCTCTAAAATTCAAGATTTCCTACCATTTCTGTGTACAATCAATAAAACGGAATATTAATGAAAATCTTCGCAAAAATAGAAAAAAAAGTTAAATCAAAATACACTCTTAATTACTTTTATCTTGTACAGAACTTCTTACAGAGATACACCTGGAAGAAACAAAATGGCATTTAAGATAAGACATTAATGGCTATTGAAAGGAATACCGACATTCGATTTCTGAATGTATTGATATATCCTTCTGAGAATAAGTTTTAAATACATATTCTTCGAAAGAGCTTTAATTAACAGATTTATAAAAGCTATTAATGTGTTGTTTGAGGTAAACACATAAAAATTTGTTCTGTTAATTTTATAATGAACTAGCGTAATTATTATATTGCGGGAAAATAGAAAGAAAAGATTAAAACCTGAAAATGAGAGTGGAAAGATATATTTAGATAGCATTTTTTATTCAAAATATGAGAGGAATTATTAGGTAAGTTCACACAGTGCAAGCTACTTTTATGTAGAAGATGATGAGGCGAACTGTGCTTAATTGAAGTAGAATCTAAATTTACTTATATAGTTAAAGATGTATTTAAAGCCTAAATATAAAACTTCTAGAAAGGAGATTAATTAATATTAAACTAAATTATTTTCATAACTTTCTACTTATTAAAAATAGATATTAAATAGCTATTCACAGTAAGTTGAGGAATTAATGCTTCCTAGATTGAAAAATTGAATTTCAGAAGTTATAATAGCTAGTTACCCAAAATTATATTATACATTATATACAGAATGTAATTTTGTAAAGTGCCTTAACCTTGTAGAAACACTGTGGTGGCTATCTCGGGTGACTGACTATGGTTCACCAAATAGATCCGTTAATTATTTATTGGTTTATATTATCAGTGTATTTTTTTTTTTTTTTTTTGACTATTGATTATTTTTTAAGTCTTGTTATTCTATGTATCTTCTATTCTTCTTAAGGAAGAATAAAAAAAAAAGCCTCTGCTCATAAATTGTAATAATGGAAAGATTACAGTTTGCACCGAGTTCCAGAAAAACTGAGACAGTCGCTTCCATTTCCAGTACAAGTCACCACATCCCCGCATTAAATAGTATCTTTCCCAATTAAAGTAGATATAAAGCCATACATGACTGCAATCCTTTATCGTATAATTCGCAGTGACGATGTCAGCTATCACGATTTAAGAATACTTCGAGGACTCTGCCCGAGGCGGGATAGTAAGTACCAGAGAGATCCATCTCTTAAATCAACAGGAAATTTGGATTTTCAAGTGCAACAATTTTAATGGTATCCACGTCTACGTAACATAAAGTAACATCCAATTGCCAAACCCGCCGCGACCGACAAAATCTGAACGATCATGGATGATCGTTGTATGACACGCATTGTAATATCCGACAGTATGCCGCCTTGCAACATATAACAGAAGAGTTCGATTAAGGGGCCACACATAACATCAACATTCGGACAATACTGTGTTCTTTTTTTTTCTATAGGGTACAGGAGCTGACAGACCAAGCTCCTGGTATTAGATCCCAAGCTGACCCGAGAGCACAGGACTCTGCACTCGCCTAGCCTCATGAACAACGCCGATGAACAAAATACGACTGGAAACGTGTAGCTTGCTCCGACGAGTCGCTTTTCCAAATGTTTTGGGCAGATGGACGATTACGAATTTGGAGATAACCCAACGAGGAAATAGATCGCGGATCTTACAAGGGACAACCCAGAGGGGTTATCGTGAGGGTTTTTTTTAGCTGTTACGCATTAGGACCTCAGATACATACGGAAACATCATTGACTGGGGGACTTTGTGATGATCATTTGACCCATTCATGTCATGCATTCACTCAAACGGTAGCGGGCTCTTTCAGCAGGACAATACACCACCGAAAGCTCCGCAGTCATCAAATTGCGGCTGAAGGAGCATTCCTCTGAGTTTGTTATCATGAGTTGGCCCAGTCGTTTGCCGGATTTGAACCCAATAGAATACATATGGGATGCGATTCAACGTGCAGTCAGTTCTAGCATTCCACCACCGGCGAATATTGGGGAATTATGAACCACTATTGAAGAGCCGTATTTATAATTATCAGTATATCAGAGAGCTCGTGGGTCCCTGTCCCGTCGTGTTGCTGCGATAATCTCATCAAAAGGAGGGTCTACGCACTACTAGACATGTGTGTTGATTTTTCTGATACGTAGTGTGTATGTTTGTGTGTGTGTGTATATTGGCATAACGAAGGGTTAGTAAGGATTGTTTAAACCCTCCACCCAACCCCCAATTGCATCCAAAGAACGGAAGAAAAATCTAGGATTGGACAGTCTTTTTTTGTTGGAAAGTTCTATGTAACCCCTCCCCCCTCCTTCCATTCTTTTTTATTTAATTATTATTTTTTTTCGTTTAACGATCATAACTCCTCGCATTCCGAATACCGGGTGCGCCTAAGTTTGTACAGTCCATAGTTTTGTTGTTCTACGTACAAAGCATTGTTAATTGCACTAAGAAGGAATTCCATATTTGGTTTCTGAATTAAATCTTTAACTCGTTTGGTTCAAACCCTGCAGTGAAACCTGAATGGATGTTACCTTGCTGCATTTTAATACGTAGTACCAGACGCTTTCCAGTACAATAATGAATGGCTAAATATTTTTTTATGACTATTGTTGCGGATCTCTTGTAGTTGCTTCTTTCATATCTGCATACTCTGACATTATTGTAGAAATGTATATCTTAATTTTTAGGCTTCTGAAAGACGCCTTATATCTCCGGTTTGTCTGTCTGTGGACACATATCCCACAATGCTTCGCAACGACTTCTGTTAGCTCAGTTGTAGGTGGCCTGAAAGTATTGAATGTTGTAGGTGGCCTGTTAGCTGAGTTGGTTAGAGCGTCGTGCTAATAACGCGAAGGTCGTGGGTTCGATCCCCTCATTAACTTAAAAGTTTTTTTTTTTTTTTTTAATCATTATTAGGAATTCAGTGTATTAACAAGGTTTGAGTTAAGAATGACGATTATTCCATATAAATAGGGGTGGATAAGATAGCATGGGATCGCAAACAGACTCGCGCGAGCATTTTCTAGACTACCCCGGCGCAGTCTGTTCTAAAGTAAAGGTGACTCAGAAGCCGTTGCGAAGCACTGTGATTGGTTTACTAATCACTATCCTTACCTTGTTTGTTTTGTTTTTGTTTTTTGTTTTTTTTTAATTCTAATTTTCTATTTAAACTTTTAAAACTATTCAATATTATTTATCTTTGGTATTTCAGGACAGATTTTTTTTAATTTTACGACATATTTAGAACTATTTTAAGCATATACACATTTAAGTAGTTATTGATACGACATTTAATTTGAAACCAAATGCTTTCTGAATGATGGATTCAAAGCATCAGCTATATCAGTTGATATTTGGTGCTACCATACAACCATAGTCATCCAGATATGCATAATATATTTAGAACGTCTTTCAAATAATAGTGAATGGATGAACTCAATTATTCTAGCAAATAATATGTAGGTAAGAAAGTCGAAAATAAAAGATCTAAGATGTTCACAACACACCTAGGTAATGTATCCAAAATTCTTTTGTTTATTGTTGCAGTTTTACTTACATTCACATTGTATATTTTTAAAACGTAGATGAAAGTAAAACAAAAAAATTAAGAATGCTGATCCATACAGTTTTAGTGCTAGGATAAATGATCCAAATGCTGCCCAAGGCCCAAGAGTTTTTTTTTTTTTATTTGTTTAACAAAAAAGCTGCTGACCTTCCAACCAAAAAACAATGGGATCCATTTTGCCTCCACTGGAGTCCGGAAGTTTCGCCCTAGAGATCGTCTCTCCACCAGATACACACTGAATTCACATTTTATTTCTCTAGTTCTTCTATGCTAATTTCAAAAACATTTTTCTAATTCAAAGCTACAGTATATTACTGTGTAGACTGAATAGACTGAATAAATGGCGACTTAAGAAATAACTCAAAGATCAATTTCATTCATCATAGATCTACAGTCAAGGGCAATTTATAAATAATTATTTCAGGCAGTTTATGCTTTAAAAATGTCTTATTGCAGGAAAGAAAATAGTTAACATATTTATATATGGGTGAATTTACAGAAAACCTGCAATTTCAGTCAAAAATTTTTGAGATTTTAAATTTCAAGATTTCCTTTTCAAAAAAATTGAGATGATTGCTTTCTTACATCCATGATATATGTGGTTCAGGTCAACGCATTTTGGTTATTTAAAAAAAAAAAAATGATGGTAGGCTATGTCCACAGAAGTGACTTGTGTTAATAACGATGTCGAATTTTAATATAAATTATATTCGAAATAGTGAATTTACGTGAGAAAAACTATGAAATAAATAAATAGAAGACTAATTTATGAATTAAAGGAACTTTTTATCAAAAGAGGAAATCGTGTACAATAAAAATGAATCAGACTGTCAATCTTAAACGTCTATAAAAATGTAAATATATAATTACATATATCATATATTATATATATTTATATAATTATAAATATCCTTATTGGCATTTAACAAAGACTAGAAGTGAAAGACAAGTCTTCGTGAAAAACATAGTAGCCGCTATTGTTGTTGATCATCACTTCCATGGACCCCAAATGTCCACGGAAGTGATGTCCACGGAAGTGACGAATACTTATGTTTCTTGACCAATGTGCTCTTCATTTTGAGGTTAGGAACGCGTCATTCAGAAAATTAAGTTTACCATATTTCAATTATTATGCCTAGAAATAATCATTTGTCCATAGAAAAATTAGGTTCTAAACATGACCACAGAAGTGATGGAATGAGCTGTGCAAATTACGAAAAATGAATAAAAAGGTAGTATTTTCCTGACAAATGTGCGACTCAGACGAATAAAATCACTTCCCAATCCAAAATCGCCGTGTAAACTTTTGTTTTTAAGTGAAATGGAAGACAACTAGCGCATCGGGTGGATTTTTTAGAAAGTTTAGGAATGTCCACAAAAGTGATGGCAAAACCTTGTCACAAGACAAGACTTGAGGTTGCAAAAAATTTTTACTGATAATTCGAAAAAAAATTTCACTCAATATTGTGTTAAATTTATGTATTTTCTGATTTCACAATATATATATTATTTGAAAAATATTAAAAAATAAAGCAGTTTGGGTCTTTAGAAGCTATCCAACTGTAGCTTGTAACAGTCCACGGAAGTGATGAATTACCATCTGTGGACAACTTTTTTTTTGGAAATTCCATAAAATTTAAAAAAAATAATATACTAAACCATAGTATATTTTGTACTTCAATGTGTGATTTTGAAAAATGACAAATATTTTCAATCATTTTCAATTTATTGCTCTGTGACACGAATTATAGGTTTTCCGTAGATTCACCCATATACTAGTCGGCTAGCCGTCGCTTCGCTTTGGAAGCCTCGCTTACGTAACGGAAAACAACTTTTTATTTATTAAAAAAACACACACACACACAAATTACATCAAGTAAACTAAAACTAAAATTTTTTAAAAGTTTTTTTTTTTTTTTTTTTAAATTTAAGGTTTGATGTCTATATTCTCTCAATCCACGACTGCTTTTAGAACCATCGTGTGAATCATATATCTATGACATATTTTTTTTTTTTTTTTTTTTTTTTTTTTTTTTTTTTTTTTTTTTTTTATAGAAAGTAGAATGTAGTTCTCGTGGTCTAATGGCTCAGAAGTCTAACTTCGGAGCAGAAGGGTTCATGTTCGATTCCCGTAGCAAACTTGTCGAAATTATTTCTATTTTCACAAATTACAACAATTGCACCAGACAGATAGAGAAATAAAAGATAATATAAACTCAGTGGTTTTTGAGTTACAAATAGTATTGGTTTTTAAGTTACAAATAGTGATTTTTCAGTATTCTACCTAATAGAAATAGTGCTTCTTTCTTTCTTGACTCTCTTTTTTTTATTTCAATTAATACTTTACAGTGGTTTTTGAGTTATAAATAGTGATGGTTTTTGAGTAAGAAATAGTGATTTTTCAGTATTCTACCTAATAGAAATAGTGCATCTTTCTTTCTTGACTTTCTTTTTTTTATTCCTATTGATAATTTTCAGTGGTTTTTCAGTTAGAAATAGTGATGGTTTTTGAGTTACAAATAGTGATTTTTCAGTATTCTGTATAATAGAAATAGTGCTTCTTTGTTTCTTGAATCTCCTTTTTTAATTACAATTGATACCTTTCAGTTGTTTTTGAGTTACAAGCAATGATAGTTTTTGAATTGGAATACTGAAAAATCACTATTTATATCTTAATAGAAATAGGGCTTCTTTCTTTCTTGACTCTTTTTTTTTTTTTATTCAAACATCTCCCGTGTACACGTGCTTGTTTTTCAATGTCACATAGAATTTGATTAAGTAAGAATATTATATTTAAAATATTCCAACATTTCGGCAATTATAGTTCTAATTGTCATTTTCGAATTAAAAATAAACAGACGGATCGGAAGTAAATAAAAATTCTTGAGATTCAAAAAAAAAAGATTGAATTCATTTATTATTGATTGGGGGAAGGAGAAGGACACAAGTCAAAAAACAATATAAAGTGAGTAGTATTCACCTTGGCCTAATGTATAAGACGTCTGACTTCGGATCTGAAGGTTGTAGGTTCGATTCTTGTCGCGGACGTTTCATTGTAAAAATTATTTCTATTTTCCATTCGCTAAGGAAATTGCGCCGAACAGACAGACAAACAGAAATAAAAGATTTTAGTAATATAGATTGACTATGTCTTCATAAAGTGTCTTTCATATACAGTAAAACCCCGTTATTACGCTCGTCAAGAGACCAAGACCTATAAGCGTAATAAGCGGGATAGCGCTATAGACGGGAAATGATTTATGAAATGGGGAAAGATTTGGACACCATTTTACGGGAAACATACATGATTCTGCAACAGATATAGTGCAAATATGAGCTTATTTCCTATTTAAAAGATCTTCGATTGTGGTTTGCCGGGTGTGTGCGCGCTACTGTTATGAATTATGACTTTTTCAATACGGTTCAGGTAACTATTAACGTCAATTGATACACCACTAGGAGCAATACTAATATATTTTCGGAGCAGATTTAGTGCACACTTTACTTTTTTACGTTTGCAACAATCCTTCGCTGCATCGGTAATTGCATCCCTGTTTTTCATTATTGTTCGCAGACTGGACGAGGGAATTCCTAGAGATTCTGTGAAATCCCCCTTTCTTAATGTAGAATTCTTGTCGTACTTACGGAGAATTTGCAATTTTTCACTTACAGAAAGGGATTTCCATTTCGACATTTTGCATCACAAATGTATCATAGACCCGCACTTCACAGAGTTCAAAGATTCCCTCCTACCAGAGAAAAAAAAAAGAATCTTTACAGTGTTACATTTCGTTTCGATGCAAAATTTCGATATAAAAAAGCGCTACAAGCGGGATTTGAAGCGTTATAAGAGGGTAAAAGTATACAGAGATATATAGAAAATTCCAGGGACCGAATAAAAAGAGCGTAAAGAACGGGATAGTGCTATAAGCGGGAGCGTAATAACGGGGTTTTACTGTATTCTGAAAAGAAACTTTTTTTCTTACAATTTAGTTTTCATTTTTTTTCTCCTTAACGATAAAGTAGAGAATGATTAATGTCTATTTTAAAATAAGGAATGGAAATGATCATTTACCTTTTTTCAATCATTGGAAATTTGTTTGCGAAATAAAGTCTGATGCAGTTAATCATGAAATTAAGAAACACTACACTAAGATATCACTTGTGAATGCAAAGCTTTATTTATTAATTGGATAACCACTTTCTTTTTTTAAATCTTTATTTAAACCGCTTGATATTTTGTTTGTTCGTTTCTATGAAGGTATGTAAAACATAGGAAGAAATACCATTTTGTTGATTTATAAAATTTAGAAACTTATTGTTAATATTGAGATTTCTTTTGTATGCGACGGATTTCTTGGAATCCTATTGAATAGTCGAAGTAAGAGGTGATTCGCCTCCTTCGCAATTATATTATTTTCAAGTCTGCAGCGTTTTTATGAAACCTGAAATGGCGGTATCCAATTAAGTAAAGTTGTCTTTGCTTTTGATTAGTTCTTCCTCCTCCTCTAAATAGATCGTGTTTTTCGTTCGATTCCACGTGCTCTATTATTTTGTGTTAATCACTTCCTGTCGTGACTTCTTTGGCGGGATTCTGTAGACATGAGAGTTAATGAATTAAATCACGTGTTTGGCGGACTCTTAAAAGCTTTCGCCTCAATCCAGGTTAACAGCGACCAGATGACCTTTCCAAAGACCCAGACAGTTTTCATAGTAGATCTGGATTAGAAACAAAATACTTTTTTAAATATTGAAGGTTAAAAGGCCACAAAATTTAGAAAATATGAAGAATTTTTTTATTTATTTACTTGATGAATACAACTTTACAGAAATCTAGAGTATTACAACATTCGTTGTAATGTAAGCCCTGTAGGAAATTTAAAGAAAATAAAAATTATCGGACTAAAGGAAATTTTGAGCACAGTAACTGGGCAGTTTTTGCGTGATGTTGTAATTGTAGTCTTTGATAACCTTTTGAACTTTCTTTGTTGATGCGATTTAAAGCTAAAGAGCAGCAGTTAAAATTTCAATAATGGCGGAAAAAGGCACTTATGTCATCACTTACTTTTACCTTGTCTTTTGTCTTACGTATCAAAATAATCCAACGCTACGGTGAGGGGTGGTGGGCCTTTTTCCTTATTTAACCATGAGAAAAACCCTCATTATCTCTCCCTAAACAGTGTTTGACGACACTGTAAATAAATGCACATTGTTTATTCAACTCATTATTTAAATCCCATTATTGACCCATTTATTTTCAGTTTCTGAAAAATTAGAAGTTAAATTTTTCATTAATTTTCATTATATATTATGCATTCAATAGACATGCGCCACGGCATAGTGAGAATGGTTGCCTCGAGAAAATTCTGAGAGTACATCTGGTATCAGCATTTAACTTCACTCCTGTCAAATGCTCGAATTTACATTAAAATCTAAACTGAAATAACCTGGGCAAAAAGAAATTGAACTAAATTCTGGTTAGTTGAAACAATTAAGGATAATGAAGTATTAATTCGCATGGAAATCGGCTTAAAAAATTTATTTCAGGATATCTTTACATGCTATAAATAAAAATGTTACATTCATTAGTAAATTGTAGGTGTTTTTCAAAGAATTCTATTACATCAATAAAAACAATGAAAAAGCTTGGTGTGCCGCGGGATTTTAGGAACAAGGTTTAATGTGTGGCGTAGGATCTCTTCAAATATAAAAGTGCGCCTTCAAGCGAAAAAGGTTATAGACTTAGTTAGTTTTCGGAATGACTGAATATTGGATCTTCTTCCACTGGTTATAGAATAAGAAAATAGATAAGAGAATAATAGAATTGGTTTCAGATGTTATATAATTCAATGTACATATCAGTTGAAGTCTTCTCTATGAACTTTTATTATCACAAGTACTTTTCTTCAATTCGATGGAGTTATTCTACACCCCACACCGACTAATCCAAATTCCTAGACACGATTGGAGAAAACTGCCTTCCTCATAGGACCATCAAGGAAAAAAAAAAAACGCAATTTAAATTAATTTAATGTATCTACAAGTTGTCAATTGTATCAGCCGTAATAATGGTAATGCCGATAACTTATTTTTCTTCTGTAGATCTTGTATGATCTTCCGTTTACATTATTTAAATCTGAAAGATTTGGAGATTTTAAACATTTTCCATCGGGAATTTTCCTTTTTCCTTGAAACGAAAGAAACTTTAAATTTCACTTAATATATTTGGGAAGATAGTTTTCAAACATATATTAAAATCAAATAAAGACTTTTTTTTTGCCAGAAAAAATATAACTTTTCATATTAATTAATAAATTATTAATAATTATATTTCAATTGTTAATTATTAATATGCAATAACTAATATTTTTTTAATTTTAAAGGGTTGTAAAGATAACTTGTAAAAGTCCAGTCTTTTTAATTTCAGAAATAATTTGAATTAGACTTCCTTATAAATATCTCAATCCATCCTTTTTTTATTATTTATGGTCTTTTATGATACATTTATTGACAAGTTGTTTATTTTAATGACTGTCTACTGCTACATAAATGAGCCTAATAATACAAAGAAAAAAAATGTTTGTTTTTGTTAACAGGTTTTTCTTTCAATAGGATTGCTTAACATGTGTTGTCCTTACAAGGAGAGTGTATGAATGAGGGCAAGCAGTTCTACCCATCATTCTTGTGCGCTGACAACTTGAATGAACTATGAAAGATCACATGTCTGGCTACCGTCCGCACCAGAACATCCATATACATGACCACGATTTGGTCCCGCGAACATCATTAACCATTCGGAGGGAAAATGGCGGCGAGGGATGCTAGCTTTTGAAAATCACCCCACTATCAATTTCGGCCTGTTTTACATGATCGTTCCTACATTTATATACGGACATACAATCAATTATAGTAGTCTGTCTTGTAGGAAAACACTCGTCGAGGGTTAAATTGCTAATTAGTGCGTCGACAGCTACTGGCTGCCACCATGAAAAATGCCACTGCCAGCCAAGATGGCAGAATTAATGAAGAGCAGCCAATGCTCGCAACATCTTTGTCTGTCTCAAAGAATGCGTCTGAGACGGAGACAAGAAAAGCAGTGTCAAAACAACAGAGGCAGAGTGATTTTACATTTAAAGTGCATGTCTACAAATCAGTTATTTCAAATTTTAATTAATAAATTATTTAAAAAAAAAATTAAGAAGAATTTAAAATATCTAATTTAGTTCGATAATATTCTAATCAAGTCTTGCTTTTTTTTGTTATTGTTTATTTATTTATTTATTTATTTATTTGCGTATTTACTTATTAACTTTTTAATTTTTTTTTTAGCAGATATTCTGCCCTTATGTCCTAAGAATAATTTTAAGGATTTCCTTGCTCTACGTTTTATATTATAAATAATGAATGTTACTTAACTTTGGGCACTAGTCTAGAAAATGAAAAGAACATTGAAACGTATTCAGTCATATCAGTTTTCTCTCGTTATTTTTAAATCTAAGGGCTCTTCACCCCTGCCAACTTCTCAACCCCATTAGACGGCCATTATCTTCTCCAAGATTCTTTTTTAAACCAATTAAAATACTTTGCAATTAAATTCATTTCTTTTCTGCCTCTGTGTTTTTTTTTTATTCTTGTTCGGTATGATAGGCCACTCTGTGCAGAAAATGAATAATTTATATTAAGATGCTTTGGTTCCACCTCACCCCCAATTGGATAGGTGAGAAGAAAGTCTTTAGTTGAAACTCTGAATAATAAGGAATATTTATTAAATCTCCTCAATAAAATACTATTTATATATACATACACCCCGTGAGATACTTGAACAACCGATCCTTCCTTGTATCTATTAATAAGAGGAAACATTAGTCTGCAATGTAGCTGTAGGTTCTACATTTCAAACTTTTCGTTAATTGATATTATAGACGTTATATTTTCTCAGCTCCTCTTAGCAGAATTGACCAAGGTTCGTAGGTTCAATATCAAAAACTAAACGAAAGAATACAAAAGTGAATAGTAAAATAATTGATGTGAAGTCACTCTTTGAATCCTGTTGATTAAAAAAAAAAGTCTTCCTTAATATTTAAGACTTTTTCTTTTTATATTTTAACAACTTTTTTTTAAAAGAAATTAAAACAATTTTTCTATCTCCGCTATTTTTCAATTTTGTTTTCGTTAAGTTGCATTCGGAAAACCAAAAAACAAATTACTGCTGCCTTTTGAGCTAAACTCTGGGGTGGGATTCTATAAGTGGCTCTTACATCATCGAAACTGTAATCTTAAGTTTATTACGGTGAAGAGACGACAGATGCTTCATAAAAAGAATCAATTTATTCTTAACGCAGAAGGTTAGTCCACATGCTCAAAGGCATTTGTAAACCCCAACTTCTTAGACACAAACTTCTCTCTTCCTTCTCCCTTTGTATAAATGCAGTATTACAGGAATTTGCTGTTTAAGGAAAAATCATCAATATCTTTAAGTTTAATGATCAATTTCTAAATTTCCGCTTTACTCAATTTTTGCCATAAAAACAAATCTTGCATAAAACCAAGCTTAGTAATTGTTTAGAATACTATAATAACAATCAAACAAAAATCAATTAGATTTTAAAAGCTGAAATCGTTTCGAAGTAATGGCTAATTTTAGATACTCCAATTGGCCAAATTGCGCCTTAGGTGATCCGGATCAGTTCCTTTATTTAATTAATTTCCTTCTTTCATTCATATTCTTTTTACTTTTTATTTCTAGTATATATATATATATATATATATACATACATACAATCAGTTAAATGCGACTCTTTACTTACCATTTATGATTAAGAAATTGTAATTATCAGTTTTGTAAATAAATAAATACGTAAGAGCAAAAATGTTTTATAAGTCATAAAAATTAAAAATCCTTTTCTTAGTACTACATTAGAAAGTATATTTACTTACTGAATAAATAAAACTTCTTGAACCGTTGAGTTGAGGATACATTTCAGTAGTGACATAAGCTGTATAACGTGGAGACTATCTGTGCATGAAGATTCCATTAGGGGTTGGAAGTAATTAACTCCATTTAAGGATTTGTATTAAATGGCAAAACTGCATCGATATTGTTCGCTGTTTTTTTTCTGTTGATAATTACGTTATTCATTTTGTTTCAATTTTGATTAATTGGATTCAGAGATGCTTTAACGCAGTAAATTTGTGGGTTTAACCTATTTGCAGCAAAATTGAACAGAGAAGCTTTACATTGATGGACTTGTTGTAATTTTAATTTTTAAAAGTTCGAGATTTCTACAAATAGTAATTTTTGATGTACAACTAACTTTTCGTAATGGCTATCTATATAATTAGGAGGAGGACGCTGTCATTTATTGTATCAGATAGGGTTTTGATTGTCCTTTATGTCTGACTGTCAACCAGAAAGACGCCAGACAATGTTGTCTGGTCGTCCAACACACAATATGAACGTGAGCTTCAATACGTTAGGGAATGTTCATTCAGAGTTTTTGTACGACAACTGACCTTTAACGAATTCCTTTTACTCCATAGATTTAAAGTGTGGCAGATGGATTCATGCTGGAGAATGAAATAAATTGATGTTATTGAGAAATCAATGGGAATTTATGATTAAAAGAGAAGTTCGAGAGTCGCTGCGTGATCTATTTTGGTCTGTGTGTGGAATCTGTGGAGCCATAAAGACAGTTTGCAGAAATGAAAAATGATAATGGACGAAAAAGAAAAAAAAAATAACCAGGGCTACCCTTTGTATTTTGCTTTGCTATTCAACAGTGCTTATTTTTCCCAACGACAGAAATTACTCTAGATTTCAAATTTATCGAATAGAACGAATTGAAATTGAAAAATTGACGCCCAGAAGCTGATTACTTTTCACTTTTGTCGAGTTAAGTTAATTGAGTGACTTTTGAAGATGGGATTCATTTAATTGAATTGAATTATCATGTAACAACGTGTAATATTAAATATTTAATCTTCTATACTTCTCGTTAAATGTGTTAACAAATCACATATATATTTTTTTTTCCTCTTTCAGAAAAGTTTTAGGTTTTTTTGAACTTTCGCGACAAATAATGGAAGTGTTTTTCATAACTCTATACCCACTTCCAAGCCTTTGAAGGCACAACAGATTCTAATGAAATTTGATGTCAAAAACTTTTCAAGTTATTTTAAGTTGCATAAAGTGATGACTTGCATTGATCAAATTCATGTCATTAGTGCAAAAAACTGATTAAAAATTTTCTTTATATTTGCTTCATTCAGCAGTCTTGTGAAATGTCAACAAACTAGATCACAAGAACAGAAACAATTATTCTTAAAAAAAAATATATAATTTTTGAAATGATTTCTTTGCATTTACCTGTAAGTGGATCGAGCATAGTCCATTCAGTAAACAATGTCCCCAATTTGGACAACCGTCAATTTCATCCCATCAATTGCCAGATACAATCGGAAGTTGCGAATTGGACCGGAAGTCGGATTTTCACCAAACCTCCAGGCCTTGGAGAGTCCAAAGAGGCATGACTTCTTAGCTCCGACTTCCGGTTTGGGCTGTGGAAGGCATATTACACATACATACCCAGACATTGAACCCTATTAGCTCATTCCTAGGGGTTCACTAAAAAACAAAAGCCTATTCTTTTAATTCGTATTTCAACTAAAATTCCAACTAAAAACTTACAAAATTAGCATGTTTATTTATGATTGCACCTCCCAATCTAAAATCACGACTATTGAACGGTTTTTCTTGAGACTTGATGTACATATTTACGGATAAAAGACGATCTGTATTAGGTTTCGAAAATTTCTTCATGTGGATGCTTATGGGAGAAGATGAGGAAATTAAACAGAAAGAAATTAGAAAGGAAGAATTACTCATACTAACTGCAAGCAATCAATTTCTCTTGAAATCCAACAATACACCACGCCACATATTAATCCATTTTATTTGCGAGTGCTTTTGATTAAAATAAATGAAATTACGTGATTTAACAGAATTTACAAAATAGATTGTTGTATTCGGTGAATACTATAATCTACAAATAACAGAATCCCTTTTTAATTTTTTGTTGTTACAACTTTCAAGGAAAAAATGACTAAAGTTTTCAAGCTTATCTTATTATTTTTTTTCAATCGTGAGCCAGAAATTTTATGTTGGAGAAAAGCCTGTAAATGTATCGATAATAACTCCATTTTCTTAAATATTGCTGTTGACTGTTTTTTCATGCATACTTTTTAAGGATTATTATTTATTAAATATTGCTAATAAATTGCTTCTGTTACGATATTTTTTTTTTTTCGGATTTGGGAAAAAGGTGGCGACATTGAACTAGTAGCGATTTCTATATTATACATATAAAATAATCTGAAGAGTATTAAAGATTCAATATTATGTTTGTAACATTCTTTACAATGTTTTAGAGAGAAAAATGGTTGGAACAAAACACTTTTTAAATTAGAATGTGAAATCGTCTTTCTATGATTAAGATAATACCGTTCAGGCACAGTCTTTTGGTCAAGGCGACGGCCTGCCGTGAGGCTGACATGTCTGAACCTGTATTCGAATTTAGGAGCTGGCATGGAATTAACTTTCTTCTGTGTTTCATCTGTACCTGTGGGTACAGTGTGAGCTGCCTCCTTTGGTGTACCCTGGCAACGATTCTTCGGTTAAATAGCTACAATTAACTCCCTTGTCGAGGTCAAATGCAAGTGTAGAGTCCGGCCGTTGAAAAAAAAAATTATTAAGATAATTCAGAAACTATTTAACCTATGGAACTGATAGTTACGGAACTGTTTACATTGCTTGAATATTCTTTTGATTTCAATGCTGTCGGACGGTCAGGTAAAGAATTAAAGAGGACAAAAAACACCAAAATAACCAAAGTGCCATAATCACAATAACTTCAAAAATATTTATCCTGAATAGATAACTGAAATGTATTGTTTTTGAAATATGGCAAACTCCCGGATTATCCGCGGAGTTGGGTGGCGCGGCAACCACGGATAAGCGAATTCCGCGGATAATCCGAAAAAGGGCGAAAATCAACACAGAAATGCTTTTAACATGTTTTATTTACATTAAAATTGCAGTACATACATTATAACCAATTATTTTATTTTATTTTACTTTATTTTCTTACTTTTTAACAAAAAAGATCGGTTAATTGTTTTTGTTTTTTCGTGTCGAAACACGAAAACCCCCTACTTGGACGTCGCTTAATGTGCCTCTTTTATTGTTTACCTTATTCTAGATTTTAAAAATGTTTGTTGATTCCGTAATTTATTGTGCAGTAAAAAAAAATGGAGATAGGAGAGGTCCGCGGATAATCGGCCCGCGGATAATCGGGAGTTTACTGTATAGCAAACCTGTATGCAAGAATTTTGTTTTGTTTTCACAATGCCCGTTAACATAGTGCTTTTACCATTGGTCTCAACATGACGCGAAAAATGTGAGCATTTGGCCGAATAATCGTTGCTCAGGGTAGGCCCTAGGAGGCAGCTCACATTATAACCGCAGAAACGGACAAAACACATTAGGAGAAAGTTACATCCAAGAAGAGTTCGAACCCAGATTCCGACACATCTGCCTTACGGCAGACCGTCGTCTAGACCACTAGATTACGCCGGAACGGCTGCAAGAAACTAAGGTCAAGAATCATAATTACAAAATGGTTACATCAGGATATCTTCAAAATTATTTGTTTTAGAAAGCTAGAACTTCACTGGTAATAAAAGTTATACAAAGTAAACTTCTATTGATTTTTAGCACAAATTGGATCCATACAAGTTGATCTCTGGTTCAAACAGACTGCCTGTAGATCAGTTATTTCAGTAAGCTACTACTACATTTATCTAGAAATTTATTACTAAATTTATCTACCATGCTTGTTTTACGGAAGCTAACGCGCCAACAACAATTCTCTTGTTTCTTTTCCTATAATATATATTTCCTTTAATGTATACAGTTTAAATGAATCATTCAATACAGTATCTATCTACTCAGAGCGAGCTGTTCAAGGGATTTTGGAGAATTTCAATTCGGAGAAACCGATGAAAGGACTATCGTTTTTTTTTTTATTATTTCTCGTAATTTTGATAAAAACATCATTTAAAGGCGTTAATCGATGAAAAGGTCATTACCCAGATTTAAGGCGTTGTTCGTACGTAGATTCTTGATTACTTTATTAAAAGTATTGATCTGATTAAAACTACATGTAGATTTTAAGCCGTTTATTCTTTATTCCTCAGTTATTCTTCAGTTAATTATCAAAAAAAAATATATATATATATATATATATATATATATATATATATATATATATAAAAGGTAAAGGCACCAGTTGTGGATCGGCCTAAGCATAAACTTGGTTTTCACCACGAGAAATAGCTAAATAATTTTCATTTTTGCATTTATTCCTTTATTAAGCTCTTATAATTGACATTGTATTACCTCAGTTCGATAAAAAAATGTGTACTGCATTTTCAGTCTTCATTTGTATTGTGACGTTTGATCCACAATTGGACCCCACGAACTGCTGAATTTCCGCCAGAACAAAAGGCTGCAGAATTTCCCGCAAACATGGCCAGAGGCAGAAAACACTATGTTTTATTTTTCCCCGGTTATATTAAACCTAGTACTATCATACCTACATTAATTCTAACGTATATCCATTCTAGAATAACTACGAATAACTTTCAGGCTAACTCACCTTAATTTTCTTTTGAAATTCTGACAAATTATTTAACAAATTCACAGGATGGCTCTATTTGAAACTCCAGACAAACTATAATAACAAAACGAAGCTCATGAAGGGATCGGGATTCTATACATCTGAGCCATCTGTTGTTAAGTGTGATAATTAAGACGGTAAACGACTTGATCCGCAATTGGTTCCTGATCCACAACTGGTTCCCTTACCATATATAATTGTTAATATCGGGAACAAATTATCTTTTGAATTTCCAAATACCGTTACTATTTAATGTAGAGTTGTTTTTGTTTTTTTCTCCTATACTACAGGCAAATATTGAAGCTTTCTTAATAACTGAGAAACAGTGTCAGTTGCTAATCGTCACAGAAACTGTTCGGTTTCTTAAAAGGTTCGTTCTGAGTTGTAGATAACGCATTCATTAGGAAAGAAATGATTGTAAAAAGTAAGAAAAATCGATAAATTAATCATGCAGTAATTTATTCAGTGCTGATATTTCTTCGAAATTATACAGTAAAAAGAAAATATATTTCGTTGTTTTCTGCATTAATCTCCTTCTTGCAATTAAACTTTCCATTGATAATAACACAATTGTTCGTTCTCTTTCAATGTAATAATTGAAAAGTAAGAAGGCACTAATACAATCTGATAACGTCTTCTTTTATCATAAGGTTTGCAAACGATAATTGTCAAAGAAATTTATTTATTTATAAGATAAAGATAAATCCTTAATATTTAGAAGCATTTTTTTATTCATATTGTATGATTTTAGTGTATTTCCCAAAGGAAAAATACTCTATTGCTTTTCCCCTACCTAAACAGACGAGCACGGAACCTTGTGATAAATGCCGATTAAGTGTACTATATGAGACTTGCCTGGCAGCTTATCTCTCTCTCTCTCTCTCTCTCTCTCTCTCTCTCATATATATATATATATATATAAGATATATGTAAAAGAAGACTATGGTAAATAGAGGATAAGAAAACAGTTTTCATTAAGTAATGTATGTCCGATCTTGCACCGATACGGCGCTACAGTCGTTTTAGTGTTGCGGTAGACAATCATTCATGGAAGGGCCATTGTCACCTGTCTGCTTGGAGTGTTGTGCATTAGAGATGATGTTCAAAAGTGACGCCCTTCTCGTTCTCCACAATAGCGGCATCGCCGGAGCATTGAGTGTCGTACTCATTCAAAAATGCCAGATGTTCTACGGATGGTGTTCTAGGCTTCGACATTTATTGACGCAGTTCGTTAACTGTATCGACAGGTCTGGCTTTCACGAGGCTTTACATGGATTGAACAGAAGAAATCAATCGGATTAAGATCCGACGATCGTGCAGGCCATGGGATGGAACTTCGATGGCCAACAACCACAACACTGTAGCACCGGATACACATTACTTAATGAAAATTGTTAGTTTTCATACCCTCATCTACCATATTCTTCTATAACACACGTTCGGAAAAACCTTCAAAACCTTATTCTCAGGTTGTTTTTATAGCTTTTGTCATAAACGTTTTAGAGGTTTTAGGGCATTGGTTTAACTACAAATAAGTAAGAAAAAAGTCGAAATCTGTTCAGGAGTAGGACTTTTTGAGCGCCATCTATTGAGAATAGTGCAATGCTTTATTTTACATTATTTGTGCTTCCTACATTTTAGTGACACATAATATCTCAATTATTCGTTTTAAATTGTTGAGAGAAACCTGTGTAAAAACATTTTCTAGCATGTTAAATTGCTTAAATTGTTTATTTAAAATGTGACTTTACTATCCAGGCATAACTAATTGGCGAAATCTTGGCCAAAATAAATTCTTTATTTGCAATCTTATATTTGCGGCATCAATCTTAATAATCTTAATAGATAGTTATATTACGAAATTTCATCATTATAATACACTGACAAGTGAGTTTTTACCTTGGAGAACTATACAGTAAATCTATATCTATTACCCGAGGAACATGTTTGTAATTGTTTTAGTAACCATTTTACTTTTATCAACTTAGTTGATAAGTTGGCAGTTTAGTTGAAGCCATACTTATCTATTACAGTTGAAATCACGAAAGTAAAGTTATTATTGACGTCATTTGCTTATAGATTGATGTTTCCAGGACTTACCAGTGCCATCCTAACAATGTTATAAAGATAAAAAAAATTCTGATTTTTGTATTTTCTGAAGTTATGATTATATTTTTAGGTTATTGTTATTTAAATAATTTTATAATTTTTTAATGGCTTCTCTATATAATGTCGATGTAGAATTTCCTGATATTAATTCATTTCCAGTTTCACGGGCAGAATTCGTTGCAGATAATTTGATTCCGTTGAATTCAATCTTTGACTGAGTCTTCGAATGAATGATATCAAGCGTTGAGTATTCATTTTAACAAATAAGTTCACTGATAGAGCAATAAATTTAATTAGCAATATTTAAGTCAAAGTCGTCCATCCATCACTGGATTTAACACGAATTGGCGAGTGGATGAGCGATGAACCGTTCTCCTGCGAAAAGACCCTTCGCAGACAATTTTCTTAACCGTCTAAGCGGTCAAATTTGTTGCGGTAGCCGTTCTATCCAGCGCTTCGGAAATACATATTTCATCACTCTGTCTCTTGAAATATTGAAACACATTCTAAATTACAGGGGTTAGCTGTGTAATGTCTTCTCTCGCGTACTGATAGTAACTCTCGTTTGCAGAGACGCCATTTCTATGGCGAACGTAAGTGATCAAATTTCGCCTTAAAAGGCAGAAAACTAAAATTTATTAGCGTATTTAATAGCATTTTTTACTCAATTGATGCGATTTCCATAAGCAGAAGAAAGGATAGAAAGGAGTGTAGAAATTTATATGGAAAGAAAAAAGAATAAAAATGAAGTGAGCATAAACTGTAGGATAAAAGATTTTTAAATGAAAAGGAATGAAGAAAAAGAGAGAGAGAGAAAGAGGAGAAGGCCAATAATTTGCATTATAAATATTACCTGCCAGCTCTTCCAGATGTTATGGTGTTGTAAGGATTACTAATTTATGTATTTTTGCTGTAATTCTGAGTGGTTGTTGCTCATAGACTGCACAAAACTTGCAGTAACTAATAAATGTACAACATCAAAAAACGAATGACAGTGCATCTTGGTTTAGTCTTGTTGTTTCATTTGATCTTTAGGCAAAAATTGATGGCATAAATTCCGAATTTTTTTTGAAAATATATTGAAATGTAAACTTTATTTAAATATGCAAGTAAAGAATACACTACCCTACACTAATGGACCGGACAGTGCTCTTTATTGGAAACATGTGAAAGTGTAACTGATTTAAGAGTGGGATGGGCACCCACGTGCTGAAATTACATTAGCCATCCTGTGGGCATGCTTTCCACAAAGTTTTGATACAGAGCTAAGGGTTTTTATGTCCATTCCTGCTTCAAGAACATGGCCAGTGCAGCTATAGATGTCGGACGTGGTCCCCTGGCCTTCAATCGATGCTCTAACTCGTCCAATAAATGTTCGATAGGGTTTAGGTCGGGACTCTGAGCAGGCCATGGAAGCCGCTTTACAGCCATCTCTGTATACCACTCCAGGACAGAGGCTGAAACATGGCATGGAGCATTGTCATCCTGAAAGTAACTATCGTCATTTCCAAGCATTTGCCAGAGAGTAGGAATAACCCGATTATCCAGAATGTCTTTGTAGCCTTCGGAGTTTTAAGATTCCCGCAACAACATGCAATGGTCCCAGGCCATACTATGAGAATCACCCCCACAGCATGATTCCGCCACCGCCGAACTTCACAGTTGGAACGATGCACTAGGGTAAAAGACGTTCGCCTGGCATTCGCCACACTCAAACACGTCCATCCGACTGGAAGAGAGTGTAAGGTGATGAGGCACGTTACACTCCATAAAATTGCTTTCCACTGCTCTACAGTTCAGTTGCGACTTTGCAAATACCACTTGAGTCTGGCGGTTCTGTTGAATGGTGAGATGTGTGGTTTGTGGATTTTAAGGGCGTTCAATTCCTTCCGCAATGTATTGTGATTGTGATGTATTCCGCAATGTAACCCCTGATGCCTGTTGAAACTCACTGATCACGTGCGCACATGCACTTTGACGATCTCGTCTGATTCTATGTAAATATGCAGGTGTCCGGTCCATTACTGTAGGGTAGTGTACATTGTACATTTAGGATTCTTTACAAATTTCAGAATTAATTTTAAAGTCAGAAGGGTTTTATTATTTACGGAGAATGCTTATAATGTTTAATTAAATTATTTAAATAAATTAAAGATAGCCACTTAATTAAATCCATGGAAATCACCAGAAAACGAAAAAAAAATCATGACTTGAGGGAATAAAGAAATGTATGGAGATCAGAGGATTAAAATTCCAGGATGCGCAGAACATACTGCTTTGGAAGATGAGCGCAGGAAGATGGCATTCTGCTGTATTTTCACAGAGATGATGATGTTCATTTAATGCAAGTTACTCCAAATGTAGTTGTAGTAATTACAAAGAATTTTCATTTAATAATTTCATGAACTGAGAATAGTATTTGTACTATTTGTTTTTAAATTGTAGTGTTTGCTTAGTACTTTCATTTAATGAAATTATTAAGCAAACACTACAATTTTAATTTGTTAAGTAGATCAAATAAGAGCATGTAAAAAAAAATTATATATTTTTTTTTTTTACTAATTTTTTTATCTTAAGATTTTTAATCAAATGATAAAGTAATCAGATTAAGAAAGAATATCGTAACTATAATCTTGGGACCTCCTCTGAAGATTAAAGTCTGGTTTCCACAATGCGAAGTTTGTCAAACCACAAGTTATTTGTGAAGGCGTTGGGGTTTACAAAGCTTGTCATTCCTACAGTCTCAGAATTCCAAGCCTTCATTTCTCCGAATGACAATTTCATTACATTCTTCCTTTCCTGCAATCCATTTAATGGATTTATTTGGTAAAACGACGAGAAGCAGTTCAATCTATTTTACTCTTTCTCTCTCTCAAATCTAAGCTTCGGGTTAAGATTCAAAAATCTGAAAAATTTTGGAATAAGACGTGTATCTCATCTTCAGTAATTTACATTGGAAAGGCTTCTGTAAAGTTTTAAACTAAGATCATTTTTTTTTTTTTTTTTTTGTCGAGTTACTTAGTTTTGTAGAGTTAATATAGAGTTTAAACAATTAATATTTCAGATAAAATAAATAATCAATTTAGTATTGTTTAATTTTATTATCAAAAATCTGTCTTAAATTCTCAGAATAAAGACTAAAAATATCAATAAATAAATCAATACGCATTGACATTCGATTTACCAATATTGACTAAAAAGGGAAGTAGCTCAGCTTGATCTTAGGGATTGACGAACTACCCATTATAAGAAATCAGGAATAATAATGGTTCTTATGTTTCTCTCGAATTTGACATTGATCGTTCGAACACAGCCGAGTGGTCAAGGCTTTGGATGTTATGCGGCTGATACGCCTGAACACTTAGTTCGAACGCCTACTTGGGCTTGGATGTTTTCTTCTTTCTTCTGTAGATGTTAGGATTCCTTTCAACACATGTTTTCAATTTCATACTATGTTCCTGGCGCAGCTTAGCCTCTGTCGCCATTAAAGATAGCACGAAGAAATCGATATTAAAGACAGATTTCCGTTTGATCATTTTTAAATAGTTTCTAATAAATTTTTAATAGTTATTAAATTTTAATACGATTAATTAACGATGAATTACTGACATAATGCTTCCAACCATACTAATTTGTTTTCCAAGATATGCTGCTAACTTCCTCTACTAACTTCCTCTACTTCATAATTACCAACTTTGATTTGTTGTCTTATTAATAAATCCATTAAATATAATATTTATCATCTTTGTGTTACGGTTATTCCAGCATTTAAGCTTTTCATTGACAAGTTCTTTGTTTGATCAATTGCAATTTCGAGGATCTGTAGCTGCGACATTATAACATCTGCAAATCGAAGATGGCTTAAATAGTCACCATTAATACTGATGCCTGTTTTTCCCCAGTCTAATTTTGAACTTGAATACTTTCTGAAGTACTGCTGTAAATAATTCAGAGATAGTATCTCCCTGTCTGATACCTTTTCCTATCCTGATTATTTTCTATATCTTAGTGCAAACGAATTATTGCCGTCGCCCTTACAAATGTCAGGCAAAATATTTGTTTATTTCATAGTTAGTGTCAATATCGTGATTTTTCCAAAATACTAATAACAGCAAACATAATAACTTAGTCAAAAGCCAATACAACAAAGCAAAACTGAGTTAAAAGCAAATAGTCAATAAATCCAATACAGAGTGGCATCTCATTAGTTCTCTCAATGACTTCTCTTAAAAACAAGAACGTGATCAATGTGTGCTACATCCACTACGAAATCCAGCTTGCGCTCTCTATTGTGGAGAATCTAAAGCGATTCGTAATAACTTTCATAAAAGTTCTAAATCCATACTTCCTCTTTAAATCACATCGTAACATATTGAAAAAAAATATTTTTTTTATAATAAATATATTTATTTATTATATTTATATTATATTATATATTTTTATAATAAATAAAAGAAATTTTTTGTAATTTGATATCACCTGACTATACATTGTAATCTTGAAGAAGGAAGATAGAAAATTCTTCCGAAAATTCGATAATAAAATGAAGTGTAGATGAAGTTTTTTCAAAACTTTCATAAAAACTTTTATAACTTTTTATAAAACTGGCAAAAGGCTGATAAACTTATAATTCCGAATATCTTCTCTTTCTCCTTTTTTAAATAGTAATATTACCACTGTATTCTTCCGATCTTCTGATATATATTTTAATATGCAAGTTTGAAAAGGACTGTCCTTGAAATTTTCTTATACAAGAGGCCTGTAATGCTGATATTTTTTAATTAGCATAAATAAATAATAAATATTTTTTTATGCATTTCATATATCGTTGATAACTAATGTAAAATATTTAATCGAAAATAGATTCACAAGAGCCTGTATTAAAAATCATGAAAAATGTAAGACCCATTTATACATTATCAATATAAGACCCACAGAAATTTCATGGACCTGCGGATATTATTCTTGTCGTTTGAATCTACTCTAACAGACATTCCTTCAAGATAATTTCCTTTCATTTTTTAACCAATATTAGGCCGAAGTACTATCACAGTTCTTCACGGGCGGATCCAGGATTTTTCAAAGGGGGGGGGGGTCTAACTTTTCTGAAGGGCTGACTATATCTGTGAGTCTGAAACGCACGTTAGTCGCCAGCTTTTTATTAGCAATTGAAATCGTCATCATGGCAATATTAATGTCTATCAGACAGCAGCCTTTGGAAACCCTATTTTATCCACTGTATATTTACAGCTGTAAATATAGGGCTATTGCACCCCCCCCCCCAAGCAGTTCTTTACATTTAAGATAAAAATGATAGCTACTAGTCATATTTCAAGATTTACACAAAACTTTTTCGAAAAATGAATGGATTGATCAACCAACTAAACTTGTCAAATTATTTAGACATATCTAAAGATTTAAGAAAACAAAAGCACTTGCAGCTTGAAATTTGACCAGCAATGAGTAAAGACAAAAGCCTTAATTGTCCAAATTGTCCAAATTTATCCGCACTCCAAAACAATTTAAATTTATTCTAAAATCTTATGTTGAATATCTTTTCATACAAACTTCGTTTTGAAGATGATGAAAATATTAAATTTGGAGATTATAAAGGTAAAAGATCTGTTTGTTTTTCTTTTAAATAAAAAGTTAATTATTCTGTTTTGACGATACAAGTTTTCCAGTGTTCGTTTCACAAAACCTTTTTCAATTCTTTAAAAGATTTACAAGTTTCTTTTATCCAAATGTAAAATGTAGTTTGACAACAGTTTGCGATTCCACAGCCTTTTCTTCTGAACGTCTTTCCTTTAAAACTTGAAAGCAGCTTTTTTTTTTTTGTATCGACGTCCATCTTCCTCAGCTTGACCCTAGTGCGGATTTCGTGTGTCCAGATGGCTGTTGTATTAAGACGATCACTCTATTAATGCGCCGTCACCTCGAGCAGACTGCCCGTCTCCTCCCCGGAAGGTCATGGCTGAAGGGAGAAGCATTTATGGCTCAATAAAACGAGAATTATCTTTCGGTTGCTCGTGCCTCCAAAGAATGTAACCATTATTGTTTCTGTTTCTTTGGTCGACCAAAGAAAATATACATTTCCCTCCCTTTAAATTCTGGAATCGGTCGTGAACAACGATTTCGGGAGGAAAAAGAAAATGAGAAACCGACAATCATTCGAGAGGCTTTTGTGAAATTTGATCAACGAAGGGAAAGTCTTACCTCCGTTGTCCCATCTCTTGACTCCGTGATCCCCAACTATTTTCCCCTATAATTTTGAGCCGTTTTCTAAATCTCTATCCTAATTGCCCAGGTTTCCGATAAACAGGGCATCGAAAATCTTTCCCCACTTACCTTCTTTTTTTTCTTCTTCTTCTAGTGGGGATTCGAGGAACTATTATCCCGATCTCTTTCGAAAGTCTCGTGTTTACAACAAAAGCTGATTACTTTTCAATTAATCGCTTGAGTCACCTGATATTGAAGTAGGAGGAGTTGAAAAGGTATTATTTTTAACAAGTGTTCTATTTAATATTTTCTTGAATCCGAAAAACTAGACGGAAGTAGACATTGCACTCTGGGAGGTCGCCATCATTGCCGCACCATTAGTCCTAACTGGTGATTAAATAACCCACTATTTCATTCAATTACCCCTTTTTTGCCTTGCTGACGTCACAGATTGCTACTTTGAAAGCAGGAGATAATACAGGGTTTTGAGTTTATATCCAACAAAGTCTATTTCCTAACTGCAGGAAATGGGATGGATACGATGCTTATACACATCTTTCCCAGTTTCCAATTACAGAATCAACTTTTTTAACTTAAATGATGTTATTAATACTGTCTGGGAAGCTTCGTAACCAGCATCCAAATGAACTATACAAATTTGGGATGTTTTCTCTGATTAAGTGTGATCTGCATTAATAGACCTGGAAGAAAGTTATTATGACTGACTGAAGACTCTGAATATTACCTCAATAATCTCATTAATTTCAAGTGAATTATAGTAATCTTTTTAAATAAGGAGAAAAGATAAGCAAAAAAAAAAAAAGCCTTTCGTAAGTGTCTAAAACTAGATTACTTTTAATGACTTACTTACTCCTGAGTACATTTCTATGAACTTTTCATACTTACAAAGAAATTTAGATAAAGAAAATGTATTACGAATTTCATTGGGAAAAGCTGATGTTAAAATTTTTTTTTAATCCTATGTAACTCAAATATTGTTAACTTAGTTAATTCTCTTTGTTTCTTCTATTTCAAAACACCGTAATATAAATTAAATAAGATAAATGAATAAATAAGATTTCAAAATTCTTTTATCAGATAATTATAATTGCAACAGGCTTTTACAATGATACATTTTGTGGGCAAAATTTCTGGAACCTCAAACCCCACAACCCCACCTTTAAATATGCCACTGAAGAAAGGAATTGTTTAATGAAATGAAACTAAAGCATAATATAATTTTGCACTTTTTAATTTATTATTATAATAAATTTACAATGTGCATTTGTTTTATTATAGTTTTTAAAATGTATAGACTATATTTTTTAAACTAAACTTAAATTTTGAATAATAAAAAATTCAAAATTGTGAATCTCCGTCAGTTTCTGTTATTCCTTTTATATCACACAAAGCAGAAGCTGTCTCTTCTGTAGACGAGATTTGTCCGAATTAAAATCCGATTGATATTCAACGGAGCAGCTGCCTTTGGCAATTGGCCCTTCATCTAAATTCATAGAAATTCAGGGTGGTCAACCCATCTTATGACCAATTGCTAACATGTCTCCAAATATCCGGTTACCATTGTATCAGATAAATAAGCGCAGACAATCCTGGAAGATTAAACTTACCAGTTGAAACTAGTTTCCAGATCTACTTTAACCACTGTATAATTTGAAAAAGAAAGAATTTTTCTATATTTTAACTCTCAACAGGAATTTCAATATTTGGAATCAGATTTCTTAGGAAATAAAATATGCACAGAACAGCAAATATCAATTGACATTAAATGACGACATGTTACCGCATTGCAATTGGACGAGTTTTAATTGAATTGAACGATATTTTATATAGTATTACCGTATTTTATTTTATTTTCAATTCAAATACAGGTATAAAGACAACATTTAAAATAAGAAAGATTAGCAGAAGCAGAAGATCGTAAAAAATTATTTTCAAAAATTGTCATATAAAATTGTTTTTATGAAATTTGAAGAAATGAAAATTAAAAAATGTAATTTCTTTAATTTTTGAATACTGAAACCAAATAGCTTTGAAATGGAAATCATTATAAGAAAGTGAAGATAGTTATAATTTACTGAATTTATGACATTTTTTTGAGAATTTGTAAGAAATAAGTTTTATCTTTTGCGAATTAAAACATAATCCAACATAATTTTAAATCTGTAATAATTTGTAAATTTTCTGTAAGGTTACAAGTTTTGAAAACGCATGATCAGTTTTTTTTTTGCTCATTTTAAATTCAGTATCAAAGCATAGATATTTTTTGTATACGTCATTTCACATATAAAGTCTTCGAGTTTTAATGTTAAAATTTATTTATTAGAATTGTTTTAATGTTGAATCATTTACTTAAACGAGCTTAGAAATCCAAGAATCAATAGCATCTGAAGGATTGAATCAACCAAAGAATCCTTATTTTTATTCGATTCCAATGTTGGGATACTGTATGGTCCTTGGGATCAGGGGAGGTAAAGCTACCTACGTTTCCTGACCAATGAGACTAAATTGAGGTCGGGTGGTAAATCCGATGCCCGCCCGCCAATTAGATTGTTCTATTTTCTGACTCTTAAAAAATTTTTAAGTAATTCTAAGATTAGTTTTCGAAGACGTTGAAGAAGGGAAAGAAATGGAATCCCACTTCTTAGGTTTAGCAAAACTGTCATTGATATGCTACAACTGTGGAATGGCTCCAATTTTCATTCTCTTTCGAACATAAGAAATGGAAACATCGCCTTCTACTGACTGTTTGTTCATCCGTATGCTTGAAACAATTAGCTCTCATTGGAGCAACAAATGTTACCAATTGGAGAAATTTTGAAATTTTGCATGTTGTGCAATCAATGAAATTTAATGACAAGCCTCAAATTTTATCAAAACAATTAAGCGCCACAAGTTCAATTTTTTTCATAAAATTTCACAAATCTATGAGAATGTGTGTCAATCTAACGACTGCTTTTTGAAAAACACGAAAGTAGCGTTAGCATACAGATCCCCCCCCCCACCTTCCCCATCATCATATGCTTGTCTCTTATTTGTGTTTTTTTGTATGTACTACGTACAGTAAACTTACAACATTGCATTTAATGAAGAGTTAAACTAATTTTTTTTGCACTCTCAGTAATCCGGCACTTTGGCTAATCCGGCACCTCTGTAAGGAAAACAATAATTATTTACCTCAAACTTTTTCATATTATCAAAATAATAATAATAATAATAATAATAAAAGTTAATCCTTCAAAACACCATTGTCCAATTACAATATTACTTTATTTACTATTGTGTTTCTTTAAGTTAGTAGTGGTAGTGATTTGCTAATAGGAAAATTAATGAAAGCACAAACAAATAACATCTCATTTTGTTATTATGTAATATTAACTTTGATTTTTGGGCAGGATGCCAAATTCTTAAAGAAACCAGCTGAAATAAGCGAATGTCTCAATCAAAACCTGTAAATATTGTCTTTTTAAAAATTAGAGCCGAAAAGATTTAATGACAAGGAAGCAACTTATTTAACTGATTACATCTAAATAAATTCCAGAGAAGTCGTTGGTAATCAGAATAGATATAATTGTCCACTCACTGAATCATTTCCAGTAAAATATTGCCACACTTTGACCTTGTAATAGAGAATTCACTTTATTAATGCTTGACAACTCACGTTTTGACGACTTTAAATCTTTTAATAGCCTTTACATAATACTTAAATAGTTTTAATAGTAATTGGACTTTTAATGCTGCTATTAACCACAAGACGGTTTTTTTTCCTCCCTTATTATGATTACCTAATAGTTAGAAAATAATTTTAAATAGTAGTGCTATATTTTACCCTAATTTTTTTTTTAAAAAATCCTTTAAATCGGTGATTCTCAAATTCAGGGTTACTCCTTCTTGGAGTGCGAATTATGAATCCTCAAATCATCAACAAACAAATGAGCAAACAAGTTTAACTAAATTGATATGTGTATAATATTAATATTGTTCTATCTTAAATGCATTACATAATTTTGTATTGTGTAATTCTAAATCAAAAAATATAACTTTTACGTATTCTTAATTTCACGTCTAGCAAATATGTCATATTGCCTCTATCTTCTTACATTTATCAATCGGTAACTCCTCAAGCACAGGAGAATTTCAGATATGAAGTATTTTCTATTGATTTATTATCAGAGTAGTGCAAGTTTAGTGGATTTCTTTTTAATTAAAATTGATGTCAGTTTTAATTTGAATACATATAAAGTACTTGGAAGACCTAGCTTCGATAAAATAAAACGAAAATTAAGTAAAAAAACTTCAGACAATCAATTGGTTATTTAACCCCCTTTAGGGAAAATGGATAGCTCCGCAGTGAATATCCTCAACGTTGAAAGGTAGAAAGTTTTAAAAATTATTAATAAGTAAGATTATTATTTTATTACAGGTAAGAATAAAATTATTACTTTATTACACTTATAAACGCATAGAACACGAATTTATTAAGAATGAAATAAAACATAAATAAAGTAAGATCACTGTAGACAGTACCGTGGTAGCCAGGTGCCAGGTCAATCATTCACCCCTTAAATGAGTTTTCCCAAAGTTGAGACCGAGCTAAATCACATCCGAAAACGGTAGATTCACTCCATTTCATCGAAATCCTTAGGCCCATTTTCAAGATAAAATTTACAAGAATTGCTCGTTTTATTGTATTTTGATTTGATTTGATTATTTTAGACATTGCTTATTGTTAATTCAAAGATGAAGTTTTTCATTGTAACTGGAGCGCTGTCGAAAGAATTATGTCATCGTCATCAAACTCGAATGAACATTCGATATTAACATTAAGTTAATGGCTCAGACTGTAAGATTATGGATTCTATTCAAAGTATATTTTTAAAATAAAATATAAAAAATGCACATACATGCACACAATTTTCCATTGGAGAATAGTATATTTGTTTTACAAGTAGGATGTAATCATTAAGTTAACTTGTCCATAAAAAAGGATGCATACCACTCTAATATTGGCGTAAGAAGTAGTACAGCTAAATTTGGATTAATATCTGTAATTCAAAGCGTATAAATCTTAAGTTTTGAAAACTGTTGTAGTTGATTTTTTTTTTTTTTTAACGGATGCGAGATGACATTTTGAGGGTGCTAACAGAACTAAAGATTAAGAATCACTGTTTTAAAAGATAATTCGTTTCTCTATTCTACAATAACTTCAAATTTTCAAGTTATTTTGTTAGAAAACTTAAATTTGGAAAAATTTTGTTGTTAAAAGTGAAGTCATTAGTTTAAGATAAATATAAAGCCACAACGTTTAAAAGAATGATTTTTACATTGATTTTCTCTCTCGTAGATTGTTGTTTTGCAGTGAAGTACATCTGTAAATCGTGGTTTGTAAATCTTGTAAACAAAAATCAATTATCAATAATTGATTGAGTTTCCGGTCACTAATCCAGTAGATGCCGAACTGTATGTAGCACCAAAGTGTCTTTTATCATGTGCTAACTAGACTATCTTATCAGCATTCTACTTACAAGATAAAGGCCTCTTTGCTTCCTTTCATTTGTAAATAAATAAGCAATAAATCCACAGCAAAGGTTTTGACCTTCAGAGCAAAATTAAAAATAAGAAAAGATTCCTTTGTAATTCTTTATCGTTAGTGTCAATAATTGATAAATTATTTCTGAATTATGCATTACATGTAATTAAATCTAATAAAATAAATATCTCCCTTATGGTATGTAAATATTTACAATATTGTATTTTCAGAGTTTAAGTTAATCTACAAAAATATTTAAAATGCAAGCTTTTAAATAAAGATTTTTTTTTTTTTTATGTAAACAATATATACAGTATTAATGTATTTTAAGTTGCATGTTTATTTGAAGATGAAATAAGGTTTGCTGTGATCAATGCATTTGCCAAAACAAACTACACAGTCGTCCAAGTTTTGTCCTTAATTTCTGTATTTAGTTAAACATCTTGTTTAGGCCAACAGTGAAGTAGCGTTTAAAATTAATTAATCTACATAAACAAAAAGTGGATAAGATCCGGCAGAGCAATGGAACTCTCAAAGTGGAATTTATATAATTTCGAAATACAGTAAAACCTCGTTATTACGCTCGTCAAGGGACCAAGACCTACAAGCGTAATAAGCGGGATAGCGCTATAGACGGGAAATGATTTATGAGATGGGGAAAGATTTGTACACTATTTTACGGGAAACATACATGATTCTGCAACAGATATAGTGCAAATATGAGCTTATTTCCTATTTAAAAGATCTTCGATTGTGGTTTGCCGGGTGTGTGCGCGCTACTGTTATGAATTATGACTTTTTCAATACGGTTCAGGTAACTATTAACGTCAATTGATACACCACTAGGAGCAATACTAATATATTTTCGGAGCAGATTTAGTGCTCACTTTACTTTTTTACGTTTGCAACAATCCTTCGCTGCATCGGTAATTGCATCCCTGTTTTTCATTATTGTTCGCAGACTGGACGAGGGAATTCCTAGAGATTCTGTGAAATCCCCCTTTCTTAATGTAGAATACTTGTCGTATTCTCCTACTTACGGAGAATTTGCAATTTTTCACTTACAGAAAGGGATTTCCATTTCGACATTTTGCATCACAAATGTATCACAGACCCGCACTTCACAGAGTTCAAAGATTCCCTCCTACCAGAGAAAAAAAAAAGAATCTTTACAGTGTTACATTTCTTTTCGATGCAAAATTTCCGATATAAAAAAAGCGCTACAAGCGGTATTTGAAGCGTTATAAGAGGGTAAAAGTATACAGAGATATATAGAAAATTCCAGGGACCGAATAAAAAGAGCGTAAAGAACGGGATAGTGCTATAAGCGGGAGCGTAATAACGGGGTTTTACTGTATTAAACCTTCAAAATTTAAGACCTAAATAAAATAGAATTAAGATCAAGTTAATTAGTGCTAAACTGAAATTTAAAACTGTGTTTTCCGCCTAAAGAACTTTTTTAGGTATGTGAGCTAGGAAAACAAAAATTAACTTTAAAATATGTACGTGTCAGTACAGATGCAAAAATAATATTTTTTTTTTATATTTTTTTTTTTCAGTTTTCTTTTTTTGTATGTGCGAGCTAATATAATTTAATTTAAATTTTTTACATAATTTAAATTGTAAAAATGAAAGTAAAATATTTTGGAGCGACTTTGTGAACTTGTTGATAAATGGCCCAAAGCCATGCATAAGAAACAGCTTTTGTTCACAGAAAATAAATAAATAAATAAAATAAAATAAAATAAAATAAAATAAAAATAAAACTCAGTGAAATAGTTGGTGTTTAAGGGCCGTAAGTTGACTTGTAGTGGGATATTTAACATCTCCAAATGGTTACAGTATTTAAAATTATTTAGTTTTTTTTATTCTTCGAGTGACGTAAGCATTTCATTCAGTCAGTCAGTCTATTTCTCCGAAAGTTACATTGATCATTCTTCGTATTTATCTCTCTAACTTTTGAACAAATCTTCCTGAAACTTGACACGCATATTTAAGGTCAAATGACGAAGTTTCTGTGGAATTTTTTGTTTGGATCTTGATACGTCATCTATTCATCTACGTTATTAAAATTCTCATAGAAAAGCATTGGAAATGTAGCAATTAATTTTTATTGTGGAGATACAAAGAAGTTCTATTGATATCCAATAATGGATCAATAGTGCTAATCCAAATTCTTGCGCAGGCTTTGGGCCAATTAACGTTAAGAAATGTGTATATATCATTATATGATGTAGTCATTTTAAGCATAAGGAAAAGCAATTGCTTCTAGACTTTTGAGGAAATCTTTGAGCTACTACTGGTTGACGATTCTACTCAAAGGGATGATACACTGAGTTGGGCACTTTCCTAAGAAATTCTTTTGGACATTTTCGCTTTTAAGAAAAAAATAACGAGGAGCTTTTTTGCAGTAGTATTTATTCTTTCCATAATTCTTTCCCGAAAAGCGCAAATAGAACCCAGCTACTAGTAAACTAACACTATAAAAAGTAAACATCCCATCTTTGTATCTCCTCGCCCCTATTTGGAAGAAATCGAAGGAGACCTCACGCATGCGCAAAAGCGCTGAAGGCTCTCGTAAACAAAAACGAACAGTAATATCGGTCATTATATATTCGTCTTTAGTCTTTATATATAAAGTACCGTATATGCTCCAATAGAGGCCCCCGGCGTTTATTTGCAAAACTAGCCTCGGCTCCCGGCGCGGCGCTTAAAGGCCCCTACATACTAGGCTAGTAATTTAGTCGAGTGGTGAGTAATTTAGTAACTAAAGATGTCGGAACAACAATAATTTAGTCGAGTAGTTTAGTAAGAGATTTAGTTAAACGATTTAGTCGTACTCTATTTTTTCGGGCGAGTAGCACCCCCCCTCCACTCGTCACTAATCACGTGTTCATCAACTAAACAAGTCGAAACGTCCCGTTGTAAGCCAGTTCATTAGCTGTCACAATGGCGTTTCGTTGGAGCGAAGACACGACAATGAAATTTGTTTCGAAGTATGTAGAACATGAGTGTCTCTGGAATGTTAAGTCTCAACAATACAAAAACAAACAAATTAGGGAAGCTGCTTACATGGATTTAGAAAATACAATGAACATACCTGGATTTGGTGGAAAGGAAATTAAAATGAAAATTAAAAACATAAGGTTAGCATATACTTGCATTAGGTTTTTTCTTTAATAAATCTATACTATCGATACCTATTCATGTTATTATTTTTATTCCAAATAGTAATGTAACAAAATGAATAATAATTTTTGTTCAGATCGACCTACTCGCAGGAGCTAAAAAAAAATAAAGGATTCCAAAAGTTCCGGCGCAGGGACTGACACAGTATACATTCCGTCGGTAGAATGGTTCACTTTATTGGATGAAACCATAAGAAACATTCTTGCGTAGTAGCCTCTTCATTTTGCAAAACAACAATCACTTGTGTACTTTACTCGACCGTGGTGCGAACGACTTTTTGAACAGTAGCGAGTATTTTAGTTAGTCTACTAAATTACTCGCCACTCGACTAAATACTAGCCTAGTGTGTAGGGGCCTTTATAGAGACCGGCTGCTATTAGAGGCCGGCCATTATTAACAAAAACCTTCAGAACGCAATATTTTTACACATAAATACCGGCTAATAATACAAATAGCTACTTTTATTTGAATTTCGCTTGCTACATAAGACTGTTAAAGATAAACGGCAATGTCTTTCTGTACTTTCCGCTGCTATTAGTCGTCCGAATCCGCAATGACGGGCGGCCGCCTCCCCGGAAGTTTCTTTGGCGTATTCCACCGCGCGAATCTTAAAGGCAATGTCAAATGACCGTTTCGGTGGCATTTTGTAAGGCTATGTACCGTAAAGTATTACGTACGACTATAAAGATACGGATGCTTACACTAGTACCGATAGGCCAATATCAAAGACCCGGCTACTATTAGAGACCGGCTACTATTTGGCTGTGTCCCCTCTGCAGCCCGGCGCTTATTAGAGACCGGCGACAATAAGAGACTCGGCGTTTATTGGAGCATATACGGTATATAAAAAAAAGTATCTTTTTTTTTCTTACAATGACCGATACTGTGTATATATATATATATATATATATATTTATATATACGGGCCGTAACTAGCTTTTTTGGGGGCCCCTGGACAAGATCTCATCACTTGGCCCCCACACTAAATTTTACGAAAATAAAGCTAATTATTTCCCCAAAATAATAGTTCATAACTTTATAGTTGCAGAAACGCTCGACGAATGATTCAACATTGCACTGCAGAATCGCTCAGCGCAAATGATTAAAATGAAAATAACTATCTTTTCACAGGTTCTCATGTTCTCAACGGCTGAAAATAAAACTAAGAAATGCGGATAAATAGTTATGAAATTTCAAATGAAATTTTCTTAAAAACAAGATTGAAAGGCGTACAGTTTTTTTTTAATATAATGCGATTTTTTTCGATCTTCCTGGGCCCCCCCCCCTTCCGTCTGGGCCCTGGACACGTGCCCTTTTGCCCCTGCCTAGTTACGGCCATGTATATATATAAACGATCATTCTAAGAAAAAAGTTTTAATCCTAACATGTGACCTCTTTCGAACAGTTTCCGAGATAGAACTATTTAAATGTAATTTGCAAAATTTTAGAAAGAAATAGTACGTATAGTTTCTAATTTTAATTATTACAGTAATAAACTTATAATAAATTTCGAAAATTCCACCCTTCAAAATCAATACACTTTGCTTCAGACAGAGCGCGCATTTTGGCAAAAGGGACAATGCTATCAGTCAAATTCAAAATACTGTACATTTTGACTTTTTTTACTGTGATATTATGACAAATACTATATTATGACCAATACTATGAAGTCCCTGAATATTGTTCTTTCTACCTGGAACACTATGTACTTACACACCACACACTCCCCATTCATACAGTTTATGTACAGTTCAGGCCCCGTTATCAGATTTCGCTAACGGGTTGCGAATATAAAGACGACGACAGGCCTTCAAATATGAAATTGCGATGGGTCCTTATTTATAGGAAGGCCGTTTATTTGTATGAATCATTCATGAATGCAAGCAGCTATTAATATAAATTTCTGATTTTATATATATATATATATATATAATTACACTGTCCGGCCACTTTATTAGGTAAACCTACCTAGTAGCGTGTTGGGCCTCCTTTACCCCTCAAAACACCTGAATTCGTCGAGGCATGGATTTCACAAAATGCTGAAAACGTTGTTGATGTATTTTACACCTTGCAGACATGAGTGTGTCACGCAGTTCCTGAAGATTTGATGGAGATATAGGCCTGGAGCGAACAGTCCATTCCAGCTCATCCCACAAATTTTCAATCTGGCCGAGATCCGAGGACTGAGCGGGCCACTGCAAGGAAAAGTCATCGTCATGTTCCTCAAACTATCCCGTAGTGATGCGGGCTTTGTGCACCGCATTATCCTGCTGGAAGTAGCAATCCGCATGAGGTTAAACTGTTAACATGCACTTGGTCAAATATGATGTTCAGGTACGCTCTGACGTCCCTCCAGAGGTATCAATGGACCCAACGTATGCCAGGAAAACATCCCTCACACCATGACACTACCCTCACCGGCTTGAAGAGTTGTTGTGAGAGACAGCATTTGGGCGCACAGCAGGGGTATACCTAATGAAGTGGCCGGGCAGTGTCTATATATTTTTTTATTTATTATTCTCCTCCAATTGTAAGTAAAAATAGAAGAAAATGTTCAGTCGCGCCCGGGCTCCTGTACAACGGTTTCGGCTTCCCTCGCCCAAATGCTTAAAATTAACTGAAATAAAATAACAGATATTTTCCACTCGTGCGGAGATGAACTGGATGAATCTAATAAGCATTAGATAATTTTGTGAAATTCGTCCAAAAAAATGGATCAATTTTCGTTTTGAATAAAAAAAAAAGGTGATAGTTCTAAGAGAGAAAATTCCTTTGTGATGATCCAATTATCTTTACAAATACTGAAAGAAATTTCAAGTAGAATAACGTAATAATTCTAACAATGAATTACAATAAATAAGTAAATAAAAATTCATGTGAAGTAGCCTTTCCATTCACTCTCACCTTGTCAGCTATTTAAAATCCCATATTTAGCTTTAAAAGTATTTTTATTTCCTATACACGCATTCAAAAACTATTTAAATACTTTTTTGCCATTACTTCCTTTCTTTTAGTCAGATTCCTCTTTTACTATATTTGAAGGAAGAGTTGCTTCATCTTCAGTTGCTCATATCCTGTTTTTCTAAGATTGAAACTGACCATCCTTTCTTTGAAGTATCCGTTATTTTGTTGCTATTCCAGCCACTGTGAGAACATCAAAGAACCTTTTTTCTTCGTTTATCCCTGAACTCGGTCTCTTCTTCAGTTGGGGAAATAGTTTCGTAACATTTCAGTAGCGATAATGAAACTATAATTTGAAGGAGTGTTTCTTAAGTAAATTCTCTAGCTTTTGATTATCCGCACCTTTTAGGAATTATTAGGTTTCTTCTTCTTCAGATAATTTTCGATTGATCTCTTACAACAACACTAAAGGATACATTTAATCCATGTTTCTTTTTAGCAACTGGTGTGACTTACCAAATGACTTTGTATGTTTGTGTGTATGTCTACCCTTCTTAACTTTTGAACTGTTGGATGCATCTTCTTGAAACTTAGGATGTTTATTTAAGAAATAGAGACGGTCTAACTTCTATATTTGCAACATTTTCCAAGCGGGTCCTAAAGTGGGGCGAATAGTAGAGCGCCATGTTTAGAAATGGGCGTGACGTCACGACTGACGTGTTCCAACGCTACACTGTGATTTGGTTATTTCTCTGATTCTGCTTACAAATTTACAAATATCCGTACAATTTTTGCCTATTAATAGTATGATACTTCAAAAACACCGGGTGGTAAAATGAGCCGCTGCTGTGCTTTTGGTTGTAAGATAAAACCCGCTTTTGATGGGGGTAGGGGGAAAGGAGGCGTTTTGAACATTTGCTCTGAGCGACAGAAAAACGTATCTACCTCACTGTTTTCATCCTGGAGCACTTAGGAATGAAAACTCAAATGTAATGTTCCTACAAACATTATTATATATTAATATAAAATTTTATATCTTAAAAGCAAAGGACTAACTTAAACAGTAAAATATTAAATTATTAGAGATAATTAAATTAATTAAAATATTTAACTGAAATAGACTTTATAATGTTTTTTTTGTTTTGTTCCATCGTTTAGATAATTTTTTACAATATTATTTAATGGAAGACTTAAATGATTTCATTAATGCTGTGAATCGATTTATACAATGTATACCGAATGCATTGTTATTTCAAAGAGGACTTTCATATTGTACTGAGAAAATATTCTTACAATTACGATAATCAAACAGAATAATTACGGTAATCGAATTGATCACAAATCGATAATTCTAATACTCAAATCAAAGCTCTGTGTTCTCTTGATATCAGTGCACAGCTGTTATAACGTCAGCGCCAGCAGCAAATAGGATTGAAGATCACTTAGTCTTCTATTGGGTTTTAAACACTTGTTTCTTGTTTTGGCAGCCACCGTTTGTCTGTTAACCAGACTGAAATTGTTTTCCAATTGGTGCTGTTTATTTGGTTGTGTTTTCCTTGTGGTCATTGTGCTGTGTCATTGGGCCGAGTGTTCCCTTGCTCTTCCCCGATCAAGCACTCGGTGATGGCACTTGTTGCCGCCACGAAGGCAAGCCGACCTGTGCCTGGGAGGGGAGATACTACCGGCAAGTTTATTTAGACCCCATTTTCGCGCACTCGGGTACATTCCGCAGTCGTCCCAAGTGGACGAGTCGCTTTATTTTGTACCACCCAGTGCCTTTTTTTTTTTTTTTTTACTTTTTTATCGAATCCCCTAAGAGAACAGATGCGTTAAAAAATCCATAAAGTTCTTAATTAGATCAATTTACGATTTATTTTAATTAATAGACTAAAAATGAATTGAACAAATGTTCATATAACTACTTCTCAATGCCAAGAAAAGAAATTTTCAATATATGAAAAAAATATTATAAAATATTATATATATATTAGTATATATATTTTTTCTAAAATGTTGAGTTTCTTTAAAAACAATTTAACTACTGGTATTTACTTAACTTCGAAACTGCTTAATCAATCGGTTTCGATCATTGCAAAAGATTTGATTTCTTATTTCTTGGTGTTTAAAAATTTTTTTATTGTTTTTAACTACATAGTTGTTAGATACTTTTGGCTAATCTAAATGTGAGTAAAAGCTGGTTTCTGCTCTTTCAGTGTTCAATATTGTTTATGTGATTCAATGTGTGGGTGAGTAAAGGATTATTATTTTACTAATCGTCGGAAGTGCAGTGGTGCCTCAGAAGAAAAAATGAACAGTAAAAAACTCACTAATGAAAAATTAGTGAGAAAATTCATGTTCGCACATTGCGCCAGACTCAGTGAATTTTTTTAAAGCATAAAAAATTCAATCTGCGCATTGAATTATTAAATAACAAAGGGGGAGACCAAATTGTTTACCAAGTGACATCCTGGAACAGCTGTTTCACGCTCTTTGGCGATCATTAGCCAGGAGCAGTCTCCGTAGTGAGCCTGAGTTTTTTATTGTTCCGTTTTTTTCTTTTGAGATACCACTGCGCTTCTGACGATCATTCATGTTAGCCTGAGTCCGAGTAAGACCTTTCGCATCATCTCAACTGGATAAATATGTAGAAGAGTTGCTCATAAGGATCAAACATCTCTTTCAGATTTCTATTGATAGCAAATCAAGGGAGTTGTGAAAATAGGCATTTTTGGGCCATTCTTATTCAAATTTAAAATCTTACTCAACAACATATGGACCTAGCAGTCGAGTGGGTAAGGGCGCTTGGCTGCGGATTAGAGGTAGCGGGTTCTATCCCCGCCTCGGCGGAGGACGGGGATTTTTCCACGCTCCATTCTCCTCCAAACGGGTCCCAGCCTTCTGTTGAATGGTACCGGGTTTATTTCCAGGGAGTTAAATGGGGGCGAGCGTCGGGCTGACCACCTATCTCAACTTAGTTCCGTTGGTCGTGGAGCGCCGGGAGCCTTACCTCCCGCGACCCCAAAGGACCTGCATTTAGCGCGTCAGTGATGTGCAAGTTAAGAGCGCCCACAAGTTAAGAGCGCGTAAGAAGTTATTTCAAATTAAAAAATAAATGCTGTAAATAAAAAATATTTACGTTGACGTTTTTTCACAATCCTTTCTTCTCGATTGTTTTTAGAGAAAAACATACTTGTGATCATTCTTGTAACAATCTACACTTCTAATATTTCTGAAGTCGAAGATGTTGAATTATTGCAATCATAAACGGGCGGACGGACAATGCGTATTTCGACTTAAAATGAAATTTTAAAACTATTTTGTTGTCACCCTTTCTTCTGTTAGGCTCTACTCTGCTGGATCATACAGGTATAAAAATGGATAAAGAAAAAAAATTATTTCAGTTAGTTACCCTACATCTTTCAATTGATACCAGGGAGAAAAAAAAAAGTTTTTAATTGATTTTATTGTCTTTATGATTGTTCGACTATTTGTAGTAAACATGTTACTGATCACAATATATTTCATCTATTGATGAATAGTGATCAGTGGATAAAATTAAAATTATTATATAAGTTATATAAAATGCATGAAATTTCCATGTTAAGGAAATTACTTTTCCTTTTGTTCAGTTCGATGAAGTTGAAAAAATCTTGACTTCAACTAAAATCCACATGATTTCAATCCATATCTCTTAATTTCAAATTAGGAATCTATTGATCCCTAGTGTTCTCAACATGGCGAACCCCTAGAAGAATCCATAGAAATTCAAGGGATAGATAATGAGATGGTTTCCCGGTGCCTTCCGTTGAAATTAAAGGAATGATTTCAGACCTGAAGAGAAATATGAAGAAGCAGACAAACACAGGAAAGGAAATTTTTCAAACAATCATGCTGATGCCGGGATCGAACCCAGGTTCCGATAAATCTGCATCGTGGAAGGAAGCTGCCTACACCACTACGCTATGCGGAACGGTGGAAATCTGTTATTAGATATCTATTATTAAGTCCTTTACAAATCGTGAATTCATTTAATGTTTGAATTCTTGGTGAAAATTACATTCAAACAATTTCTGCTGTTTTCATTCTTTGAATGATGTAAAAAAAAAACCACGTAAGTTTCTCTTTAATTAATTTCATTTTTTGCGACCCCGTACACAATGTAAAGGGGGAGGGGGTTAGATTTTTAAGAAAGTTCTGTCCGTCCGCCGCCATCTCTACATCTCAAACTACAAGTCGGACAGACATGTGACTGATACCTTATTGGAAAGCGTTTGTGTTGTAGAGGAAAATACAATTCCGGTCTGCGGTCTGTGAAACAGGAAGTGGAAGTGGCCAAAAAAGGAAACATTTCGCCACTTCTACAGCCCAAATTATAAGGCCTACAGACATGAGTGAGAAATTATTTGGAATCCTTATGACTTCTAGAGATGGCGAAAAATATGACTTCCGGTCTGCGGTCACTTCCTGTCTCACAAGAAATAGCCAAAAACTAAACATATACTGGGTCGCTACGGTTTCGCGTACAGTAAGACAATACGAAACCAATTTTTGTTTCCTCTGCTGACCCTCTCCAAAACACAAATGACATATTGTTTAGTTCTTATTTTATTTTTAATTTATTTAATTTTGTGTGTCTTATCATCTTTACTGCAATCTTAATGATACGTAATTGAACATATATACGATAAAATAATGCACCAAATCATCCACGCGAATAATCATTTTTTTTTTTAGCTAAAAATTTAAAGTATTCTATCTAAACTTCATAAACAAATAGATTTTTTTTCATTTCCTCTAGAAATCTGTCTCCTTTTTCTGCAAATTACTCCAAACTTCGTCGAGATTGAGTTCTGTTTCTCTTTGCTGGCCTCCGTCCAAGATAGCAGCTTCCTTTCTCCCAGATAAACTGCCCTTTGAGTATATTTCCCAGTTTTCAGTGGATATCAACATACTTGTCACGCATTCTGAGGCCAGTTTTTTTTTTTTTTCTTTCTTCTCTTTTAAGACAGTTTCAATGGGTGATGTTTCAAACAGACAAAAGGACAAAGGGGGGGAGACAGAAGAAGGAGCAACAACTTGTAACTGTAAAAGGCATCCGTCTTGTGATACCATCACATACGTCAGCTCTGTTCGAGCCCATGTCTGTTCTCTCAATTCAAACTCGTATTCTTTGTAAATGTAAGTTTTCCTTTTTACTACGTTTTCGTTCTTTAATATCTGGATCCGATTACTTTTATAAGGATTTTTGTCTCTTTACAAAGAAGGGATGAAAAACTTCTAAAGTACTGAACGATGATCTTCTTCGGGTCGTGATTCAGAGCAAAGAAAGAAAAGGACCTTTGGAAGGAGTTAAGTTGGAATAGTTTTGCACAGACAGAAAAAGCCATACACGTCAAAAGAACGGCATTTGTGATTTGTAATCGCACTGCTAGACGGAAATGAAGCCCATCCTTAAGGAAAACACTTGCATTCGCCAAGTCCCATTTCGGTCTGCATGATTGAAACTGCAAAGCTTCGACAAATTTCACTTTTTTTTCCAAAAATAACCCAGTATAACTTCAAGATTTGGAACTCTTTAGGAAATTGTTAAAAGTTTTAACAGTTGTGGAAAGAAATTTTGAAACATTGAGTTTTGATTAAACAATGTTTAAAGCTTGAGATACATTTCTTACGATATCAGATCTCTATAATAATAAGAAAAATAAAAAAGAATAAGCAGTGTTTTCATTTTTTGAAATGAAATTTACTTGAGTCATATAATTTGTAGGAGACTGAATTACACATCACGATGAGAAAATTCGAAAATAGGTTATTAAAACTCAAAACCATGTGTCTAGGTTCAGAGGATCGACAATTTCAATACCTTCAAGAGACAATTTCCTTAATTGCTGTGAATTTCGATGTACTAACTATTGCAGTTTAGTATGGTTAGTTTATCCAATTTTTTACATGTTTAACTATGAATTTTTTTTTCCTAGAAACCTTATCTTTTTAAATACAGTACTAGACATAGTATTCTAGCTTTCTTTTTAAATGTGTATTGGAAAATAGTAATTTCAATGTCAATTACAAAGTAGCAGATTATAAAAATATATAAATTTCTAAAGCTTTCATTTTGACAACTTTTATATCTTTACTTTAATTGTATGGCTTTTTTCTTTAATTCCATCAAAGATAGAACCAAATATTTGTAAATATTATTAACGTTTTTGATTTACCTTTATTATATTAAATAGAGAAAAAGGATTTTTTATGGAATAGTGTAATTGGTTGCAATATAAAATGATAAGTAAATAAATAAACAAGAGGAAAAGGAACTATATATTGTCATATTATTCTTTTTTTTAAATGTTTCTTTGTGTAAGAAAACTGCAATGTTAACCGTGATTAAGATTTCTGAATTAAATTCATTAATTAAGAAATGAAAATAACATTATTAAATTGCACCCTAAAGGAAGGAAATTGGGATGATTTCATGATAATCAATTAAAACTTGTCCAAGTTATTACTCTGTCGATGAGAGTGAAAGAAAGAAAATTATAATGAATAAATAAACTAACTTCAATATTTGATAACCTGATTCAAGAAACAGGGCTTTTCTAAAACTTGCCTCCAAAAAGCAATTATATTCATAGTCTTTTTTTTCTATTTAAAAAAAAAGATCATTTTATATAGTAGTTAGCTTAGTTCTCAAACGAAACAAGGTAGGGATAGCGATTAGTAAACCAATCACAATGCTTCGCAACGGCTTCTGATACGTAATTTATGTTGAATTATTGCTTTAATTTCCTTATTATTATAAACGTGATTGCTGCGAATGCAAAAGGCGCAATTGTTGCGATTATTGTGATTGTTACTGAGCTGTATTGTAAATGTGATTGCAATAGGAGCAATTGTTGCGATTGTTGTGGCTAATGATAATTTAATGATATTTTAATGATACTTGTCCACAGACAGAAGGACAAAGCGGGATTATAAGGCTTCTAATACAAGTATCAGAAGCCTAAAACTTTGCTTCTCAGGCTTATTTTTTTCCAACCAACAAATAACAATATGCATGATTTTCATTACAATAATTTCAACAAACAAAATTTGCGGCCTTATTTAATGGTAACTGTTATATATAAATGTGCAAATGTATTGTAACGTATATCATAAATCTGAATTATTATTTTAAGAATGTAGAATCAAGTATTTTCCGGTCCCGAAATACGACTGTAGAAGTAGAATTTATAGAAGAAATAGAAATGCAAACAATTCTATGAAAATAAGTTATTTGAATGAATTCGGCAATTTCTTAAACAACATTTTCTTTCATAGGAAGGTCTACAAGAATGGCATGTTAATGTTCCTCCCGCAGCCGTCAAATTTTGTTTAATGGTGATGTAAGTTAATAAGCTCTTATTACAAGTTTTCTGCATATGTTCAATGTTTCGAAAAATTATTAAGTTACTTAAAAATTTGGTTGCTTTAAAAGTAATACACTTTTTACGTTGTAACGTAAGTTTATCAAAACATAGGTTTTGAAATAAGGAAAAAGTTACCTTTTCGAAAAATTATGAAGAAATTATAGGAAGGTATTTAGCTTATTTGGATTTCGTTTTTCTTTTTTTTATTAGTTACATAGCTAAATTTTATTTTTATAAAATAAAACAAGCTTGACATTTAGCTTCGAAATACTTTAAAAGTAATTATCCGAATTTTGTTTTCTGAATAACCTGTGAGAATTCCATAATTTGATTTGTTAACTTTTTTTTTTCCTTCTTTTAAATTTGCCTTTTTTTCTTACTAAGGAAACTAAAGTGTCCTTATTGTTCTTCTGTTTGTTTTATGTATATAGTCTGTTAGTGACAAAAAGTCCAATAAATAATTTCGATGAGTAAAAGAAATGTAACTCTACACATTACAATATTGAATAGAAAACTGAAAAGCAAGGGGAGAAATATCTGTACTCTTACATATTCTGTTACTGTATAGATAAATATTTAGATTTAACTTTGGTTTTGCCAGTTTATATTTTATGGCATACCTTTAAGATTTTCATCTTCTGCACTGGACTCTTTGGATGCAGTGGACTTGAAATGGTACGAAACAACTGTCCTAGAATCCCTTTAGTTCATTTTGTGTATGTGAATATTGAAAGACCTTTGTTTATAGTATTATTAATATGAAATTCATATTCACTGCGCTTACTTGGTTAATGGAAATGACTGTATTGCTTTTACGTAGTTTGTAAATTCTAGCAATTCCAATAAATTCTTGGCAAATTGTTTGGAATCCAGAAGCCAATTGTACCATTTGGTGTCATGTGAGTGATCTTTTAATGTCTTGTCTATGATTCTCCACTGCTTTTCGTTATTTTTTCTTTTGGACCAACAAGACAAAGATTTTTTTTTTCCTACTTCTAATGGGGCTGACGCCGGTCGAAGTGAAGTAGTGGGAGTGGGGTAGGGTTGGTGCTGACGGATTGAGTCAAGGGGCGTTGTTGGTTTGGGGAAGCTCTCTTGGAGGGTGGTCGGAGACAACTCTGCAAACATGCGTTGGATTTCGATAGATTGAGAGGCTCCGTAATGAAAATGTTTGGCTTTGAGCAGGTTAAAAGCAGAGGGGAGTGACCCGTGTTTGGATGCGAGGCCATGTTGATCAACAGCCTACGTCTGAGTGGCAAACAGGCAATGAAAAAGAGGAGAACGGAAGAAGAAGAAGAAAAAAGAAGGGAATAATTCTAAAATACAAATGCTCTTCCGTCGATCGGTCCTTTTAGGAAATTGAAAAAAAAAAAAAATAACTGAAATTGAATAAAGACAATGGAAAACAAATCAAATCTGATAGATGGTTTTAGAAGACATTTCGAGTAAACAAGTTTGGAAGAAATCACTTATCAATCAGTAAAAGAGAAAACAAAACACTGAAAAAGAAAGGTTTACTCTTAGATCTTATGAAATGGAAGTAATCGAAGATTTATTTATTTAGTTTTGCTTACATCAGCAGATTTTTTATCTTTTTCTTTAGTCTTTTTTTTTTTCTTTTGCTTTTAAATAATGAAACTTTTAGAAGAAGAAAAAAAAACTCAAATAATTTGATGGTAACCAATTGCATTTGCCACGATTGAGACTTGTTTTGAATTAAGCAAGAAAAAAACAAAAACAACATTTCAACATGAAGAAAACATTAAATGCCAAAAGAAATAAATATTAACAATGATTGTCTCAGAACATTTGAGATTGCTTACAACATTGTCTAAGGAATATAACCTTTTTTTTTTTTTGTACCTTTTGAATTTGGGTCTCTTTCATTCTGTGGTTCATGACTGTAGGTAGAATGATGGATAAATAATTATATTTTTATATCGTTAATGAATCAAACATTATTAATCGCTACCCATACCTTTATTTTTCGAAATGTATCGTTCCATACTGTCGATAGGAAATATTATTAGTTTAAGTAAAACCCTCATTGATTGCATTTTTTATAAAGAGTATTTGAGGAAATGTCTGATCTAATACAAGACAAACTGTTATGTTGAATCATTGGCTAAACCCTCCCACTCTCTCTTTTCTTCAGGAAATTCCGCAATTTGAACAGTCACGTCTATCAGCGGAAGGAGGGGGAGGGATAAAAGAGGTGGATGAGGTCCGATTGTTCATTTTCTTCCTCGTGGTTCTGCGGAAAGTGTTGACAAACATTCTTTCTCTGAATCTCGGCTGTGGATTGATGACAAAGGACTTGAAAGGTCGTAATGAACTGGGCTGATGTTAGTGTTTGTTGTCTTGTAATCATAGCCTCGTTTCACGTCCAGGGTTCAGAACCTCTTGAATGCCACCGCAGGGACCGATGGATCTCCGCGGTCTACTGATGGATTTACGCGGCACATCCGCTTTCTCCGTCGCCGGACTGCTTCCTCCACGGAGCCGACGATAAATCTCTGCTTTTTCCCGTCGGGCTTTAAGTTACATTTGCTACAGGAATGGAGTCAACACCTTTACTGGAGGGTGGATACAAGGGCGTCTGTCTTGTATCTCGAGCAGAATATAATTAACAACATCAAACAGGATTTCATATGAATTTCTGTTATGGTAATCTTAATTTCCACTTAGTTTATTCTAGGAAATGTTTTACAGATCAGAATATTCAAGCTCAATTAATTCCTTTCTAGAATATTTAATTTGCTTTCTCAGCAAGATATTTTGGCAATAAATTCATTTTGGACTTCCAAGATTCATTTATACCAAATACCGTGTATTTAGAATTCTATTCCAAACAAATTCTATAAAATTGTATAAAAACAGCTATGATTGATTTTTGATAGATAAAAACGACAATTAAGCTCAATGTTTCCATTTAAAATGTGATGAAATTGAATGTTTCAAAATTGGGCTGAACAATTATGATGATAATGACAAAATTTTAATTATAAAAAGTTCTAAATCAAAATAAGTTTAAAAGCTTTGTCTTCCCTCGCAATAAATCTGGAAATTCCAGTCTTGGCCAGTCTGTTTATAAGCCAAGACCAACCCCTGTTTTAAAGAACTTTTGACAAACTAAAACATCTCCTATTTGTTAAAGCAGACAAAGCACCGTTTTGTGAAATTAAATATCCTGAACAAAATTTTTGTTATTTTTGAAAAAAAGAAGCAAGATTTGGAAACGCCGATTGAATAGTAAACGAACGGATCGAATATCGTGTATTTTTACCATTTGGTAGCATTATCCTCAAAACACTAAGTCTTAACATAATGCCTATTTGTGAAAAGTATTAGGGAACTTTGTATGTTCTTCGAGGTCAAAGATGTTAAAAATATCGCGTTCTCCTCGTAAACGAGGAAATGAGCAAATAAAGGAAACAAGTACAGTATATAGTAATTGTAGAATTGTAATTATAGCACAAGAAGTTTGGGTTCATAGTATTCCAACTTTATAAATAGCAGTTTCTTTGTTATCTAACAGCGATATGTCTAAAGCAGTGCTTCTATAACTCTTTTTCCTTTAATTATGTTCATAAAAAATCTTGGAAGTAGCACACTTTGTAACCACTAGCGTAGCTAGGGAGGGCAGCGGAGAGGGCAGTTCGCCCCCGGCGGCACTTTTGGTCTACTGCATGGTCGGGAAACGTCCTATACGTCGACGTATACGAGGTGTAGACTTTTTTTGTCTAAGTAGGTCCATTCGTATGTTTTGAGAGGGGCGTTAAACTCAAGAGACCGCCCCGGAGGCACAACTCTAGCTAAGGCCACTGCTTGTAACAATAGTGCTACATAGTGTAGAATAAATGTAATAACAGTCATAAACAAAGACGTGGATTTGCTAATTTTTTGCTGTGAATGTAGCTCTTAAAGTGTGGCTCCATGCGAATAAATGCGTATATCCGGAATAACCTTATCCTCTGGTTTCTTCTCCAGTAAAGAGTCACATGGAAAGTTGTAGCTATCATCTGTGAGTGCTTCTAAACGGTAAACTCTCACTAACCTATGTTTGTATCTATGTTTGTATCTAAGTTATCATTTCTATAACGAAATGTACTACAGCATCACCATATCAATAGCAGGCATATCACCATATTATAGTGTAAATAATCTACTAAAGCATTTTCTTTTTATTCCAAGTTTCAACCATCTACAACGATTACATTACGATCTAATTTTCTGTTCAGAAGTAATTGCACTTTATAATAAATGCAAACTCTTCTTCAAAATGGAGAGCTTGTCAAGTTATTTTATTCTTTTTGATGTAATTGTTCATTTAAACTCAGTTTCAAAATTAAGAAATAAATGTAAATGATTTCATTGAAAGTTAAATGAGATCTCGTCCATTATGATATCTTAAATAACCTGTGAGATTATGAGATTTATTCTCATCACAATTTTCAGTTTCCATTTTACTAGGAAAGCTATTCTAACAAAGCTACAACAAAATCTTTAACTGTATTTTCGGGATTAAGTTTCTGAAACAATTGCTGGTAGAAGAAGCCAAAAACATTTATAAGCTAAACGCGCCTTTTGTAAAGCTTTCTAATAAGCAGAACTCATCAGAAGCTCCTGGTTCTCTCAATCGATGACTTAACATTAACGGTGATTTAATAGTTCAAATATAACGTGTTTATCACTTGATAGTTTTATTGTTTCGGATTAATCTTTAATCAGTCAACTTATTAGAAACTGTAAAAAACATCAGGCAACCATCCATCTACTCCATTAATCTGTTTTTTGGAGGGTTTGTATGTTTGTTTGTTTTGTTTTTTTTTTGTTTTTTTTCAGTTACATGACAATGAAAACTTTAATGAGTTTTATTTACTATACATCCCTATGAAAATATATATAGAAGAGTAGAAACATAAGAAAATCTTAGTTGACGTACCAATTTTTCCGATATCTGCATGGAATGAGAGTTTTTAGAAGCAGGTCTTACATTTATTTATCTGCTTTTCTGTTTATTTATTTTTTAACTTATGCTTCTTAACATTGTTCAGTTTACATCTGAATGAATTAGAGGAATTAGAAGTTCATATTGGATAAATTTAAAATATAAATTCTACAAAGAAATTTTCAAGTTTCTTGGATAGTCAATTGTTTAGTTGTTTTAATTGATGAATAGACTTTTATTTTTCAATTTAAAAACTGTTCCTAAGCTTGCTTTTTTTTTTCTTTGTTTTTACTGAAGATTCTAAGGATTTACGGATCGTTAATTAAGAAATTGCACAGAACTTAGAAAAAAACATAATAATTGAATTAAGATAAATCAAAGAAGAAGAAAAAAAAGAGGTTAGATTCAATGAAGAATAATAAAGAAAATAAAATTATAGAATTGAGCATTTTTGGATAATAAATTAATATTTATTAAAACAATACGAAGAAATTTATTACAGTAAAACCTCGTTAAGTCGTCACCCGGATAAGTCGTCACTCCGTTTAAGTCATCGTTTTCCTTTGGTCCCGACAAGGTCTCATACACAATAATGTAAAGTAACCCTCGTTTACCCGTCACTAAATTTAATTCTACCCGGATAACTCGTTACCCTCAAAAATGGCCAAAGCATCTTTCTTCTCCATTTTGCATGCCATCATGTTGTCTTTTCTTCGCTTTAAGAAAGCCAAGCCTTTACGGGAATTTTCGACCACGCCTGTCATTTCATTCCTTTCCTACCCCTTCGGGGGACTCTTCTCGCTGCGACTCTGTCGAGTGTAGAAGTTTTTCTTGACCGCTCCTGAGTGTGACTTCATTTCATAGCGAGTAAGTCCCGCTATCAGGACTATTTTTTTCTCTTGCAACTTCGTGATGCCAGGGAAACGAAAACTTACCTCGTTATCTTTTAAAGAAAAAAAAAAGACTTAATTGCACTTTTGAAAAATCAAATGTTTCGAAAACAGCTTTTGCTAAAGAACACCATATTCCCAGGACTACATTAAACGATATTCTTTCATCGAAACAAGTAATTGAAGAAGCTGACTGCAAAGACAAAAGAAAGAGAAGGAGGGAATCGAGAAGGTTTTAGTTCGATGGCGTTAATGGACCAAAGTAAAAGAAAATTAAATATGGTAACTACAAAAAGTATTTTTTTTTTATTTTCCACTCATTCATTTGCATGTATTGATTTCTGAAAATCTTGTTTTTCTCATCGAATCCTACAGCAATTCATGAAACTACTGTATATCAGTGGGGTTTTTTTTCAAAAATTCCCACTCCGCCTACGTCGTCACTCCGCTTAAGTCGTCAAAAATGTTTGGTCCCTTGAGTGACGACTTAACGAGGTTTTACTGTAGTTTATTATTATCAAACTCGCATAGAGCGCCTACTTTAAATAACAGAAAACAGAAAAAAACAAAAAACAAATGCACTAAACTTAAAAAGAAAATATTGATATGCAGAAGCATTTATGAAACAAATAAGGTGCTGATATTATATCTGCTAAGAAAATGGAATGATTAAGACATGCAATGAGAAGTAAAGATTTCCTAAATTAGCATTTCCCATTTATGGTTTGTAAAGCCCAAAATTTTTCATTGTTTTATTATATTTTTTTTTGGTTGGATAATGTGATCCAATGTTGTTGTTTTTTTTATTTCTTTGCTTGTTTTCTTTGGATAAAGAATAAGCTTTAAAAATGTTATGTCGGAACGGTTCACCCGTTAAAAAAGTTTGGAAAAGAATGGGAGGGGATTTGACTGCGATCGTAAATCCCTCTCCCCCCCCCATTTTGCATCCGGAAAAACAACCTGAAAATTTGTTTTTAGGTTGAAGGACGAGAATTATCAAAATCTCCCAATATTCCTGTATATTCTAGTGATTCCTTGTCTATGATGGACAACAGAAAATTCTTAATTGATCCATGAGATGAAGCCAATAAAACAGAGTAGATGAATGAATGACATTTACAGATTTTTGTTGGAATAGCGTTAAATACAAAGAATTAAAAAAAATGATCTTCATCTTTCAGTGAAGTGAAAACGGTGAAATTAAAGTTATGATGATGATGTGAAGAGATCTCAGTATGTTAGAATCTTACTTCTGCTTTGGAAACATACCATATTTCATGAAGAGAATAATTAATGACCAATCATTCTTGATTAGGGATTTCGAAGAATGTGGTTTTGGAAAAAGTTGTTGTTTCTTTTGATTTTTTTTCTGTTATCATTAAGATAATGTTATTTTGGCAATAATTAAATATAAACGAAATATTCATATCTTAACAAGAACAATGTATCAGAAGATCAAGAAGATGTTATCAGAAGATAATTGGATATTTGTAATTTTCAGATACCTTTATTAGAAACTCATTATAAACCTAACAAAATGCCATAAACAGTATTTATTTTTTAAGAAGAAAAGAACTTTAAAGTGCAGAGGAAATGGTGAACTGATTTTTAAATTTATTAGTAAAGGTTTTATATATTGAATTTCCAGATTGCTAGGAACACCTTCAGTTTTCACACCAGTTTGTAGATGTAACTAATAAACCAGTAAATTTTGCTACATTTTTAAATTAAAAAAAAACTTTTTTTGAAACCCCTCCTCTCTCAACTGTATGATATTCAAAGGGAATCAAGCATTTCTTATTTACAATTCGGTCTTTCTTTTTCTTTCTTGATGATCAATAATAAATAAATACATAAATTGAATTTTAATGCATTTTCCCTTCATTGATGTAAGTGATTCCACAAAGGCGCAATATACCAGTGCTTCATACGAATATTCAAGCTGTTGCTGCTCTCAGATAGGTTGCATCGGCGGACGGTTCCCATCGGCTTGGGCAAACACAAACTCAATGGCTGGTGATAAGCGATTCCCGCTGGGCCTTGCCTTTCTTTATCGGAGAGTTGTCAGCCGAAGAAAGGGTAATAAACCACGGGTCCGATCGGACGGATGTTGCCAGTCGATACCTCCAATCGCCGCCAACCGAAGAGATTAAAGACGAAAAGCCTCTTTTGATAATTATCTGCCGCCGATCGAAAAGCTGTGTTGGACATGCGCCCGATAAACCGATCTTAGTACAGATCTACTACCAAGATCGACATGACTTCACCCAAGATGCAGAAGCTGATAGGGCAAGGCGCGTTCTCTTGAGAAACAACTGACCCCTTATTTAGCCTTATTTGGTAGGCGATCCCCTTTCTTCTGTCCCCTCCCTAGATTTCCGCTTCACAAGTGACAGGTTTGCTGATAATGGAACGCTCCAATGCAATAAGAAGGTTGTGAAATGACATTTATTGCTAAGGAACCTTAGATTCCAATGCAATAAGACTTCATAAAATTAAAAACAAATTAAAACACTGCTCTAATTCAAAATGTACCTCAATAATTACCTTAAAAAATATTAAATGAATATGCAGCAATTATCAACCATTCTTGAAGGAATTACTCAAATACGTAACACCTGTAAGGAAATAATAATATATTTTCATTATTATTGAATCCATTGATCAGTAACCTACTAGTATTTTGATCTCTGCCGTTTCAATCGTTAGGTGGAAAATCTTAGGATTCGGCCAAATACTTTCGGCTTAAGTGTTGTTAAAACTTGAAGTAAAACAACTTTTTTATTTTATTAAATTTTTCGATTGTACGGAGAATTGTTTTTTTTTTTTTTAAACTTTTCTTTATTTCTTTTATATTTTAGTTTCTTATATCTATTAAACCTGATAAACTAAGAATAACGTCATTGAAGGTGAGAGATTATTGTGAATTATCAATGGATATGTAATGCGCATAAGGGAGCTCATTGCTTTTAAAATAAAAGAAATTGTTAAATGGACTCAAAAGGCTTTTATTCAAGAAAATTTTCACTCCTTCATTGGCTATTTTTAATAAAAAAAAGCCTTTGGGCCACTTTAATATCATTTGAAATTTAAGAAACTGCTATAATTTTTTTATTTTTTTATGAATTCATTTTGTTTCTGCTAATTTTTCTCTTTCTTAATTTCGAAATCTGTAAATAACTGAAAATAGCGTTTGTTGACGATCTTTCGAAATTACTTGAAAGAAGATGTTTTTGAAGAGTTCTTTTCGAAATGAGGTGGAGGTGACAAGTTAATTGACGTTTGGCGCCTATCTATTGAGAGCTTCTTAGAATCCTTGAGTAACGACGGGAAAGTAATTTTGGTTTTCTTTCTTTGTCTAAATGATATCAAATTTTCATAAAATACTATTTTTTTCCCTATTTTAAATAATAACTTGCAGTTATGTAACTTACACACACGAGTGTCAGCATTCTCGTAAATATGGATGCTTTTTCAGTTAAACTTTGTGTCGTTCTGTGACTTTGCTTGATCTCTTCCACGTGACTCCGTTTGATATATACTAGTAATTCGTAGACATTGGTAGGCCAAATTTATCTTGCATTTTCCGATCTTCAGATTACATCTTTATTGGTTAGGTCGCTTAGAATAAGATAAATGAGTTTTCCTTTTAAACTCATGATAAGGATATTTCATAGGCGTACCCAAGATTTTGAATGGTAGGGGTTATGATGACCATAGTCGTGCAACCCTAAACAAAATAGTCGCGTCTTTTTATCCGATTTCGGGGAGGGGGGCGAGTACAAAAAACCAATTTTTTTCTTCCAAAAAAAAAAAAAACAGATTCAAAATCCTACATATCTACAATTTTCGAATGCAATGAGGACAACATCCAGTGGCATAGTTATCACAGAACTTTGAAGCTTGATATAAAGTTTATATGAGAAAAAAAAAAACTAAACAAATAAGCTTCAAATGCAGTTTTTAAGTTTTCGTGCATATTGTCCATTCGTCCATCCGCTCAGTCTGTTTAAAATCACTTCAAAACTATACATCGTAGGAAGCAGAAATTTGTCAAAAAGATCTCTATTGATTTTGATAGCATATTCGATAACAGATAAAGAGCTACATGCAAAGAAAAAAAGCTAAAAGACGTCATTGAACCGCAGAAGTCATGTATAACTAAAAATTATTTACATTATTTAGATGAAAATCTCAGTAACTTTCTGTAATAAATATGAGGTTTTGTATTGAAATTGATTTGTAGAAATTGATTTCAAGAGAGACTCAAATCACCAATGTATTCTTCTGGGAGGTATCATTATAACTCAATATTAATTACATGGAAAATATGAAAGTTACTTGTAAAGTTTAACTTTCAATATCTTTTGAATCTTACCAAGAGGGTTTTCGAAATTTGTTACGCTAACTTTACCTTGTTATTCAAACTTTTATTTCATTTACATAAACGCAAAAATGCCATTACAATTGAAATGGAAAAAAAATAACTTACCCAAAGATTGAATTAAAAACCTCTCGAATATAATATTCTAATGTTTGTGGAAGAGTCGTTGAGATAGAAAAACAACGAGTCAAGTTCGAAAAATGAACATTAATTTATTAAATGAAAAACATTGGTATTTACATAGTTTCATTTGATTGGCTAAGTAATTAAAAATATACGTAATGACTGGACAAGAACATAGTGAAATTAAATTAATTAACTGATTTAATTAATGGAAAAGAATTTAAAAATAAGTAGAACATCAGTAATTAGGAAATACACCGATGACGGACTCAGAAGATATGAAACCAGTCTCTTCCCGGTGATAGCTCAGGGTGCGAATTCCTTCTTTTAGCTTTGTGCCTTACTTTGCTTTGTACCTTTTTTGAATTACTCAGGCACGTTAAATTTCTTTTCATTTTTAATTAGGAAATAGAAAACGAATGTTTTAAAATAAATAACGATTAACATAAATAAAATACCGATAAATAATTTCTACAAAAATACAAATAAATGATTTCTAAAAATATTTACGTACAATCTTATTATATTGTAACATAATAAGATGAAATTTAAACAAAAACATTTAAAAGCAAAACAGTATTTGCCATTTTAGTAAAAAAAAAAAAGACTGTGCATCTCAGTAATAATTATATACAACTGTTAAAAATGATTTTAAAAATCATCTCAAGAATGCTTTAAAAAAAAAAAGCTGGCTTTTTAATGGCAAAGCGTAGTTAGTGGAAATCTAGTACAGATAAAAGCTTGATTTGTTCCATTGTTCAAAGTAATTGAGACTTGTTTGTAAGTTATCAGGAAGATTTTATTTTACAATTTTAAAATATATAATTATTTTCATTTGGATTCTGAATTACAAGCAACCAGCTTTTTTTTTCAATTAATATTTTTGCTAAATGTAACTATTTTTTTTTCTTGACAACTGGAAAGAAATGAGAAGGACTTTTAACCTCGTCTTAGGAATGTTGGTATTGTTCACGAGACTGCAACTGACCTATTGTGATGACAGCTACGACTGTCAGCACTGGAAGCCAAGAAATCTGTTTTCGAATCGGCTGTTTCTTTCGTTAAAAAAATAGACAAGTCTTCTCTCCTGTAAACAAACCCCACCCAGCAATATTCAAGTCGATAAAACCTGCAACTCTATCACCCAAAGCTTTATAAGTAATAGATGTTTTTGATCAAACAATTAATTGGAGTTGAAATTAATTAAACTGAAAGATTAAAACACATCGTATTAATTAAGATTTAAAGATTTAAAAATTAATCTTCATTACACGGAGATGATAGTTTTCTCTTTTTCATGAAGTTCGAATCTTCTGAAGTTATAGTGAAGTGTAACAAAGATGATTGTGCAATTTTAAAAGAGAATATTAAAATACATAATTTGTGGTAATTATTATTAATTATTGTTCACTTAATCTATAATATAAAAGGGAAACAATTGTGTGTGTGTGTTCAAAATGTTTAGCATATTTCCCAGCATGCTACATACTTAAATTTGGCATGTGGGTAGGTTCCATGGTGTAGACAATGTGAATAGTATAAAAATAAACTTTTTTATTGGGGGGGGGGGGAGCGTTAAATGACCATGATGCGTGTGGCGGCTCCTGGAAACGAGTGTCGGCAATCCGCAATACACCTGAGTTAAGAGGTCTGCGATCCTTTTCCCTGCGTGACGGAAGATGTTATTTGTTTTTGGCTTTTCGGATTTTGAATGGTTTTTACAAAATTTAACATTAATTTGTAACTATCATTTAGAATATAACTATAATTGGCAATGATCACGTGATGTTTTACCAACTGGGAAAGGTTTCAAGTGATATGGGTGTGGAGAAGGCCACAAAGGGCTGGGAAATCATATATTATCCGATCTCGATATTAATTTGCTGGATAAATAAAGCTTTTTTTTTATGCTACATATGCAAGGATTCCGGTAGCCGGCTAGTTGGTAAACAAGTGATTTAATAAGTGTTGAATAAGAAAACGCATTCAAATTTTAATGTGTTAATAAGTGTTGTTTACTTAATATTTTACTAACTATTAATGAGCTTTTAATATTTAAATTTTTATACCTTTTGATTTTTTTATATTATTATAAAATTATGCTGAATAATAAAAAAGGTACATGATTAGAATAATGAAGAAAGAACAGCTCAACTTTGATTGACCAAATCTGTGTTGATCCGATTTGTTCTGCAGACTTTAAACTAATAATAATAATTTTAATTTAATTTAACAATAAGAATTAACATTTTGTTTTTTCCTCCTTTGTGTTTTCTAAAGTAAAAACGAAAAGCCTACATTTATTCTATATTCCGTAATTTCTATTCTGGTGAATAGAAAAATTTTCTGTTTTCTAAAAACATATAACTAAATCGGCATTAAGTTCTTTAAATAGGGTCAATCAGACTGCGCTCTAATTAATGGAGTAGGTAAAAGGATTAATATTCATTTTTAAAGGCAATCAATAGAAATCCATTGTTTAGATACCAGTGTTGTTTTTTAAGAGAATTCTTATCTTTTCGCGATCATTTCTCTACCAATGATATTTGATGAAGTTTCCACATACAGAAGTAGTCTCTAGTCTATTTAAATGTGTATATTAAGTTTTAAGAAGATCCACAACTGTTCGGATATTATTAGGGGAACAAACACTTAAATGTAGTGATTTGATGAAGTTCATTTTCCTAGAAAATATGCTAGCAGTAAAAAAATAGTGAGATAAATAACAAAAATAAAATTATCTTTTCTAAGAAATTTTCTGAACAAATTAAGCTCAATTTCCTCAGGCATCCAATCAACAAAAAAATATATTTCATTGTATTCAAACAATAATTGGATTTTAACTTAATTTTTTTTGTTTTTTTGTTTTTTGTTATTAATATTTTGATCTGTAACGCTGGCAGAGGGCGCCACTGCTGGCTTTCATGTAAAGATTACTTAGGTTTCATTTCCCTGTATAGTGACTTATTTATGTAAAGAATTATATAAATACAGAAGAGATTAGTCAATAATAATTACAAGGATTTAGTTTGTTCATTCTTTTAGTTGCAAGAATATGTGTTAATTGCTTAAAATCTCATTAAGATAGCAAATTTAAGAATAAATTATTCTAGAGATAAAAGAAGCTTTCTTTTTTTCGATATTTTTCAAGACTATGAATTTGGTCCATATGATCCAGTTGTCCAAGTCGAAATTTTCGCTTTGTTTGGGGCATAACCTATTCAGTAAGGATATTACGCAATGTTAGGCTATCAATTTCGACAGATTTTCAGCTTTAATAACTATGATGTAAATAAATAACTACATATTAATAATAACTATAATATTAATATTTTTAATAACTACTTCATTAATTATTAAATTATAGAAATAGAAATATTGTTGATATTTTATTTAAAAATCCATAGGACTAATAATCATCGTCACATACTCTGTTACAGACGTTAGTGTAGGAGCAGATACGATTAGTAGCCCACTATAATTCAGTCAGCGAGATCCTTATTAAGACATAGATACTGTGGGAGGATTCGATATGTCATTCTTTGATAACCGATGAGATAGCAGTTTAGATATTTGATAGTACCCTTCGGTACAGCCCAGGAAGACTTGAGATGTTTATTTCCAATACGTATCGTTCCATAGTTGTTTTAATTTCAGTCGATCATAAGTTACAGCACAACAAATATTAATATAAATTGACATAAGGAGAATAAATGTGTGCAGATAAAAACGAACCCTTGATTATAAAAGGTGTGGTTCTTCTTTTGACGTCGGCTGTGTTACTAGATAATTCTTTGACTGAAATGATAAGGCAGTTTAGGCATGAAAATTATAATTGGCATGGCAACTTCCGAATGCCTTTAATGGTAAGATCCAGTAATAGTTGATAGTTGAATGTAAAGATAGTTGAATCTGTAAAGACAGATAGTTGAATAGTAGTTTTTAAGGGAGCAATCTAGGTAGTTTTGGGCCAATTTTTCCTTTCCTCTTTGTTTTCTGATTAAGAGAGCTCAGTTCATAGCCCTAAACTTACTACTAAAGATTCATCATCCTGGAATAAATAGTTCTTACGATATTGTATTATGTTCCCATAGCATCTTACCTCTAGATATGTAACCTTATTAGCTAGAATTATTACACCATGGTAAACAACTTTTTAATGACCTTGACGTCAGACTGACGGACAGACTTAAGCGTACGACTTAAAAACTCTTTCTCTCTGATGTGGTGTATTCAGGGATGTTCAACAGGAGTTTAAATCTATAACGGCTTTGCTGATCAGCGCAAATTAAAAAAAAGAAAGGGAGCAGTTGACTTTTCCGATATTTTTCAATATTTTTGGAACTATTGCATGAATTTTTTATCATCTCTATACAACAAAACGAAGAATTTGTTGGTCTAAGCCTCTAATTAATGGCTTCACTACATATTTAGAACTTAATATAAGTACTTTCATTATCTAACTTTGAATTAACACAATCAACTAATTTTTTAATGAAATTTGAGAGTAATAGTTAAAATAATAAACTAATTTTTAAATATGTATTTCGTTTTTTTTTCTTCTGTAGAAGTAAAGTGAAAAAATTTAGTTACATTCCTTCAGATTCAGTGAATGATTCATTCATTTATAAGAATTTGTTCAATTGTCAAATCCTTGGCATCTAATATAACTTTTCAGTGTCGTTGTACGGAATAGACTAAATATTTCAATGATGATTTTTAAAGAATTTGCACTGCTAGAAAAATTCAAGAAATTCAATTGAACTCACTTTGCAGTTGATTCTATATCTAAACCTACTGAATTGCGGCGTAATACAGTGCAACTTGGATAATTCGAACGACTTTAATTCGAAATCGTGGTTAATTCGAAGATTTCTCTTAGTCCCTTGAATTTCTTATTAAATCAATGTTAAAAAATCGTGGATAATTCGAAGTTCAACTTCCTTAATTCGAAGTTTTTTATAAAAAATTTCGAACCATAACGACTTTTCGGCGTTTCATCGTTAAGAAATTAGACACGTGACAACTGAAATCCCCTTCCCACCACCGTTCGATACGTCACGCCATTCCACACGTGACGCTTCAGACGCCATTCGAGCTTCCTGCTGTCAGTGTCACCATGTCTTTCAGTAAACCACGCGTGTACAAGAATTTAACGTTCGCTGAAAAGATCGCCGTCATTCGCGAGGTGAAAAAGGGTGTGAAGAAGAAATGCCAAATGGCCAACGAGTACGGGATAGTGCTGAATTTCGTCGGTACATTGAAGGACAAACCAACGTAAGTGAAGCTGTTTTCACTAAACATGCTTGATGATTTTGCTAACCTTAAGCGACTGAATTCTACAAAACAATCAGACATTGCACAATTTTTTGAAAAACTATAATTTTCTGTATTGAAGGTAGTATGTACTGTAGCTTACGTAATATAGATCTTATTTTGTTTACATACATATGTGTTTAAGTCTTTCATACCATGATCTTTCTGAATAAATATTTACTTATTGACAGAATAATCTTTTCAAGCATTCAGTGGACCTGAAATTAAAGTTAAAAGATGTAACTTGTTTAATTCGAAGTTTTGGATAATTCGAAGTTTTGTAGTGGTCCCTTCAGCTTCGAATTATGCAAGTTGCACTGTATTATTCCTAACGATAATAACAGTAATAACTAGGATCATCCGTAGTTATTATGAAATCATAAGTTACATGAAATCAATTAATAATAATAATAGTCACAGTTACAAACTTTTTGTTTATAATATGAACATATCAGATAAATGTTTTTCTTTCTTTATTTTTTTTTAACTTTGGATAACGTCGAACTGTGGTTTCGAACGGTTTTTATTGAGTTCAAAATAATTTAATAATTGCGTCTACAATTATGTGCAGCATAGGAATTCCTATTTTTTGTGAGCGTAGTTTCATATCTAAGTTAGTTATTTTTTAAAATTTGAATTTTATGTTATTGAATTAAAATGCATTAAAATATCGTTAAAATAAAAGTGAGTAAACGACTCATCTTGTGATGCTTGATGAAATCCGGTGCGGAAACCACAAACATTGCTTTTCTTTATCGGGATTCTCGGCGATGGCTCATTTGATCGTGATGCCCTTGTAACCAGTGCAATTGCTACCAGAACAGAATCTAACCATTAATAGAGAAAAAGTAAATGTATATCGCTCAGCATACAGATAGTTAATTTCTATTGATAATGAGTACGATAGACTTCTGAAAAAGCTGAAATAATGAGCCAAACTTTAAAAATTAGAGATCTCATTTTATAAGCAATAATATGTTTTGTTTTATTCAAACTTATAGTTTCAGAGAATTAACTAACTCTCCGTTACTGTCCGCATAAACTGTGTCATACAACTTAAATCTATAGTTGCATTATTTTTGGTTAGGGTGAACGATTAAACTAGTTCAGATATAAAGAAGCATATGTATATATGGAGGGAAATTGATGCTATCTGAAATAGAATAAGCCTTATTATTATTAAAAGGAAAAAAAAAAGAAAAGAAAGAAAAAACATTGTTCTACATCACTACCACACATTACGCTTACAATTATCTTAAAGATAATATCATTTGTTACTGTTTCTGATTTTAGAAATTGATTCTTTGAAATTCCGAATCGTGATCCATATAGTGGAATAATTAAACACATTTGTTCGCAAATGTACCATTTAAATTCGACCCGTTTATTAAGATTGTCAGAAAGGAGTGTGCTATTCTTCCCGAAGTCAGACTTGGGCGGGAAGAGGCTCAGCATCTGCCTGCGGACACCGGTCGGACCGCAGTTTCCGATTTTCCGGTCGTGGAGGGGAAATTACTCAATGGCCTGTAATTGTGTTCCGCGCTGTGCTCTCGATTATAAGTCTGGCGACTTTATTCCCAGAGGCTAATAAGATCGCCATAGGGACGTCAAAGTCAACAAAGTGGCTGGGGAGCCCCTTAGTGGGGGCAATTTACATCCTAATTGTAACCGCATTGAAAGCCATGAAATGGAAGGACCCCTTCTAGCCACTTTGTTAAACGCCTTACAAATGACCTCCCAACGCACCATCCAACTAATAAATGTCTCCGCTTAACATTTACTAATGCTCTATTGCTTTAAGGTCTCCAATTGAAATAAAACGGCCTTCAGTTTTTATTTAAGATCTATGGGGATTGAATGGCCTTAATGTTTTTTTATTCCCACCTGTCACTAAGAGCATTTATTAAATTCGTTTCCCAATAAATAAATCATATCACAAGATCACATTGAAACCCTCAGTTTGTTAATATTTATGAACTACATTAGAAATAAGGCATTGAGGACGGAACATACAAACAACCAAACTGTATTGTTGATTTACAATGTGAAGGAATTCTTTGGCTTTGAATTTTTCTTGATATATAAATTTATGTTATATATTGATATATTTTTCAATTTACCGTTGCATTTCGCACCATTTAAATTTTGATTGCCCTGAAAGGTCTCGGATTTTTATAACTTAAAACATCTTTGTAAGTGCATGCCTATACTTAATCTTTAGCAAAAAAAGATAAAAAATAGAACCTAAAAAAAAAGTAACCATCCAACCAAAAAAAAAAAAAAATACAAATACATCCTACTTCTTCCGTTCTGAATAAAGGACATATGCTGTGTTTAATCATAATAGAGATTTAAAAAATGTAAATGTAGATTTAACATATTAAAAATGGAAACAAGAGGTGAAAGAAAAAATAATTTCATCTGAAAATCAGGACTAAATAATCTTTTGAAAATAAGAATGGTAAGTTGCATTCAAAATATACATGTAGTTTGCTTTGTCTATTAATCATTGAAAATATGATATTCAGGATTGGATATTCAGACTAATTTTAATATTATTGTAATAATTAATGTTTATTTGTTAACTTTATTTGTAGAAAATAAAGAAATCATTGCAGAACTATTGTTAATCGTCTTTTTCACTTTCCAATAATCCTGAGAGGTTTCTAATTGAAATATTAAGTTCAAAACCCATTTGTTCAAAAAAACCAACCAAACTTTCTTATTAATTACATAATGATTTTAGGAAGGTAGAATTCCCATCCGTAGAATCTAAACTCCCGGAACGCTTGAGGCCTTCCCAAGGTGGAGAAGAAGGGATGCTATGTTACTATTTGTTTTTCTCTTCTTGTTTGTTATTTCTTCTGCTGACAACATTAATTTTGTGTGTTTCATTCATTTTCTTTGCCGTTAACACTGAATGAAATGGGAAGGGGAAGAAAACCGTTTTGTGATTATAATTTACCTCAAGTGATTAAAGAGCCGCTGAAGGAATGTTCCGCTTCCAAAATAAATTTGTTTGTCACTAAAATCTGCAAACGTTAATTAGTCAAGTAACAAGAAACAATCAATTAAGCTTAACAAAGCGATAACAGTTTAATTAAAGGCAATGTTGTTTAACGCTAAATATTTATCATTTATTTATTTTTTTTTTAATTATTTTACTGACAGATAGGAAAATATTATTTTACTGGTTAAAAATTATATATACACAGTATATATATATATATATAAAGTATCCCGTTACAGGTCTATGCGCAGATCCTTGGGGTAGCGGGAGGTAAGGCTCCCGACTCTTCGTGACCAACGGGACTTCGTTGGGGTCGAGTGGTCAGCCCGACGCCCGCCCGCCTTCAACTCCGGGAAAGAAACCCTGTACCCATTCTACAGAGGGCTGGGTAGGCCCTAGGACCCGTTTGGAGGAGAATGGAGCGAGGAAAAATTCCCGCCCTCCGCCGAGGCCGGGAATAGAACCTGCCACTTCCAACCCGCAGCCAAGCGCCCTTACCCACTCGGCTACTGGGCCCACTGTTGTGATATAGTAGGGCTTTTAAATGGGAAGTTAGTAAAAACGAAATAGGAATTTTACGAAGTTTTAATACTTGTTAATTTTGATTGGTTTACGAATGAGGAAAAAAATGGGTAATTTATCCTTTTACAAATTTCTTAACAATTATTTATATTAAAAGCAAGAAGAAAAAAAAAATGTTTTCCTGTCTACCCTGGAAACCATAGCAACCCCATGTGAGACAGGAAGTGATCGTAGAACATCTTTTTTTCTTCTCAACAAAATATATGACTCATGTCTGTACGACTTATAGTTGCGTGTCTGCGATGGACGGACAGACGGACAAAACCATCTTAAAAGTCCCCTTTACACTTTTTGTAGTGGATCGCCAAAAAATCAGTTATTTCAGTTAAGAGTTCGGGACTTCATACAAAATGTTTTCAGGATTCTGTTTGTGAGATCGTTAATTAGAAACTTAGTGGCCACAAAGGCCACCTGGCGGACCGATGTTGATGGAGGCTAATCGGACGACTAGCAGTATGTACGAAAATCTCTTTGACACAAAGATATAATAAACTCACTCGATAGAGAAAAAGTTCATCCCTGTCGGTAATAGATGTGCACACGTTCTTATACTGAAATTAAAACTTGATTCACATCCCAGATATTCTCCAAGTTTTTGTGAGCGAGGAAGTTTTTCTGTGGTTCTCCCTTCTTCTCTTTTTTGCTTCTCTTCCTTTATGTACCTGTCTGCTTTCGCTTCAGTTTAAAGATAATGATTTCCGTGTAAATTTGGCGACAAGACATCGTTCCAATGTTAAAGAATAATAATTAGCTTGAAAAAATTAAGAATATTTCTTTTTACAAACTTGTAAAAACTCACGGCTGATATAGAAATTAAACAAAAGAAAAGCTTTTTAATTTTCAGATGAAAGTCAAGTCTACCTTTATATAATTTATCTTCATATGGTTAAAGTGTTTAAGATATTAACTTTTTTAATGAGAAATAGATAAATTTAAAGTTTAAAAATTTTATTAAAATTAACAATTGCATGAATATTTTAGATTTGGATTCAAAATTTAAATTTCCATGTGCTTTTTTTTTTTATAAATTTTTTAAGCTTTAAATATGTATGTTTTTTTATTAATTAACAAATATTAGTTGATATTAGTTGTATTTGTAAATTTACAGTCAGTGATTTTATTTTATAAGAAGAATAAGCGCACAAATTCTCCTGAAGATTTTCTAACTGAAAATGACAATAATGAAATGAGTAATCTCCGTTTTCTTTATGTTACGTCTTTGAACCCGATCAACTAATCCATTTCAGTCGTTGGGACGAGCCAGAGGCAAAGAGCGACGACAAGCGATCAGTGGTAGTAAGTGAAGGTCTGTTCCCAGGAAATCCCGAAGATCCGAGAAAAAGTGGATGCTGCCGACTCTACCTGGAGCCAACAGGAAAAACAGAGGCTATTATGAGCCTGCGCTGGCTTGCGGTATGTGTAAATTCTCTTAAGGAGACTCGGTTATTCGGGATAGTTTAAAACTTGGGAGGGAAAAATTTAGCTTCAATTTTTTTTTTTTTTGCTCTCGTCTTTGTAAATGAACTTTCCACGGTGCGTTTTTGGTTCATTGGTGAGGTTTGCGTGCTTAACACTTAACGATCGTTTACGCCAATTGGGCTCTACTAGATCCGTGTGGTCTTTTAGTTCGCCGCTCGCAAACAACCACTTGGCAAGTATTTCCCTGGGGCAGCGACGGCTCCCATTAAAAATGAAGAATATAGGGTTGTACGGAGACAGACTGACTGGTAGCCATGGACTCGTTCACGGCCAATTCCGCAGTTGGTCCGTCACCCACGGCTCTACTCCGCGTTCGGCTCCGGATTTTTGCAGCCGGAAAATCAATTGGCGACGGAAAGCCTCGTGTATCTTCGACGTGAGATGGTGTTCCCTTTGCCCTAGATGATGCCCGTAAACGACTTGATTGTCCAACGGCGCTTCTTGAATTCCATTGGCTCCTTCTTAGTTCTCGCAATTTCGACGAACCCATTCTGGACTCCAGTAAGTACTTTGAGCTTATTCAATAATAATGGTTAAATCATTTTTTGACAACGTTGGTTTCTGAGAGAATTTTACTTATGTTTGAGATACGAGTATATTATGAATATTTTAGTTTTTACAGATTCATTTCGTATTTTTAATTCTCGTCGAACTTTTGCTATTTGTTTCCGTTATTTTAACTAAAATTTTCTAACTTTTTAAAAATTATATTATAAGAATTTTGGAAATAAAGAAATAATAATAAAGTAATGAAAAATTTACCTGGAAAAAATTCTTCAGATTTCGAAAGGACGCATTTCTCCTAGAGAAAAAAAATCTCCAAATATTTGTTTAAAAAGAGAATTTTTAATGTTATTTGTAATATTTATTATTGTCATTCAGTCTTATTTTTTTTCTTCTTTTTATTAATTAAAGTTGATTGAGAAAAAAAAAAAGAAAGAAGTTGTAAGATATTCAAAATCAGGGAGGATCACATGTTTATATCAATAAAAAGATGTTTCAATTAAGAAAATACCAGTTATGTAAGATCTAAAGAAAAGTACGTTAACTTAAGTCGAATTCGTTTGGAATAAATTGAAAATGACAAATCTAATATATAGTTTTATTGTAGGCCTTTCATTATTAATTTGAAATAAGTTATTTCAGCTTATCTTCCTCCGCAGTATTATTGTATTTAGTGAATGACGTGGACAATTCATTCAATTTCATTTGATTTTGTTGACCCACTCCACAGCATTTTCTCTTCCTTGGTGTTAACTGCCAATCCCCTCTCTGAAGACTGATGCGACAACAGGACAATTTTGTCAGGTAACTGACAAAACACGGGGTGGATTTAGTTGTCGTGTGATAAGGTCCCTGATCCCTATCTCAGGCCGATTTGTCAACGACTGTCACGTGGAACTATATGGCTGAAACCTAATCTATTGTTGTGATCTGAAAAACGAAAAATATTTCTTTCACTTGAGCTCGTTCAACAACTTCTCTTACGAGTAGAATCTAACCTCACTATATCATGGAAGGAAGTTTTTCAGTTCGAAATGAAAAGCGCATTTATTCCATAACTTTAAGAAGAAGTTCTTTTTAAGGATATAATTTTGAAGTTATATTTTATTGACGCTGTTTGATTAGGTAACGAACATTCTATAAAATTTAAATTTAAATTACTATTTAGATTTATCGTTATTATTTAATTTTATAATTAAAAATCATCTAGTAACTCTGTCAAAGAATTAAAAAAAAAAAAAGATTATTTTCATTTTTTTGTTTGTTAATCTCCTTTCGTGAATCTTGCTATTATTTTTAAGGTTGTTGGACATCCCAAACTAAACTGGAAAGATGATTTTTTTCAGAAAAATATATGCATTTTTTTTCTGAAAAAATAATGTCTCTAGTTTAGTTTTTGGACATCCTCTCGGTCTTTTTCCTTATGATTTGTTAGAGTAACCTTGAGTCTGTGACATTCACCATTTTCTCCTTTTGTTTCCGTCTTCTTTTATAAATCGCAATTTCATCCAAAGTTTTTTTTTTTTTTGCTGCCATTAGCATCCTGGTAATTGGTCTTTTCAATCAACCAATGGTTTCAGTATTTTCATGATTTTTTAGTATTTTCCATAAACGCTATCTTAGCGTCACATTTCACAATTAACGATGTAAAATGGTAAATTTGCTTGGATATTACTTTATTGATGAAGTCAAATATTATTCAGCTTGCGCGAATAAATTTCTGTTTGTATATTACAAAAATGATATCGTCGTTTATACGAACGGTATTTCTTCAAACATTTAAATTACACATGACATTTCCAAGAAAAATAAGTAATCAATTAAGAAGAAAAAAAAAGTAAGAAGACACACCATCAACTCTTTAAGAATCAAAGAAAAACAAAATCTGAGAAATGACACTTAAGCGATTAGAGGTTTTTTGTTAATAACAAAAATAAAAACAGTTTTTGCATTTAAGCTGTGGATTTCTGCTCATACCTGACCTATGATCTATGAGATAAAACGACATCAGTGAATCACAGTTGGATTTGCTTTATAAAGGTCGGTTGAGAGATATTAAGTCCTTAAGAAGAGAGTAGAGAGGAAAACATTTACATACATGCAATGAAATAAGAGAGTTTTATTCCATATGGATACAAGTTGTAGGTTTTAAGCGAGGAATATTTGTATTTATGAATCAATAATCTCATTTAAATTTTGATATGTTAAAAAAAAAAATCAACTCTCAAATGGTCTTCCACAATACAAAAACTTGACAATAATTATAGTCGATAAATAATACCACACTTTTAATTAGAAGACATCAACCCCTAGACTAGCTTAATTGTATATTTCATTATCGCTCTGTGCTTTAAATGATAAATATAATAAGCTATATTGTATATTGCTTAATTAATAAACACTTACGTAAATAAACATATGAACTGTCAGCAGTAATTTTTTCTCCGACTGTTATATGTTCTATCTATAATTTAGGAAAAGGTAAAAAAAAATGAAAACATATAATATTAAAATGTAATGATGTAAATAATGTAAATAAAATATTTATTGCGTTCTTTTGGTACTCGGCAAGTTGCATAAACAATAATTATTCTTCTTTGGTGGTATGGAAATTAATTCTTTCTAATAAAATTACCTGGGTACTTTTAGAATTGACTTTTTAATACTTTCTATAATCTAACATAATCTCAATTCTAACGTTTGCTTATTAATCAAACTTTAAATTGATGTTACTGATAGAGTAAAGATCTATTTTAACAATGAAGTACTGGAATTGTCCTGTGTTTTATGTTTGAGTTCTTGATCTGTTATGCATCATTTTATTCAATATTTGTTCTGATGGGAGGTCTGGGAACGGAGTCAAAAGTAAATAAGAATCGTGCACGAGCAAACTAGTACATTTCCAAAAGTCTTCGGCGGAATTACTGTCTAAGTGAACACGTTTGTTTGATTCTTTTGATTTGAAAGTAACTGTTTATGTAAAGTAAGATGGAAGCTTAAATAAACAAAATTTTAAATTTCATTCTTTCCTGTTCTGAGCAAAGTAGAAACACCAGTTTTAATGCGTTAAATATCTGATTACTGATAATCAGCATTTTTTTTCAGAGGTTAAAAAACAGCAGGTAATTTATAAACATTTAAAGGAAACAAAACGAAAATTGCAACAATATTCACTAAAGCTAAGCGAACACGGAGCGATTTTATGGCAATATGATTGGGACAAGTTGGCCCAATTTGATTGCGGACAACTTTATCAAGCCCGAACACAGAGTTTGTCTTGAACCAATATTGCTTTGAATAGCGGTGGTTACGGTGCTTCGTGTGTCACTAGGGAGCCCTAGTCATTACACACTAAGTGCGAACGCCTTATAAACACACCACACGAGCAGAGCATAAATGCACTGGGAACAATATTCCCAGCAATTGCACGACATCGGTTTTATTTATACAATTTATTTGCGAATAAAATGGGAGCTATCCAGTGTAAGCGTACCTGCGGTTAAGCCGAAACGTGTTACGAACGGACAGAATCGATCGAGTATTAAACGCCTTACCGCGGTAGAAATCCATTAAGATTCTTTCATTATCAATTGACAAAATATTGTTGTTTGAATTATCTTTTTTGGGCCGCCCATGTTGCAGATTTTAAGCCTTCTCTCTCACAAAACATGGCCGGCGGGAGCGAGTGATTTTCCGATGTTCAAAATCCCGCCTTCTTCGACGTCAGCATTGTCACGTGATGTCATCCGTTCATTTGATTCGCTTTCGTACCACCAATATTTTGAGCCAACTAATATTGGGCCAATATTGTTCCTTTGGTACCGACAATAAAATTAGGGCAATATTGTTCAGGTTGGAGCAATCAAATTGGGGCAAACGGTTGCCAGCAATCAAATTGGGCCTGATTGTCCCAAAATATCGCCTCGTGTTCGGCCAGTGTAACAGAATAACGACGAATACTGGAGATGGATACAAGAACTTTATGAATGGGTAAAGTTAGTACTCATTCATGATTTAACAACATGATTTACTTGGTAAAACAACATGATTTACTTGGTAATCCTACCTGTTATTCAGTTTTTTTTTGTGTGTGTCATGTATATACGTCAACATCTACCCGGAAAAATAAAAAAAAGATGATAGGAAGTAATAATTGGCTAAAAATTGTCAGTGCTGTTACGGGCTTATTGCAGTTTTCAGAGACCTATCCGTTGTTAACTGCAAGATGTTCATTTTACCTTGCAGTTAAAGCCAACATTCTGAGGCTGCTTTAATTATTTTAAGGTTTTATTTCATTTTTAATAAACAAGAATTAATTGGAAAAATATTTAAATTAAAGATTAAAGAGCAGGTGACCTTTCTACATCAATCCCCTTACTTACTTGGCCTTGAGTTCAGTAGCTAGCATTTGCAAAAAAACTCATTCTAAAACTTAATGTAATAACCTTTATAATAATATTTATAAGAATATCAATGATTAAAACTAAACAAAAAAACAAAAAAGCTTAAAGTTGGGAATTAGGCCCAAGTAAAAATTTTAAATCTTTAGTTAAATTAATAATTATTATTTATATAATTCTATTTACATAAACGGAACGAAAGGAAGCGAGCAGACAAGATCCCAATTTGTTAAATTTAAATCAATTTCAGTTTTCCTGACGTTTTTATGATTGTCAATCTTTTCCTTTATCTCTTTGGATAGTCAATTGATTGAAATACTTGAGACGTTTCCTGTTAGATTTCCCCTTTCTTTATTCTTTTCTTTTTTATATAAAATAAAGAATGACATTATACAAGATGGAAGTCTCCATTTGGGCTGATTGGCTGTTAATGTCCGGTGATTCATGGTGGTTTCCACCTGCTCTAATCGTAAGCGGGATCCTCCTCTTAGTTTGAATTGCATAATTCATCTTCAACCTTTTCACAGTCGGAAGTGGGTGGGAAATTACAATGAAACGGCCCCAGCTTCCCATCGATGATTTAATCTTGCTAAATCTGCTGCTGAAGAGAAAGGTTCAAAGTGTAATTCACGGAGCTGATTATTATGATGATTGTACCTCATTACCATCGACTCATCGCTTTATGTAGAACCGACAATTTTATACAGGATCTCGGGCTATTTGCTTGAAAGCAAAGTTAAACGACACTTCGGATCAATTTAGAAGTCGTACTTTCTACTACTGAGAAACGTCACGAGATCGACATAAAGGGAAATAAATGTCAAGGGTTATAAGTGGTTTTAATATGCGAGAATCATTGTGAATGTGTTCAGTTCAGTCAAATGTCGATTGAGTTTGGTTTACAGGCTCAGGTACTCAGCAAAATTTTTGTTAGACTTAGATCACTTTGTTCTCAGGATGTGATCGAAGTTTTTGATGGCGAACTGGGATCCTGCACAAATCGTTCCAAAGCCAGTTCAAAATTAAAATTAAAAGAATGGCCTCGGAATACGTCACAAGGTGACGTCAGTTGCGATTACCTCATTCCAAAATGCTTCACAGCTGTTTCCACGTGAAAAGTAAGGACATATTCCTCACTATTTTAACTTTATCGATATAAAGGCTAAAGTAGAGAACCGAGGTCCGGAATATATCGCGATTTCGTAAATGTTTCGTAAATCTCGTCTTCCTGTCAACGGAAATGGTTGTATTTACAATTGTTGTCAAATAACATAATCACAATGACGTTATTAAATCAATAACTAATCGTATTCCGAATTTATAGGGAATTTGAATAAAAAAATTCAAATTGCGAAAGATTTCAGTATTTAAAGCTGGAGAAATTACTTTATTTCTTGGATTGTGATTTAGTTCTAAAAAAAGTCTTTCAAATTGTTTTATCGTAGCAGAAGTTAGGTTGACTAAGACTCGTTTGCAGAATCAGTCTCGAATTCTGATCTGTCAGATACTTTCCCGACCTGTATAAGTTTTTGATAGTGTTTCTTATAAGTTTCAATTCGTAAGAAATGCTTTCATGTGTCTGAATATGTTAAAGTATACTCTAATCATGTTTCTTTAATGACGTGAAGTTAGTGAATGAAATTAGGTGCGTTGTAGAAGCATTTAAACTATTTTTCTAAAATAAATTGATTTAAATCATTTGTAAACGCTTTTAGAAAGTGAAAATAATCTCCGAATGGAACGAAGCGTTTAGAGCAAATACACATGTGAATTAGACAGGATAATTTACTTTGAAAGCTTGAGCGAAGCGAATGGTAATAAATTGGGGAAGCAACAGTAATAATAATTTTTTTTTTTTGCTAATGAGAAGTTTATAAAGTTGGTTTTATGAATTTTATTAATTAAAAAACAAAAAAAGATGAATCCTTTCCTGGATTTGATCAGTTTTTGAACAGTATTTTCGATTACAATGTAAAGAACTTTTTTAATTTATCCTTTACAATGAAAAATTAAACGGAAGCTATTTTTCTCCTGGCACTAATTCTGTCGTCATCAATGGGTTTGGAAACCGTAAAATAGAAATTTGTCAAAAATCTTTTATTCTCAAATGAATAATTTATTTGAGTCAATTCGCATCTGAATCAAAGTTTTTAATAACATTATCTCCGTGAGAGGTAGTTTAGATGCCCTTTCCATCTTGAGATAAATGGAATTTGCCCATCGGGATAATAAGACTAGTTTCTTGAATCTTCAGTCACTTAATTAGTTTTGATTTGTTTCTAATAAACAAGATTAAATTGTGATTCTCGAATGATCAATAAAATGTCCACTTCAAGAAAGGGCATTTTTTTAAATTTACAAAATTTTATTTGAGTAATGACGATTAGACGCAAGATAATTTCAAGGTTTTCTTAGGATTTTCTTCTGTTAAATTGAAAGAATTCCTCATTGATTTGTTTTGTCTTTTGAGAAATCATGGACCCTCCCAGCCTCTTATCGAATGGTGACCGGTAGTTCCTGAACATTCACGGAACCTGCTAGACAATTGTACTGACTCACTGTATATGAAATCTGTCTACAACAAATATATCTTCAAATATATCTGTCCAAAAAATATCATTTCATAAAAATGTAGAATAGAATTGAAATCCTTAGTTGAATGAAACTTTAGTTCTAGCAGTCGTATATTTGTTTGTTGTCGTTTTTATTTTCCCTTTCGTTTCTTTAAAAACTCCAAGGGAGTTAATTTCGTGGAATTAGTATCTCGTTGCCTAATTGGCGTTTTTGTATTGGTTTGCAAACATTTGAATCGCAATGAGATGAAAGAAGCCGAATTGACTCAATAGACAGCATTGGTCGGATGCCGAGAGCAGATCTTCGTTCTTAGGTTTTGGAAATAAAAGACGACAAAAAAAAACAACCCCATAGAAATGCAAATGAAGACGAAAGAAACACGACCTTGGCCACACACATACGGCCCTCCCTTAGGACACGAAATACAAACACAAAGAAAAAAAAAAGAAAGAAATAGGATTGAACCGAAAAATAAATAACTGACAGTATAAGTTATTAGTACGCAATCACTTTCCTTGTAATTAAAGGAAATTTATAAAGATTTTCTTGATTTATGATCTTTTTGATTTACCAGAGAAATTGAATAGATATATCTTATTCTATCCTAACAAGATTCAACATCATTTAAAACACGTATTTTACTGCCTTACTTAACCGGATCCAATTACTAGTTTCTGTTTACTTAACAATTTCACATTCTCTAGATTTGAAATTTATTTATAAACACTATCTTGTCCTTTTATCAAAGTTTTAATTAAGATATGATCAAGAAAGGAGAATAATGTTACTATGCAAAAAAAAAAAAAAAAATGGATTTTATAGCCCAGGTCTGTGTGTAATTTCTATACAGGGTTATTCATAATTCCTTAACACAGTTCAGAGGCTCGCATCTCTGTACTGAAAAAAGATATTTACTCCCCAGATATCAAATGAAAGAAATAAAATCAAACTTGCCAAGTTTTTTTTTTTTATAACTGATCTGTGTCCACCTTGCTTAACGCGGCAGACACCCAGGCAGGTAATATATTTCTGACCTTACGCGGTGTAGCATATCACTATCGATGGTTGCAATTGCATTGGTGGTAGGATGTCGCAGTTCGGTGAGGTCAACAGAAGTGAGGAAAAAAACTCTGGCCTTCATCTACTTCCAAGGGAAAAAAATCTGAAGGAGTCAGATCTGGTGACCTTGGGTCAGTGAAGTAAGGCCTGATCACTCCCGGCTGTGCGCCCTATCTAACGTTCTGGCAACTTGTCATTCAAGTATTTCACGACCCAAGTTGTGGTAATGTGATGGTGCGCCGTCTTGTTGGTAATCGTCGCTTTCTCCATCAAGGTGCGGCATCAGTCACTGCTGAGATATGATATTCCGGTTATGTTTGCCTCGCTTAAGAAAAGAGCCCGTACACCTTCTCTTTTGAAATTGAACAGAACCCATTGACTTTGGGTGAGTCACGCAGGTGCTCTACAGTTACATGGAGGACATTGTTTCACGTAACCAGTTCACCTTGCCGGTTACGTGAAATGTTGCTTCATCACTAAAGATCAGTCTGTCATTAAAACCGTCAACTTCAAGGAAAAAAAAAAAAACGGTGAGTTTCTCTTTTTATTTGATATCTCTGGGGCAAACATCTACTTTTTCGCCCCCGAGCTGCGAATCTCTAAAATATGTCAAGGAATTTTGAGTAACCCTGTCTAATACAATGTTAATTTTAAGAGTAAGTTACACGTTTCACACTTTGCTTGATAAGGTTTTTCAATTTCCACTCAATTATTATTTTAACTAATCAGTTATGAAGGATTCCAAAGAGAGGGTGTTTGACCCTAAACTTGCCATCTGCCTCCAGCAATCAATATCATTATAAAGAAAAAAATCTCTGTTATCGAGACAGGTGAAAGAGAACTTAAAGGTGAGGAGGATCAGACTGATCCATCTATAACAGAAATAAATTAGTTTTTATGTTGAATCGAATTATATTGTAAATTGTAATACTGCTTTGAAAGCTTGCGGAGAACTTTGTCCTTTTAGAAGCGATATTTTTGGACTAATTTTTCAGCTCTGTTGTTTGCAATTCCAGTTTTCATATAATATTTTTTCAGTCCACTAAAACCCTTTAATTAGAACTTAGTTTTTGAAAAAAAAAAAAAATGAATTGAATTTCTTTTTTTTAAACAATTACTTTTTTATGCAAGAATGATGAAATTTATCAGAGGTAGATTTCTAGAGAAAGATGAATTGTTGATTTCATTATTCCATTGAATTTGGATTTACATAATTACTTCTTGGAGATTGAACATTTTAAATAAATGAAAAAAATATGAAAGTAATAAATACGAAGATGATGGATAGAATATTCGTTTCAGATTGAACATTAATTGAAATAAATATTAAAAAACAAAACAAAAAAAAAACAAGATTTAAAACAGAAACTAAAAACCATTTCAAAGTTAATTCAATAGGCTATTAAAGTGTTTGGTTCCACAAAAGCTGTGTTAATTCTTATTTGTGCCAGTAAGGAAAGCACATACCTATCGAAGAATTTTATGAACTTGTTCTAACATTTCTATTTCTCCTCAAATTGGAAATAAAGAAAAACACCATTATAATGATTTTTTTTAATGTCAAAATATTCATCCGTTCAAAATCTTTTCACTAATTCACATGCACATTATGAACCACCTTGAAGAAGTCTTTGTCTACAGTTTTGTATAATCATTCAATGGCAATTTCTTCTCACCTTCGAAAATTAGGTTTAATTTTTCCACCACCAATCGATAGATACTTGAATTGCTGCTCCTTGACTTAAGTGAGATGCGCTTTTTCCACTTCTGTTAGGAATTCATTTCGGCGAATCCATCTGAGTCATTTAATTGTTGACTCACAAACAAATCGAATGACGACATGCCGAAAAAAGAAAGAAAAAGGTCAACTGCGTAACCAGCAATCATAGAAATGGAAGATCCTGGATAGATCTCCCAAATTATTTACTTGTTTTTCAGTCTTTTCTCAGAAAATCTGTTAATTATCATAAACTCTCATACAGATGACTGGAAAGAAAGCAAAATGAAAATTAATTACTTTGAGGCATAGTACTTTGAAGGGTAAGAAGTGTGCTATTATTTCGATTTTCATCGTTTCAATTTTTGTTTCTTTTGCCTTTTCTTGTATTTCTGATAACTGACGTAGTTGTTAACTTTGCACAGAATTCACTAAGTATTTTGGTATAAGAGACCCAAAAATTCCAACAATCTTTTTCCAAACCTTTCCCATGACATCAATAAATTACATTAAATGACGAAGATCTTTTAGTTTGAATGAGCACGAACAATTCTTGTCCTAATTATATATTATAAAAGCGTTATTCTGTCTGTCATAAGACTTTACGTTTTTCCAATTTTGTGGCCTAACTATGAGAGATACATTGGTCATGCAAATGGAAAAAATGTAGATCTTTTTTAGACAAACAAAGTGCTACAAAAATCTTTCGAAAAACTTTTTTGGTTTCCAAGATGGCGCCTTTTAAAGGGTCAAATTTTGACTTTTTCTCAATTTAAACGAAAAGTATAAAAGTTGGAAGAGAACATTATATTGAGAAAATGTTGGTATTTGAAAGTTCTATCGAACGATATATCAGTCATTCACAAACTTTTCTGCGTTTGCAAGATACACGCAAAAATGTGTGTGGCGCAACCCCAGGTGTGTGGCGCCAACCCGCAATACACCGAGTTAAGCGGAGAAGGCCATAACGGGCTGGGAAGTCGTGTATTCTCCGAACTCAATATTAATTTGGTAAATAAATAATTTTTTTTTTTTAATGCTATGTATGCAAGGGTTCCGGAGCGAAGCGACGGCATCCGGCTAGTTTCACTATAAAGTAATTATTCATTGCAAGAAGAACTTAGTTTCCTTTACAGCGAATTCCAACATTTACTTACTTCTTTTAGATATAATCCGTTCTATTCTATTCCGTCTTTTTTTACAAATCTCTTTCAATATCATATTTTTCACTATTAAATCCAGTCGAAATTGATAAATAAATAATTTTGAATAATTCCTTACGGTTAGCAGCTATGAGCTAGTAATTTATTTAATTTATTATACTATAAAGGCTTCGTAATCCCTGTACATCTTCGAATCTTCAAACAGGAAATGCTTCTCAATTCTATCTTAAAGTAAAGCAAGTCAAGTCATAGTTCTATAGGAATTAAAGCGATCCGTACAATTTGCAATCTAACTTATCATACGCTTGCATTGTTAAAATCGACACTAGTATTGATAAGCGCGTAAAACTCATTATCCAAGCCATTTCATTCAAGGGTCAAGATCAAACGATGCCTGCATTGAGTTCATTTAGACGTCTAGATCCAAATTAGTAACCATTCGGTGTGGGTGACTCTTGAGTAAGTGACGAGTATCACCTAAAGTGGAAGTGGTTACATTGAATAAAGCGTATCATTTTAGTTCTCAGTCGATTCAGTACAGACCCTAATTTTGTCCAGTTAACACTATTTTCGGGATTCTGACAACGGCTTTCTAAAGTCGGAAGTGGCATGGACCTAAAAGTGGGATTTTCCCCCAAAATCGTGAGGCCATGGGGAGTTCAACGATATACAACTGATGGAGCTGCGACTCCCGGTATGGCCTGTGAAGAGCTTCATACAAACACACACATGTTAATGACGGTAGACATTCCCCAATCTCAACAAAGCGAATGTACATTGGCTCTTACTTTTTATATCTTATTCATTTTATATCTTTGAAAGTATTTGAGAATTTAATTTTAATTAATTATTAATCTATTCTTATGCAAATCCGTATGTAGTGATTTAAAGCTGAAATCCAAGTATAATAATAAATTATTTTGGTTAAAAATACTATTATTTTTTTTAAAACTGTGAACAATTAAAGGAAAACAAAATCACCATACATTTACAAATTATAATTCAGTAATTCCAAATTTTTCCATTTTCTAAAATTTAATTAAATTATTTTTAATCGCATCAAAACACGGACAATAATGACAGTGGATTAGGGAATGGATTGGTAATATGCGTTGTTAGAAATTTATTGTTTTTTTCAAACTTTGCTGCAAGAATTTCTGCCATGTACAAGAATCCACACGAAAAAATTTCTAAATACAAGCTTTGCATGAAAGTTTCAATGAAATGTAATAAAATCGATTCAGTGAAAAACTGTTAGGTATTCTGTGTATTAGAGTCACACGGATTGAATTTATATGCCTAACTTTCTTTATAGTGTTTCTGAAGCTGCATCTTTCAATTATTTTTATTTAATTGCAATTAATTTGAACTTAAAATCCATAGAAAATAAACATTTATTTAAAGCTGAATTAATGTAATATTCGTTAATAAATCCTAATAATTTTATTCTTTTAAAGTAAAAAGTAAGCATAAGTATCTGCTGCAATTACATTTTAAAAAATTATTTGTTATTTTTAATCTTTATCATTTAATTAATTGAAATCTATTAGATTTTTTTCTGAATACTATGATGAAAGCCTTCACTTAAGTTTTCAATCATTATGAGTCATTGAGTAGCTACTGAACTCTCAGCATGATCTACAGCCATTTCAACAAACTTTTTCATTAAATCAGTGATGGAGCGTCATTTGATTTAGAGATTTTAAAATCGCTTGTTTCTTTGTCGTCTCTGAAAAGACTAGTTTTGATTCAAAACGTGTTGTGATATAGTTTTTGTTCATATCCTATCCCGTTGTTGTATTACGAATGTAAATCATAACTAAATACATACTACATTTAGCAAAGGTAATGATAGATAATTGCAATGAAAAATAGAAATAGGGGCGATTAGTATTTGCTAATCTCTTTATTGAAAGACAACAACAGGAAATAAAACTGTCTATTGGAATATCTTTTTAGTCTACTATTTAGTCTCCACCAGCAATCTTTCTATTGTATAACCATACCATTAAAATTCATTATTATTATGGTGTTGCATTAGATGCAAAACGTACAATACTATATTATTACAATATAAAATGGAGTTTAGAATTAAAAAGTAAGTACATCTCACGTCAGAAAATTTTAAGTCGGCAATAAGACTTAACCTATCACTTAAGGTTTTTTTTCTTTTCTTACTATTTTCTAAAAAAGTAGGTTTTTTACTATTCTTACCATTAAACGATAAAAGTAAACCAGAGTAAACCAGCGTACACCTAAAATTAAAAAGTAATAAATTTTGTGTAATTAAAAGAAACACAGGAAAAGGTTAAATATATCCGATCGTTTCATATTCTTATGTTAAACGAGTAATAACATAAATTAACTTACTGAATTAAAGAATAGGAAGAATTTACGAAACCATGAGTTAATTTATCCTATAATTGCAAAGCTTTGCGATTATTAGTACGCCTTGTTACAATATTTTAACAAGCTATGCGTAAATCTAGTGGGGATTAATTGATAATAATTTTTTATTCCTAATTTGCTTTTATTTAAAGGTCGTTATTTTTGTCTGTTTTATTTTTTGTTTTTTTTTTTATTTGTTAATTCGCTAATGTAAAGTAGACAACTAAATTAAAGTTATTGGTTTACATTGGATCTTTGAGTGGACCCGGTAGCCGAGTGCGTAAGATCGCTTGGTCCGGATTGGAGGTGGCGGGTTCGATCCAGGTATCGGCAGTGAGCGGGGATTTTTTTCCACGCTCCATTCTCCTCCAGATGGGTCCTAGGGTCTACCTAGCTCTCTGATGAATGGGTGCCTTGTTTCTTTCTCGGGGGTTAAAGGCGAGTGAGCGTCGGACTGACCATCCGACCCCCACTTGGTCCTGTTGGTCACGGAATGCCGGGAGACATACTCCCATGACCCCAAGGGTCAGTAGGTCTACAGTAGGACACTTAATGGATTTGTATGCTTAACCAGTTTCGTCATCGTATCTGAAGACAAAAGGTCATCAGCAGAAAATTAATATTTTCCGTATTACTAACGGAACTGCGTATGGCTATGGCATCGTAACGGTAGCCAGTCCCAGGGTTTTGTAATGGTAAGGGTTATAATGGTCGTAATTGTTAAACGAAAAATAAAAATAGAAATAAAAAAGATGGGAAGGGTTAAAAACGAATCGATGAACTTTTCAAAAAAAGGTCCAAAATCCTTGATTTTTTTAAAAATTTCGGATGCAGTGGAGGGGTTACAATCCAATCCCTACTTCCCTTCGGTTCGCCTGTGACGGAAGCGTTCACGAAAGATCTTAAAGTTGACCTACTAGTTACCAAATCAGCAGATGCGGCATATTGTCGTAGTGATTTCTGGGCTTACCTAAAAGATAATCTGATGTAAAAGGTGTCATTTCACAAGAGAGATTATCTTCATTTAAAAGTCATTTGAAACTGTGATATAGAACAACTTGTTATTGACTGAACAATTACAGAACTCCCTATTTCTTTCTATGTAACTTGGATCTGAAGGCGAAGTGAGCCATGATAATTGGATACGTAAATAAATGTAATCTTTTATGATGGATTTTTTCCCACTACGGGTGAAGTTGATTCTATGTTGTAAACTTCAGTGTGTTTACAATGTTTCGGAGAAGGCCACGAAATCATCTCCTCCAAAAACATTAATAAAATAACAACTCAGTTCAGTTCATGTAATTTTCAAACGAAGGATCAACAAACCGAGTCGACATATCGGACCGTCTTCACCCGGAAACTTATAAAAGATTATATTATTTATGTAATCAGCTGTAATGCATGAACATGAGTTAGAGCGCTGCCTGTGGCAATTTTGGGAGTTTGTAAGCGTACATGTTTTTATTTGTGAATCATAATGCTTAATAGGATTCTTTAAATTTTGTGGACAATTATTCAAAATATTTCGAATATGCATCGCAATCCCAGTTAACAGAAGTATTCTAACATACTAGTTCTCGATGTATATTTCTTGATTAGCGTTAAGATATTTATATATTGTCTTATTATAAGCAGAGCAATTCTAGTGAGAATTCCAAGTTTTAATGATAATATTCCAATTGTTCTACGTGTATACCCTGCTAACTTCCTTATCAATTGTTACGCAATTTTCTTAAAACTTTTTTTCTTTTCTTAAGTGCATTAAACACATTTACAAAAAAGCTAACATTTACAGAGGCTAACATTTTTTCCCTGTTACTAAGAATTTTATTTCTATGAATTTAAAGCATTCTTAAGCTTTTCTTAGTCTAAATAAGCATTAAGAATTCCTATGCTTGATTGAACTTATTTATATGGTTATAAGAATTTTTTTTCTTCAAGAATTTATACGAATATTCAATAATTTATATGAATTATGTCATGAAAACCATTTTGCCCAAGAAATTAAAGTATCTACCAATAATGATATTTCAATATACTGGCATTTATGTTCATTTTACCCTACTTTTCGAATGTTAATAATAATGATTTATGGAAACAGAAACAAGTACTTATTACATTATAACTTAAAGGTTAATTTTTACTTGTTTGTATATAATTCGGCTTAAGTACTTGGATGTATTTTGAAAAACCAGCAGTAAAATGTAAAAGGTAGTCGTAGGAAGCTCTTAAGGAAACTTGCTAACCTCTAAAGCTGTAATAACATGTCTTATGTTTTATGAATGTGTTAATATTCTTAGAGATGAATTGTATAGTATTAACAATTTTTATTTTAGTTTTTTTGCAGTTTTTTCCGTTTTCTTATACATTACTATATTTTCAACTGATGAATTCTTGTGTAGTAAATTTAGTCAACATATAAATTTATTTATTTACTTTTTTTTTGTGCATTATTTTTATCAAAAACAGAATGGTTTTGTGATAGAGTGAGGCCTGCAACTTTACTTTTAAAGAACTCCGTAGAGAGAGAAATGCCTTATTGTAGGAGTAGAAATGGAACATAACATTTCACATCTTCAATTTCCTTTTAGGTTCAAAAACAACAGTACAATTTATCGAATTGTTGCTTTGCAGTTTCGCTAATATCGACTACAGGATTTAAAATACTGTAAATAAATTCCCGAAAGGCTTCAAGTAGTTTAACCTAATCCTCATTTGTTTATCGATCTACAAAAAAAGAAACATTGAAAGATAATTAAACTGTATTTATTTATGTAGTATGATAATATATGAATATTGCCCATATTATACTACTTGGCAAGAACGATGTTGATAAAATTATCAAGAATTTTAATTTTGAAAAGCTTATGTTCACAATAAAAAAATGTGCTCTTTAATAGTTGCCATAAGGGTTCTGTGGTGCACTGAGTTGTGCTACACATCAGCGTCTTGAAAAAAACATTTTTCCTTGAAAGTTTCTACACATTCAGTAGAAAAAGGAGGAATTGAGATAGAAGAGAAACAGTTTAACAGTTAATGAAAATGACTTATTTCCTTCACAATGTGGCTTCGAATTTAAAATTCAGTTCTATTCTCTAAATGCTGGGCGAACATGTAGCAATTTGCGGCAATATTGTGGGACAATATTGCCCAATTTTTATTGTTGGCAACCGTTATCAAGCGCGAACACACTGTTTTTCCTAAACGAATATTGCCCTGAATATTGATGGTTACGGCGCTTCGTGTTTCACTAGGGAGCCCTAGTCATTACACACTCAGTGAGAACGCCTTATTATAAACACACCACACGAGCAGAGCATAGGTGCACTGGGGACAATATTCCCAGCAATTGTACGAAATCGGTTTTATTTATACAATTTATTTGCGAATAAAATGGGAGCGATCGAGTGTAAGCGTACTTGCGGTTAAGCCTAACTTGTTACGAACGTACAGAATCGATCTACTATTAAACGCCTTACCGCGGTAGAAATCAATTAAGATTCTTTCATTATCAATTGACAAAATGATGTTGTTTGAATTATCGTTTTTGGGCAGACCCATTTCGCTGATTTTAGACCTTCGTTCTCAAAACAAATGGCCGGCGTGAGTGAGTGATTTTCCGATTTTCAAAGTCCCGCCTTCCTACTACGTCACCATTGTCACGTAATTTCATCCGTTCATGTGATTCGCTCGCGAACCAGCAATATTTCTCGACAATATTGTTCTAGCAATATTGTTCCTTTTGTACCGACAATACGAAATGGGCAATATTGGGCAATATTGTTCATTTTTATTGCTGCAAACGGTTGTCAGGAATAAAATTGGGCAATATTGTCCCACAATATTGCCGAAATTGCTACGTGTTCGCCCAGCATAATAGGTATAAAGAGTACTTATTACAGAAAACATGTGAATAATAGTTATATGCAGGATGTATCACTAATAGGTACAATAGCAATTGTACCAACAATTACATGCAAGATGTTTCTATCAAAGTGTTCATCTAAAAATCGATGTGTTAATTAGAAATAGTAAATGAAAAGTGAGCCTGTAAAAATAAATTTTTCTGTAAAAGAATTTACTGAACTCGCTCAGCCTTTTGATTTGGAATAAGAAAATGGAATGTTTTTGAATTGATGAATATTCTAGTAGTCATGAAACTGGAGAAAAGTGCATCAGCAAAGGCATGTTATTTTTTAAAGAATATTTAACTTAAAAAAAAAAATCCATGCAGACAGGAAAAAGAGGGCTAAAACTTTGGCCCTTTAATGATAACTAAGACTGCTGTTCAAACTTTGAGCAATCTTCATTACCACGATTTCGTTTTTTTGAGTAAAGTAAGTGGAATAATTTTTTTTTTCAATTTTGCTGTGTAGCTTACATAGGCCTTCCCTCAAGCCCCCCCCCCCCCACCACCACATCAGGGCCAGGTAACCAGGTAAAGGGCCCTCTCCCAAGTTATGGTCAAAATCATATATTCTTAGTCAAAAATATCGCCAAAACACCACATGATTTCATATTTTTCCGTTTTAAACATGCCCCACACAGTTATTAGCATTATTTTTTGAGTAAATCAATTTTAACACTAACATTTACTTTTTCCAGCTCTACCCAAAAGTTAAGAAGTGAAATTTAGAAAAAAATACGCGCTATGCAAACATTGTAATGCAGAAAAGCTCTACGAAAACGGTTTTAAAAGTAGTTTATATAAAATGTAGACTTAACCGAAAAATAAATTCCACGAATTAGCATACCATTTCTAGACTTTGTTTTATTCTAGTTAAGACCATCGCGCCGGGCTCCTTTGCTGGCCGGGCCCCGGTGCTGAGGGACCAATTGATCCCCTCCCTCTTGTGGAGGCCCTGCATACACTTTTATTTAAATAAAGGAAAATTAACATTTAATTACGTTTCCGAATCTCTTGGACCTACTATTCCTTAGTCAGATCGATTTTATAACGATCTTGGATAATTTTGAGAACCTAGAAAAAGTTATTTGAAGGATAGATTTGAACCCAGGAATTGGTAGGGATTGAACCCAGGATACAGATAGGGATTGAAGAACAAGAGGTGCGAAACGTTAATCAATGTTAATTCTAATTCATGTAAACAGAAGCGTGTTTAAATCATTAACATGTATTTCGGATTGCTTCAATGTTGCTTTCATAATTGTACATTTGTCAAATTTAAATTCATATGGTTTTAATTTTTTTTCCCCCCCATTGGACCAGTTTGTTTGTCATGGAATTGATTATCAAATTTTCGACATTGATGATTTCACATTATTGTAAACTTAAAACTCATTTCTCAATTAATTTTATTATCTTGAAACATTGAATTGTAATCAATTATCAGTGCTTGTATCACACAAAGAAAAATATGTCTTTAAAATTCTTCCGTATGATCTAGGCAATCTGTTTAAATGTCTTATTAATGTTTCTGCTTTTGTTAGAAGATTCATGAATGTTAAAACATTGACTGTCTTTTCTTGCTGCGCTTTTCTCTGTCTCTTGCTTTTTATTTTAATTAAGAGTATGGTGCTTCTTAATAAAAGCATGCAAGTAAGAGCAATTTGTTACTTATGGTCTACAGGATATTTGTGGTATCATGAATCATAATAATTAACCGTAATAGCACAAACAATTCTCCAGCGCTTATAATGCTTTTTCTTCTAGATCATAAATGAGACCCAAACCTGAGATTACAGGATGTGTTAATTAATGATGAGCATTTCCCGTCTTGTACAAAGATTTATTTTATGCAATATGACAGTCAGATCCACAGTTATAGTTTAGTCACGAGGAAAATAAAGAATATAATATGTTAAAATCTTTGCCGCCCTGCAACTAATAAAGAGTTTATTCAAAAGAATCTCACCTCATTACACTCTTCTTGCTAATATAGAACGAAATGCTGTTAGTGAGGGCCGTTCCATCTTGTCTCAATAAATTTACGGCTTGTTTCACTTATTATTAGAAATGTAATCTGGATATTGCACGAGCGAAAAGTTAAATTGTCAAAAAGTTTTACTTATAATAACCTATCAAACTTGATTGAAATTCTATCGTGATGCAAAGCAGGTTAACATCTTTCCAGGTGCCTTGTAGTGAAGTTCGTGAAATGCTCAGTAAAAACGCAAAGATTTATCTTTTCTCCAAGATGATCAGTCACAAATAACGGATCCAACAATGGGGATACATAAAGGGGGGACGAGGAGGGAGGGTCCAAGGAAGGCCCTGGTCCCCCAAATATCAAAGTTGTACGGATTAGCCCTATTTTCTTTCTTTCTTTTTTTTTTTTTAGGTTCGAAAGCAAGTTGAAGGAATCGTGGCTCCCACTCCACCCCCGAAAATTTTGAAAACGACTTTTTGGTTTAGGTTATTGATGATCAATTCCCTAACTTGCCTTCCACCCCCGAAGTAAAATCTTACATATGTCCCTGATTAAAGCTTGAAGACTGCAAAATAGCTGCATGTCGTAACCTTCAAATTTGAAATGTGAACTTTTTTAAAATAAGCATTATTATTATTATTATTATTATTATTATTATTAGATATATCTATTTATAAGATCATATCAATAAGCTAAGAGAAAAAAAAATCCCCACAATGTTTCCAAAGATTTATTTACTCTATTTCAGATAATAGATATGAATTGCCATGAATCTCCTGTAAATACATCAGAAATATCTATAGTTAATATAATGTTTATATTTTCCAGTAATTTTCTTGCAGCTATAATAAAAATATTACATCTGCCTTGTAAAATTCTCAGCCTGCTTTTCGATCGCTGTTATCCACCATTCATTTCAATAATGTTATGGATATAAAAATTGCCCACAGAATAAACATCTTTCTCCTCACTTTTCTGGGTACAGCTACTCTCCTAGGCAACACAATTTAAGTTTTCATGTAATTGTTGACTGTCCTATTATTTGACAGTGGTTCCTATTGGGATGGATGAAACAGATGATCTTAGCAATATCTTAGCGTCCAATACAATCTACAGAAAATAATGCAAAAACAATATCAAAAAATACAAAAGATTATCAAAGAAAAAAAAAAGAACTATTGATGAATTCCATCATTTATTCATATTAAAAAAATAGATAAAAATAAGTTCCAAATTTTTGTTTTAGGATTTTATCGGAGTGATGGAAACAGTACAAGAAAATGGGTGTCGTTCCTCAGAAAATTTGGAAAATCTCTGTCCCATGTGGATCTCAAGCTAAAAACATATTTTGTTGTTTTGAGAATCCATCAATATGTTCACTGAACCATAGACTGTTTGATAATCTTTTCACTGTAAAGCCCTCTACTTGGTTTTTAGATTTATGTTCACATGAGATGATCTTTGTATTCATCTGTTTACTACACTCTTATGGAAAAGATCTCATAATTTCGATAGAAATTATACCGTTTTGCAATAAATAGTTCTTGTAAGCAATAATTGATACGCCTGAATTGTATTGTAATCATATTAACTAAAACGCTTGTCAACCCTTCTAATATGCTTTTATCACTTTGTCACTGCTTGAAACATTTTTTCTTGTTTCGTATTTTTATCACTATTATCCTGGAGGCTGCATATCTGTGCAAAAATTATGAATTAATGAAAAGAGAGGTTAATCAAAAGTTATATTACGATTAAATTACGGTAAACTATTAAAAATGACTGTGTAACGTATTTCCTATATGAAAATTTAAAATACTGTTTTTAGATTATAGGTCTCGCAGTCGTTATTAATGTACAATAGTAAACTCGATATTCTTACATATAATTTTGTAAACAGAAATGCTACATAAGTTAGAATAATATAGAAATTCATGAATATTACTTCCGTTTCAAACCTTTCAATGCTAGAAGAATTGGTTGAACCTCCCCCGGGCCGTCCTTAGCAAATGCGGGATCAAATTCTGGTAGCTTATCGTCCAACCAGAATAAAATTAATAAAAAAAATTCTATCATTCAACAAATGAATATCCAAAGGCATGTGATGGACTGCTGTTTTTGGTTACATTTACAAAATTGGGATTAGTCTATATTTAGCTACATCTTTCATTTTAAGGTTAAAAATGACCTAATCTGGAATATATAAAGCAATCTTTATACGTTCATGAACAGAAGTGTAATGAACATTTCGGTTAATAAAAATAATAAGTTTATAGTTACTTTCATCTATAAAATATATTTTGCATCTCTAGATAGATCATGCATCAGGATCTAGTTTCTAATGCGTTCTTAAGAGATTTACAACACATTCAGTTGTATGTAAATTACACAAACTTGCAATGTAAATTACAATTTACATAAACATCTAAAGAAAATGCCTAATATTAAGATATGATGGTCTTAATGTGTAAGTGAATAAATAATGTTTTGACATCTTAAACTAATTACATCACTAAATGGCCGAGGCTAGATATTTTTTTTAAAAATTAATTTCCAGTAATGAAAGTCATAACATTCATAAAAACATTTTATTTTATAAGAACTTGCTTCCTTTTTTTATATTTTTATAAATCTGTCTTTGAATTTGTTCAATTAAAGAAAAATCATTGAATAAAAATCCTGCATTTTATATTTATATCCTTTATGGTATAGTTGAGTTATCAGGTACAAATCCTCATCTTTTTACTGTTTTACTATTCGTTTTTATGTAACCATTTAAGGTTACAAATTACAACCGTAGTAAGTAAGGTTACAGCAATTTCAGAAGAAAGATTCTTGGGTTCCTAATCTCACCTTTTGAGGAATTTAATTGAGTTTGAAACCAAACGCGGAGGGGGAGGGAGAGAAGTTCTTGTGTTTACCTGCGATCAATCATGAAGGTCGTAGGGTGCGCGTTGTTGTCAGGTGTTTGCAACCGGATTCCATCACTCAACAGAATTTGCGGTTACAATTCAAGGGAGTTGAACAGATTCCTAGTCCATCATAAGCAGCAAATACTGTTTGTTTGCTTTTTCTCTAGATTCTCTGCTTTGAAAAACCCAGTTGATATTTTAGTACTATATTTATCTCATGAGTAATGTAATAGAAGTAAACAGTGAAAGCAGTACTTTAAAATAATAGATATATATTTTATTTTTTTTACAATTACAGTTTCTAAAAAAAAAAGTCACAAAAGGAAATTTATCACTAAATAAGTAGTCAAATTTAATTAACAGATTTAAAGTAAGATAGGCTTTTTCAATAATTTAATAATCCTAATAGTTTTAAAAATGTAACGAAAACATTTTTTTTTTTAAGTTACGAAATTTGTTACTCTTCTTTTTCGATAAAAAATAATATGTTCCTAAATGAACTTCGTATCTATTTTCCATAAAATCGTCGTCATTTTTAAATTTATCGAGAGGCCGTCATTCCTTTCATTTTAATTTCTGAAAAAAATGTTTCAGACAAAAGTTATCAGTTTTCAAAGTTGAAATTCAGTTAATCCAGAGAGTTCCCTCTGTTTTTTTTGTTTTTTTTTTCCATAAACATTCCGTTCAAATTTCGTGAGCACATGTTCTTAACAATGTTATCTTGGAATGAGGGCAATTACAGAGACACGTCTCAAAACTTAGTTAACAGAAACTTAGGAGATTACAAGACTTACTAACAGATGTGTATTCTTGTCTAAATTTAATCAGTTCGTTTAAAACAGTTTTTCGTCAATGAGAAATGTTATTAATTTTCTGAGACTCCTACCACGGTAGATGGAAGTTATCAGGGAAAATTTCTGAAATTTTGATTAAATTTTGAAAGGAGGACTAATGCAGCACTATTGCAATTTGAACGATCTATAAACAACAATGATAATAATAATAATAGTAATAATAATATTATTACGAAATATATTAAGTTTAAAAGTAGTTTTAGAATATCTTTAGAAGATGATTTGTAATATTTTCGTTTTTAAAAATATTTATTCAAAAAAAAAATCGAAATATCTAAGGTAATATTTTATTAGTGGTTGGAATATAAATTTTCTGTCTGTTCCTAAGATTGCCTGATAGCTTGATTTTCTCGTATTAAAAAAAATATAAGATGAAATTATTGCCGGATTTTTGACAGCAGCATTTCTTAGAAGAAAACAGGTTCTTTTGGGTTCCTATGTGGTTTTGCATACACTGTTATTAGGCCTTTGATTTACGAGGCTGTGCTGTCCGTCCGTGAGAAATATTCCAAATTTCAAGAATTGTCGAGACAAATTTGTTAACAGAGAATGGGAATATAAAACCATTGAGCAATTATAGTCACATTTTGGACCCCCCCTGCGGTGTTGCTCCACATCGATTCCCCCTTTTTTTTTTTGTCGGAGCCCCCTCGGGTCGTCTCCTGTCTTCGGCCCGTGATAATCGTAGAAGACGGGTGGGACGCGGCAGCCCCGGGGAAAGCGGCTCCTCCCTGCTTTAATTCGGCTCCACCTCCACGGCGCATTCCTTCCTTGAAAACGTCGGAATCACTTGGAATTTTTGACAGGAAGGGATGGAGAAAGGGTCCGAGATTAGGCAGCCGCTTTTACGCATGCATCTACATGAGCGAATTATATAATTGCATATTTTAACTTCATTATTAGTTTTTATGATGACTTTGCTGTAAGTCCGTCAATGCGAAATTTAAGTAGATGTGGTGTCTTTTGGATAATGTTTGAAACTTTATCTTTGGATATAATTCTTGTAACATAATTTATCTTATATAATTAGCATGCCACTTCAACTAAACTCATTCTTCTTCCATTTTGTTATTAAATATCATCTAATAATCGACATTCTCTGCATATTTATTCGGAATAAGGCATTAAAGATCAGTGGTTTTCTAACAATGGTACGCGACCTTCAAGAAAATGCGAATGAATCCGGAAGGAGAGACAGAATAAATTATTCAAAGTAAGTTTTCCTTGATAAACGATTTTTGGTTATAAGTTAATTCCTTCTTTTTAAAAAAATTGAGGACATTAGAGAATTATCTGCTGTTAGATCAAAGCAATAGTAATTTGAAGAGAGTACAGTAAAGATTAAGTGTCGCTGTTTTACAATGATCACAACCTTTTTAAGCTGAATTATTATTTTATCATATGCTTAAAATAACTTAATTTTATTGTTTAGTCTTTTCTTTATATTCGTCTCTATTTGTTATTACTTCATAAAAATCACATTCGAAAAAATAAAATAGTATCTGAGATAAATCCGAGAACACATTTAAATTTTGCTGGACAGGGATTTCATTTTTTGATTGTGGCCAAGTAAAATAAGAGAACCTGAGAATGAAAAGTTTAACAACCAATGAATTAAGAATCCCTACATTTATTTGCATACATCGATCTCTTTGTCATCTCTACCCTGCACTGTATTTCAATAATCTTGTTCCCCATTTGCTCTTATTGTCTGAAAGATCTCAGGAAAACTTGAAAAATGGTCGACACATTACATTTTAAGAGATTTTGAAACTGCAATACAAAACCATTTGTACTTCATAAACACATTTCTTCGTATGAGAAAATTATAAATAATTTGGTTAATGCAAATTTAAATACAACAGTTGTGAGATTCCGAGTAAATTTTCAACGGTTGTTGATAGTGTCATTACAGAATGGATTTTAAACGAAATAGCAGAATGAGTTAAAATTTAAACTAGTCTACAAATACTCCTTTGATATCTACTGATTAACCAGTGGAGGTGCTACAAAAACAAAAACAAAATGAAATAAGGCAATTGTAATGAATTAGCTTATTACTTGTTATTTAAAACCATCTGATGACAGGCATCACATTTCATTTCACGGTTATAAAATTTCAGCTGTTAACCTTAATTATACTTAGCTATCATTATGTAAATCTCTAATTGGGAATGTCATTGAAAAAAACCAGTGCTACGACGAAGGCTGGATGCGCAGGGCACTTCCCAGAATAAGCAAGC
>JAFIDM010012231.1:110421680-110508475 GCA_023159025.1 Thereuonema tuberculata
TTTTTTTTTTTTTTTTGAAAAAGTGTTTTCGCTCATAGAACGTCTCGTATCTTTGCAATGCACCAAAAACCCCTTCAGTATCTTCAAATTGTAATCCTCGTCCGATTGTTTCAAATGATTTTAGCATTGCATCATACGAAGGTTTTTTGATTTCTGCATCATGATCATTTTCATCATCTTTATCTTCATCGCAATTCATAGCTGTATTGTTTGTTTGTTGTTTTGTTGTTTTTTCCCTGTCCAAAATATCCGATTCAGATAGTGTTTCCGAGGTCTCATTTTCAAAATCAAGTGAAAGATAATCATCAATCAGCACATCATCGTTAATTTCTTCTTTTTCCCTCAGCTGTATCCACATTTCTTTCATTTCCTCTAAGGGAATATTAATAATAAAAACATTTCAAGAAGAAAAAAAAAATAGATACCATGAAAAAGTTCGTTAAATAGAAAATGCACTTCGCTATTTGGAGGTTATTTTACGAAGAAATTAGCAAAATGTTCTTGGTTCCAAAGAAAAGTTCGCAAAATAGAGGTTCGTTAAATAGAGGTCCGACTGTTCAAAGTTTTTTTTTTTTTCATAGCATAGTAAATGTCAAATTACGAAAATGGAAGGAATAAACGAATTTTCAATTTAAGTTGGATATTTACATGAACTTTTTGTGAAAACAGAAGTAGAGCGAAGCTTCAGAAATTCATTCTATCTCATGTGTAAGGAATCGCTGTCAGTGCAGTCCAGTACGAGAATGTAACAATCATTTTATGTAAATTCTAGCGGGTTTATGGTATCACGTATTTAAAATATGCATAATCTCCATGGTTTACTGTACAGGATGTATCTGAAACGCGCTGCCAAACTTAAAGGCTGTATTCAATCATGCAAAACAACGAATAAATGTCATATCAACATAGGTCTGGAAATGCATAATTTCCAAGATATATTGCTATTTCCGAGAACGATGAAACGATACAGAGGTGTTGGCCTTTACATCGCATCGTAGTCATTAAATTGCTCCTCAATAATCATGACCTGGCCTGCTCGTTCCCCTGATTTAAACCCTCTGGACGTTTTCGTATCTTAAAGCATTAGTCTACACCACATCAGTCCCTGACGCCCATGCACTGTATGATCGCATTGTGGATGGGTGCAACACAATTCGACGTGCACCTGGTATCTTCGATCTTGTTCGGCAGTCGATGGAACGACGTTGTGTTGCGTGCATTGCGGCCGGTGGACGACATTTCGAGCACTTTATGTGAAACTGAACGACTGTACGGCCAACACCCTACATTTCAGGTATACCCTTCATTCTAGCTTTGCCATCCTAATATTCAAAGATTAAAATTCCTGATGGTCCTTATGAAAGTGAGATGAACAGTCACTTCAAAATTTATGTGTTAATAAACTGATTTTAAATACTAAAATGAATAATTATTTAAAGTAATAAAATTCTTTTCGATTACAAAAAAGAAAAGCATTTAATTTTTAACAGCGTCTCCAATTCTTCAATGTCCATAATATCATATCCATATTCCATGTTTCCTTGGGTTATTTGTGCAGAGGATTAGTTGAGGATAGCTAAACATTGATTTGCTAAAATAAGGTATTTGTGATAAATGCTAAAAATATTTTTCGCTTGGTATTTTCAGGCGTCTTAATTTCAGTCGAAACTAGGAATCGACAAAATCTGAAGGTGCTATCTGATTGCTATATAGTTTATTAGTCACTATTTTATATATTCAAAATAACTTCTCATAAATATTCTGAAATTACCTCTACTCAAAGTTGTTTTACGAATGTGTCCTTCAACTTCATTAAACTATATTTGAAGATTTGAAATTAAACAGCTCTAAGTAGCGCAAGAGAATATGAGATTCATGGTGAAACTTGTTCTCAACGCCAACCCTAATAAGATATAAATAAAAAGCTCCAAGCTCAGCAGAACTGATAACAGCAAAGAGTGTAAGCGTTGCTGGTGTTCAGGATTGAAAGGCTTTTGGCACCGCATGCGCAATGAGTAATTTGCGACTGCCTATAAATAAATAGGACTTTCTGTGATGTAATTGCCATTTGCTTCTGACGCCAATTAATTCATTATTTCTATTTTATTTTTTTTTTCAAATTAATGGTGAATGTCCTAAAAATAGTCGTGTAATTAAGTAAACGCCCCTCTATATTAGAAAATTAGGTCTATACAATCCCAGACTGTTTCCAATAAATATTACCTTTCAAATTCATTTGACTGAACTTAACTGTATGTAGATAAAATGTCATAACCTTAGGACGTAAACACTGTCTTGAGCTTCATCATTTCTTCAATGAAAATGCTGTAGATGGATATAGAAAGAGAATTTGAACTGCTGAGGCTGTTTACTAGGGTCTTAAATTTTGTATCCTAAAAATCCTAGAAATCTGCATGCATTTTTGAATAGAAGATGATCAAGAATACGACCTATAAAAAAAAAGCCATCTAATACAAATAAAATGATTAAAAAAAAAAACTCAAGAAAAGACAGAAAATAGTGGTTGTTAGGGATATGAATACTCTTTAAGCTGAAAATGAGAACAGAAAAATTGAAAAGAAGAATAAAGATGTGCAAACAATTAAATAAATACTAGAGGGATGAAAACAAATCAAATTCTATGGAAGAAATATTGTATGAAGTGTTCAATACATAATATGTAAATTATAATTAAAAAACAAAGAAACCGCATTGTAGCTAGACGCCATAGATGGTTTTAAGATAAATAAACTGTCACACCAGCTAATATACAGTGTGGCCGGGAAATTCCCGTAATCCCTATTACGTAGTATTATTATTTGTTTGGACCATATTTTTTTTTATGGTCTTGTTAATGGCGAAACTTATTTTCACATGTTTAACCCTCAGCTTGTAGACGCAAGTATCATGGAACGCGTATAGCTACAGCAGGACGGGACAGCTGCTCACTTCGCTCTTACTGTGTGCGGGTTTCTTTATGAACATTTTCCAGGACGCTGGATTGATCGCGGCACTCCAGCATATCGCCAGCTCTATTAAAATGGCCACCACGAAGTCCGGATCTCACGACGCCTAACAACTCATTCTGGGGAATCATCGAGGACTATGTGTCTGAACTTTGTTATGCTACAAATGAAGAATTGCGCAATGGAGTTGAGGACGCCTTTCGAACCATCACACCGGACCTGCTCCAAAAAATGTCAAGTAAGACGTGGCGGCATCTGAACTTGTGTGTACAGCAAACATAGAGATACATTGGACAGTTAATGTGTAAAAATTTTCATAAAATATGACTACCAATTAAGGAGTACGGTAATTTCCCGGACACACTGTATACATCAGAGAAAAACTAGGGCTTAGAACCGTGTTTGCCAACGTGGGGCCCATGCTCCACAGAAGGACAATTTGATTGTTAAGGGGGGAAATTCGAAAATGGACCTTTTTCTTTTAGATGGGTATAGCACAAAAAAGGTTGGGAATACTGGTTCAGAACAAGTTTAGATTAAGTTGGAATATGAATGCCCATCTTTCAAAATAACACAGAAACTATTTGCTGAAACTATAGTAAATTCTTAGGTTCTTACAGGGAAGATCACTTGAATACTTATCAAGTCAATAGGTAGGATCTAAAACCGCCAAAGTACTGGCCTTGTCTGAAAAATACAGTCTAAAAGAAAAAGAAATTACAGAAGTTCGCTTCCCTGTAACACATTCTTTTTTTATCAGTGATCTTTGAAATGCTTATTTATTTATTTATTTTCTCAATCTTCGGTAACCTTCGTTTGGAATCTTCGTAATTGCTATCTCGTCCATTAACTTTAAGAATATTTTTATTTTATTTTTTGATTAACGTTTTGACGATCTTTCGCGCGGGTAATCAAAGTTGGCACGCGAACTTCAAATTTTGTTTATTTCAAGATGTTAAAAGAAAAAAAATAAATTTTTTTTCCCATTAATTTCCCCATTATTTTTGCTATTAATGAAATTTCATATTAAAACAAAGGAATCTAGCTTATGGGATGCAATTATTTTTAGAATAAATGAAAGAACATTTCAGCCTTTTCCAAACTTTTTACGCCTTTGATGAAAGGTTCAGTGCTTTTTAAATTCAGCGTTTGTTCTGATAGTTCTGAGACGTTCTGTTTATCTAATAATAAACGCTGTTTTAACTAAGAAGATTTGAAAAAAATATCTTGTAAACTTAAATTGGTTTCTCAGAAGATCTTACTTAAGGTGAATTCCTAATAAAATATATTTGTTTTTAACAAATTAAAAACTTAAACTTTATTTTTATAGATTAGAAAAAAAATAAAAAAGCTTTTGCATTCGATAATAAGGATCGTTTGGTTTTTATAGTTTTGCTTAGGGTTATTCTGTATTCTCTCAGACATTTGGCGGTTCATTGCCGTGAATTAATTGATGAGACAATAAATAAAAGCCGAACCCTTTTCTGGTTCACTGCTCTAAATTGCCAACTATCAGATGGTAAGTGAGTGGTCAGTGAAATAATGAACGAGACTCCATGCGTAAATCACATCAAGAAGACATTTGAAATTGATTTGTTATTTGCTCTCCATTCATTCATTAAGAAAGAGTAAATAAGATACCTTTCTCTTGCCAAAAAAACTTAATGACTCATCACTTATACTAAGTAACGATCAATATATAATGCATAAAAATGCCAGTTTTTTTTTTAATGCCATTTCATTAATTTTTGAACTCGTTTCATTGAGGCTAAAAACTTAATCCTATTTTGATTCTTCGTCGTCTGTTAATGTCTGATTGAAGTAAAGATTGTTAGAGAACGAAAAAAAAAACCAGATACGTGACATTTAAAGCGTTGAAATGTTGCCAATTTACAACTTTGCCCAATTTGCTTCTTGAATGCTGTTTTAACTAAGAAGAAAATTTCTTGTAATCTTAAATTGATTGTGCGAACTTTAACATTGCTTTGATCAGTCTGGTGAAAGCAAATACTTTGGTGAGAATGTAGTTAATTGTTAACCACTTCACTAGACTTAATTACTTAAACCTTGAAACATCAGCAACAAGGAACTACCTATTATCGTAAGATGATTAATGATAATCACAAATTAATTAGATTAATTAGCAGGGACTGTGTAACTTGGTTTAAAAGGGATCTGGGTTCTGAAAGATGGTGTAGGAGTTTTATTCTCCCTCTATTCTAAGGTTGGAATTCTAGAATCTTTTCAATCTTCCATTTTTCCTGCTGTCTTTAATCTTGTGGAAGGTCTTTGCAAGTTGCTGTAATATTTACAATGAAATAATGCAGAAGTTTGTATCTTCTGAAGAACTGAAAAACTGTATTCGACAATTGACAATTTATTCTGTTCAATTTGTTGGCCGTAATTACAATTAATTTTTTGAAGGTTATTTTTTTTTCTTGTTACATAACGTACGTAATACGATCAAGCAAAATTTCCATGTGATGTTCAGCCAAATTTCTGAACAGAATTAATACAGTAAAAATTTAGTCCTAACCCAACACTTTTTTTTTTTTTTTACCTAAAAAACATTTAGGACTATTCAATTTTCAGAATAATGATTAAAACAGAAAAGTACTTAGGTTCAATTTCGTTGTGTTCCTTCCTCGAAAATTTCTAGACTATCTAGAGACGGTTTTCTCATTAATTGAGAACTTGTATTAAGAATATTTAAAATAGATTAAGAAAAATTCACTTTAATTCTTCCAATTTAGAATTTTACTTAATCTAGATAGTAATTTCCTGATGTTGAATTAAATTTAAAATTAAATAGTTGTAATCTGTAAACCATCAGAGAACATTTTATATTAAAGATAGTATATATTGAAGCATATCACTTTGAAAATTTCCTAATTGCATTCATCGTATTCTTCTTGACTTGAACTTGACTACGGGTCTGCTTTTGTTTTTGACTTATAAAATCTTAACCAAAATTTTAACCAAAATAGATAGTAGACTGAATCCTTTAAAAAACTGGCACTGAGAAACAGGCAGAGCATTGAAGAACTACGAATTCTTCTAGCATGTTGGCATTTGACATGGAAATTGCGATTCTGTTTTGGCAATTTTTATGTCCAGTCAAAAGCGGCTTTAAATGATTCAACTTCCTAAGTAAGATTTTTACAAAAGTTGTTAGCATTTTTACAGAATACAAATTATCTGCTTGAAATCATAAGGCATTTTCCATGGAATAACCAAGCTACAAATATGATAACGTCTTCTCCTCTGACGATTGGAGCTCCTTTGCCGTAGTCTGCCAAAAGTTTTGAATAATGAATGTAACTAATTTTACGTGTTTCAAATGTCTGCTGTTTTGTTATAGAAAGATTCTTAATCATCTTTTACTAATCAGTGAATACAAAGTAAGCAGAGCAGATAATTTTTATGCAATAACACCTTGAATATGCTTAGGAATGCTATTATAAAAGCATTACACAAAATGAAATCGTAAACAATGGTTTGACTGGAATTTGTTTCCCTTTAAAAGCTGTTGATCATTGAAACTTCATAGAAACCTCATTCTCATAGCTTTCATAGTTTTAAATTTCTTTTGTGGACTGAAAAATATTCATAAATATATTGTAGAAATTTTAAAGGAAATTGAACTCGTTAGTTTAATGGCAAGATGAAAGAGCTGAGTTTTGATCGCCGGGGGAAGTACAAAATGGGAATTGGGAGACTGATTATCCGACCTCAATTTAATTCCATTGCAATCGAATCGCTCGGCGCCAAACCTTCCAATAACTTCTGTGGGACCTTTTAACTTATTTTTAAAGGAACAATTCTTAATTTTGAAATGTAAATTTGATATATTTAAAGCATTCACGATGCTTTACATTTATTTCATATCAAATGAATAAATCAGAGCACAATTTTCAGTCATTATAAATAACTTTTGATTGAAGCAAATTTATTAACACAGACTATATTTAGGATCTAAGTCTTATACTTTTTTATCTAATTAATTATCATTCTTTTTTACTAATTTGTCAACTACTTTTTAACCAATTCAGTTTTTTATATAACAACTGAGTTTCTTCTTTCACATCTTAATCTTGAATTTCGAAGCTAAATCTGCTCTTACACTTCTTCAGGAAACAGCAGCCAATGGAGGATATTGGTTTTTGGCGTACCCCGGAAACACTGTTTCAAAAAGCCGGAAAAGGGAATAAATTAAGAGAAGACTATTGAAATGTGAACTGAGCCGGTAGAGAACTCACTAAAGTGGTATCGTTTTGTTTTGAAGGGCTGCATAGGGGAAATGTGAACTAAACAATACCAATTTTCATAAGCATTATCAATCATCATTAAGTACAAAATTACTTAATCCAACAGCTACAGCTGTTTCCTTATCTATCTATCTATCTATCTATCTATATATATATAAATACCTTCTATCTATATCTACCTATGTATACATCTTCCATCTATATCTACCTATATATATATAGTCCTAGTTTATATGTTGGTATGTATGCTCTATACAATTTTACAACGTTTGACAGATCTGAATCAAATTTTGCATAGTTACTCTTTACTACTCTGCGGAAAATATAGGCTACCTTAGAACCTCGACAAACCACCCCCTCACCCTGAAAAGGATGAAATCCTTGAAATAGCGCCCCTTATCCACCTGGTGTCGACAATGGGAACTACACAAATACTGTTGTGCAACGATTGAACAAAAATATTGTTGTTCAACAATTGGAACAAAATTATTGTTGTGCAACAATTGGAATGAAAATATTGTTCCATTACAGTGCCACATAGCAACCTGGTGGCAAAAACTAAAATTAAAATACTTTTGAGCAACAAAGTTTTACACGAGTGTTCTTTGTCAAAAATCGAAACGATACGTATTAGACGAATTTTCGGTATTCGGATCCTAATAGGTGTAGACGTGGAGAGCAAGCTGTTTTGAAGGGTTTGCATATCTCCAAAACCGCTTGGGGTGGAGACACGAAAGTTGTCATGAATATACTTTGTCAAAATTAAAAAGATGCTTTTTCGATATCGCTCTCTAAGGGAGTGTAAACGGGTGAGGGGATGAGCAAATATTGTTGAACGGTACTTATACGGGGTTTTTGGGTTGCACAATAAAAACACAATATTAATTTGTAGTGATCACGTGATTATTTCAAGTGGGAAAGGTTTGATGTGATAGGGTTGGGTAGAAAGGGGTGGGAAGTCATATATTCTCCGATCTCGATATTAATATAACATTATTTTGTACTTATTAAGTGATTTTTGTACGAACTGGGAAAGTTTCGAAGTCATCTCTCAATTTCAATTTCTTTCTCATGCACATCAGGACATCTGGGATTTTTTTTGGTTTTTTTGTAACCCTTACGAAGAACAGGTCTTTCAGCTTTAGTATTTATCAAAAAAGAAGGGTTTGCCATATATGGTCATTATGTGAGCGATCGATTTTGCCTGGAACAAATGTCACCAGTCATGACATCATCAACTTGACCTCCGAGCAGTCAGTCCAAGATGGCGTCGATTTCTGATCGCATAAGCGTGACCAAGAAAGGACAAACTTTGCATAGCCAATCAAGGGGAAAAGTGTGGAATGTTTTTAATTATTTCAATTTTAATTATTTTTTGTATATTCGTAACTGTGGAAAATACAAAAACCAGAATGTTTTCGTAATGTTTCTACGATTCAGTTACGGATTTAAGCAATAGATGGTGCTGTTACGTCCTGGAAATATCAATCCATAAGGAAATGACGTCATCAAAAGCTCTTCTTTCATGAACTGAACTGTAGTTTCATATACAGTTAACCTTCCTGTAGTTAGTGAGTCATCTTTCATTTACTTTGTTGCTAAATGCTGATCAATAATATAAACGATATCTCACTTTCCTACTGAATCAGTTTCGTGTAAAAATTAGCTATGACCCATATGGTCGGTCACAATGGAGAAGTAACTCAGGAAAAAACCCAACCTTCGCCGGGGATTGAACCCGACTACTCTAGGCTGCAGCCTTAACCTTTCGTTAGATCTTCAGAAAATTCGACCTGATACCCATACCATTTGAAGATACCCATACCATTTGTATGTGTCACACAATTGTGTCGATAGTTTTAATTGTTACGGTTATTTTATTAATTCAAAAAAATTGCTTTGAAGTGTTAAAAAACAAAAAAAAAACTTTTTAATTGTTAGATTTTAGTTTAGATTTTAAGTTAGCTCTTACTATTTCAAAAGCATTACAAAAATATGTTCTCTTTCTTTAAATTTTCAGCATTCTAAAAGCTCTCAAAATCTTTTAAAAAGTTTGAAGAATTTACGAGTATTTTTAACTTATAGAATGACTCATATTTAGTGTAAATGTCTACGTGATCGACAAAATAAGGCTTCACTGTAAAACAAATATTTTCGAAACCAATCGAAATTCTTTTATTAAAATCTCATTTTAACGAAAGTAATCATTCACTGCATCGAGTTCCTATTGAAATAAAATGTACTTTCATTTAGGAACACATTTCCTTGCCCCCCCCCCCCCAAAAGTTTTTTTTATACTCTTTAAATTGTCTTCTTTACACATTACAGATTTGTTTTCCAATGAAAGATCTTAATTTATATCTGTATTAGTTGATAATAAGAGAAATGTACAGTATTGTTTACAAAGCTTTTCTTGCAGAAAATTATTTCTGAATAAAATATACGATATCTGATATTTATGAATATTGAAAGTTCACCATTTTGTTTCAACCGATTGGAACTTTCCAGATCGAAAAAACAAAAACAAAACAGATCTTGAGGGAAATGTTCAGGGATTAATGAAAATTTTCGGCCACACCGGTCTCGCAAGCCGGATGTTTTCTCTGATTTCGTGCAGTCTAGGAGCACCCTTGAAATTGTTGAACGTGTGAATCTGAACTTTGTGGTAATTTCGGAAATGGAGTGACCCATCTCTCGGCGCTTAGAATCATACCTCTTTTGAAGTCGCTGAAGTATTGATAAGCCAACATCAGATCTGCGAATGCTACTGCTTGAGATTGCGGAGATATCTGCAGTTTTGTACACGACAGTTGCGGGCAATTCCATTAACCACAAGGGTGTGGTGGCATGAAATCAACGTAGCACCCTTCTCAGTTTTTTTTTTTTTGGCATTTCAGTGTATAAAAGTAATTTGAGAATACGCAGCTTCTTGTTGTGCATTTCCATTTCTACCATCCTCTCCTCTCTCTTCTTGACTCAATTTTTTAACTTGATCAGTTTTGGATGTTTATGTAAGTGAATTTAATCTATTAATAAATATGTTTCTTAATCTTCAATTATTAAAATCTTAGCATTTCATTTCGGGACGCGCGGTAGTGGTACCATGGTAGTTAAAGAGCTGAGAATTATTGATATTGCATTTTCATTTTGTTTTTTTGTTTTAATTCAGAATTATCTTCAGGGATCTGAAACGTCCATGAAGTGAAGTTTTAATCAGTTTAATTCGGATATCGTTTTGTAATTTTGATATTTACTGTCCCGTCGTTGTTCAATGAATACTGGTGACTGATAAAGTTATTCCAAGAGATATGCCTTCTGCAGTCCTGTGCTATATAATTTGCTGACGTCGACATCGATATAAAATTGTTACATTATGCTGTTTTTTTCTAATATTAATTACAAGGATGAATAAGATAGTTTGCTAAAATATCCAGTAAGTTCTATGCTTATTTTATGCTACAGATATAATTAAGATTTTACGGCAAAATACTGAATAAAACAAAAAAAATGGGAAATTATTATCAGTTCAGCTGATAAATTCCTGTAATGTATGATAAGCATTTCGAATTCACTGAATTTCGTTAAAATTTTCTTAATTTGGAATGCTTTGACTTAAATTATTTAAAAAAATAATTCAGTCTATACACACCAAAACACTATAAAAAATACATTATAATTAACATCCATAAATATTCAAGAGCTTTCGAACCCCTTAGCAGAGCTCATTGTCAATTGCTAAGGAGACAAATTATGAATGAATTTAGATGAGGAGCTTGAGCGACGCAGTGACAGAAATTTGGCCTCACTGTTTCTCTAATGGAACTAAGTCCACTAAGTTGGGATGCTAGAAAAATTTTCTTTACATTCTCACCTACGAACAGTTATCAGATTGCCATTCAGAAGTTATCACATATCACAACAATGAATGGAATGAAGAGTAATTTCATTAAAGTTTTAGAGCTTCACTTTTAATCAGTACTAAATTTGCTCTATAATTGGAATTTAGTAATTAAATCAAAATTAACGTGGGGACCAAGTTAAAACTTCAAAGAAAACAATACAAAACCGCACAGTAACTAAAAAAAAAATCACTGAGCTTATTTTGGATATTTTGCTGGGAATCGGAGACGGCGTTTCGGGTTTCCACACCCTCTTCAGCCCGATCCTGCCCAGCATAACCCAGCTCAGTGAAAAGGGACAATACACTAAACGGACAAACAATTAAAACAATGACCCCTCAGTTCAAATAGATCAAAAAATCCAATTAACAATAATAGAGGGAAAAACAAATTCATGCTAGCAACTCTAGAATTGAGAATTCACGCTAGAATTGAATTTAGAGAAGATTGTTTTTGAACAAATCGGAGAAGAATATTCCGATTTTAAATGCAGGCATGGGCTGATAAGTAATTCTTATTAATCATGAAATTTAATTTTCTTTAAAAGAAATTCACGGTAGTTTTTAGCAAATTAGAAATACGAAACAATTAAGAATTTTTAATTTTTCATGTATATTTTTTATTTTGAGCAGTATTTCGAAAGGAGTCCTTCGAACAAATTGCAAAACGGAATGATTTTGCAGTTTCAAAAGACTCATTATACGCAATTTTTCAGGACTCAGGAAAGCGGATTTAACATGAGTTATTCGGAAACGATGAGAAATATCTACAGGTGGGTCTTCAGAGTGACAGAGAACTGTTTAAGTAGGGAAGTGGCACATGGATCCTTCTGCTGTCTTACGTGGAATCTTGAGATCGTGACATTTCTGTGGTTTAACCTCACCCTTCATTGTCTTAACAGAGGAAAAGGTCTGTAATGACTGGTTTCTGCGAAATCTAATGCAGAAGATGTTGATGAATAAGGAAATCGTGAGGATCCATAGTAGAAATCAAGGACCTTTTAAATGTAGGATATGGATCTTGGTTTTATTTGACTTCGTGAAAAAAGATTCAATCAAATGCAAAGGCTATTAGTTTTTACAAGAGAAATAAAGTAGATTTATCCAAGCCTATTCATCTGCACGATTATTTATAGAATGCATCTCTTACATCAGTTGTCAAATTTGACCTCAAAAATAATGGAGAAAAGGGACAAGAAAACAGGATGTTCAAATAAGAATGCCTTTTTGAGTCGAGCTGATACTCTGGAACGACCATTTCGAGCTTGTTGGGCTCTCCTCAGCGAGAGCTAATCAGCCAGTGCAAGACTCAAAAGGCGCACGAGGGGAAGAATAGGGAATTCATGATGGAGACAGTGACCCCTCAATAACTAAAAGTAGGAAAATAAAAAACAAGAACAAATATGGAATCCAAATCCTTGGGTACCACTCAGACTACCACAAAAGGTATTTAAGGTGAAAACAGTAACAAACAAAAGGTAGTTAAGGTGAAAACAGGATGTTTCACGGAAACTTGCAGTTCTCTAATTAGTTAATCATGGACAATTGGCATTTATCATTTTTTCTGGGTTTTGTATGTTACATGATAACTGGAAACCCACTATGTACTAGGGGTCATTTTTTACAATTCCCGAAATAAATAGCCTACAAATCTTAGCTCAAATAAACTTTAGCACAACCTTTATTAGGTTTTGACACGCGTGAAAACATTAGAAAAATTCATACAAATGCAAAAATTCTAGCTGTAAAATATAGTTGTAGAATATTAGGGAATCAACATTTCCAAAGAGTTTTCTTAGAAATTGGATTCTTGCCCAATTGAACAAATGGAAAAATCTACAAAATATTCTTCGGCGAAGTTAAAATATATTGATACGGAACTATTCCATTAGTCGACAATATCCTAAGATTTTTTTTTTCAAAGAATAGCTTTTTTCTACAAATGCCGACCTACTTTCATCAAGTTCCAGACTTTCAAAAGATAACCAATTGAGCAGACGCAGGATTAAGCGATTGGAAATCGCCCAGTTTATATATCTTTTCCGTAAAAATAAGCTCAATATGTTTTTATGAACGAAGAATGAAACAGAGATGGAAGATAGCAGTTAAAATTCTGGAAATTGATGGTAATTTAAATAATGGACAAAAAAAAGCGTTACCTTATTTTTTCCTGTAAAATTACTTTTTTTATAAAAAGCATTCTTCTTTTTATAAGTTGTTGTTATTAAGTAAACTTCAATTGTTGCTTGTTCAGTCAAAAATTCAAATAACCTGTTTTTAAGACATTTGCATTTTCTTAAAAAATTATATTTTTTACAAAAAAAAAATCTCTGATAATAACCTTGAATAAGACTCTTCACGATTTTAAATCAATACAACTCAAATATTTTTATTAAGATTATTCGAAGCCATTTTTGAAAGAATAACATAAACTTTTTGATTTCGAAATCACTTTTCTGTTCTGAAACATTGCCAGTGTTTAGTTAAAAAAAGAACTTTAGATTTTTATTGATTTATTTATTGTTACAGTTGCTGTCATTTGTATCTGAAGCTTACTTTTTTTTTTCTCTCTGTATAAATTTACTATTTCATTTATAGTCGTTGAGGCAGTTTCTTGGAAGTCGCGTGTCTTGGCTCCTTTTAATACAACATCCAATAACTGATGAAAGAAACATTTGATGACCTTCCTAAGAACCAACCACATTCCACAAGTTGCTTCTTCTTTTTCTCCTTTTTTTCGTGACAGAAAGAAAAAGCAAAAGGATTTATTTTTTTTATTTTACTCCCATACATTTTCCAATTAAAGTTGAAATAACGAGATAAAAAGCTGACTTTTTTTTCTTTTACTTGTATTTCAATAAATTGTAGAAAGTTCTGCAACATAAAATTTCGTCTCGAAAAGTAACAACAATTGATATTTTATTTCGGCCCAACAGATTATTTAAATCAAGATTAAATACTAAACGTGCTATATTAAAATTAACACATTGCCAACTATATTAGCACTTAAAGATTTCAACGAAAAATAAGACAATTACATATAAATATAAACCAAATATAAGAAAACGTCGCTGTTAGAGGCCTTAATCCAGGTCGTTTATTTTTCTTTTTCTTTTGTTTACTTGAAAATAGAATCTATTACGGGATTCTGAAACGTACGTCGTTGTGGTTTATATTTATATGTAATTATTTTTCGTTGAATTCTTTAAGTGCTAATATAGTTGGCAATGTGTTAAGATTATTTAAATGTTACTATACTGTTTAATGTTACTCTAGCCTTATCTTATCAGAAGATTACAAAATTCTATACTCTTTGCAATATAATTTTATTTATTTATTTTATTCATTCATTGCAATCATTCTAATTTCAGGAAATCTAAGTCTGTACAATATGGTATATTGAAATCACAGCAGCGTGATCATTTGACTCATATAAATTAAGAAAGATTAGGAAAAAACAAACAAACAACAACTTAGAAAATTGTAGTAATATGTTCACTTCAAATATTCACATAACAAGACCCTCCCCTCGAAATTAGTTGTTCAAGCGGACAGTGACTATTCCAAACTTATAATTAATTAATAATTAGAGTTGTTTATTTACCGTGCTAATAGCGCTTTAAAGATGTCAAATAGAGGTACTTTTTAATTCTAGGAGGAGTTATTTATATCAAAATCAATTGAATAACATTCGTCTTAGCTTTCTGCTGACGATTATTAAGACTGCTAGCTCCTTAGCTGTAGGCCCCAACATGTCTCAAAATCGTTAGTTATCTTGCATTTGAATAAACTGTACAAAATATTATAATTTCAGCGCCCTAAGACAAGCAATTCTTCCAGTTATCATAATTATGACCCTTTTACTTCAAAGTGTTTTTATAGTTTTAGTTTCTAATCCCTCGCGTATGTTCGAAACAAACAAAATCCTTCGTTTTAATGTCTAAACGGATATTTTGTTTTGGGCTCCTTGTGATAAGTAGTTTTTGAGTTGGGTTTTCCATCACAAATGATATAAGAACAATATTTCGACTTTAAATTGTATTAAAAAGTTTTTTTTTTTTCTTTCTTTCTTTCTTTTTTGTTTCATTGGTTTTCAGTTTCCAATATTAATTAAGTTAAAAGTTAAAGTGTCCCTCTACAGGCCTGGACAGGCCTTTGGGGCGCGGAAGGTCAGGCTCCCAGCGTTTCGTGACCAGCGGGGCATATTAATTAAGAAGGATTGTAAATATCTGTCTAACTTGTAAGCTTGGATTTAGAGATTAAAACAATGTACATTTAAAAAAAAAATATAAAGATATATGACGGAATTTCTGTTTTCCTGAGTGAAGTTTTTTTTTTTTTATTTTTGTTTTTGTTTTTTATTTTGCAAAATTCCTTATTATTTTACAAAAAGCATGTTAACTAAAATAATTCAAAAATAAATCAATCAGTTATTTTCGATGATCTTTTTTAAAAACTTAGTAATTAAAGAGATTAAATTAAATTCAGTTACAAAGCGATTTGTCAAACTTACGCCTGTCAAGAGACGAAAACTATTCATAAATGACTTTTTTTTTTTAAATTTTCTACTTGTTAACAAATTAGTTTATGATAATACAATGACGTCATTTGCGAACGACACTAACTCTACTAAGTACTTATTAATATTATTAAAACACTGAATACTGAAGCAGTTATAAATATTGTGGAAGATATCAGAAAATCACTCAAAATTTCTTGAACAACTTTGCCTTTCCTAAAATCCATCCATGATACGATAGAAATAATTTGAGATATAAATGATTTAAAAGAACTGAAATGTTGAGTTTGATACCATCGTAATGCTAGGCGAATACGTAGCAATCTGCGGCAATATTGTGGGACAATATTGCTCATTTTTATTGCTGACAACCGTTGTCAGTTGATCACGCGCGAACACGTAGTTTTTCAGAAACGAATATTGTCCTGACAATTGATGGTTACGGCGCTTCTCACTAGAGAGAGCTAAAGAGAGAGCGTGTTTTCGTACAGAATTGCTATAGTATTAAACGCCATTCCTCTTTAAAAATCAATTACGATTCTTTCATTATCAATTGACAAAATGTTGTTGTTGGAATTATCTGTTTTGGGCCGACCCATTTTGCTGATTTTTAAGCCTTGTTTCTCAAAGAAAATGGCCGGCGTGAGTGACTGAATTTCCGATGTTCAAAGTATCGCCTCCTTCGACGTCAGCATTGACACGTGATTTAATCCGTTCATATGATTCGCTATTGTTCCAGCAATACGTTGCGACAACTGAAATTGCTCCTTTTTTTCCGACAATCTCAATTGTCTTGAAATGGGCAATCTTGGACAATATTGTTCATTTTTATTGCTGCAAACGGTTGTCAGCAATGAAAAGGGGCAATATTGTGGGACAATATTGTCTCATATTGCTACGTGTTCGCCTACCCAAAGACAATCAAACATGACAATCATCTAGCAAATATCGCCTCCGTCACGCTAGCCAAATCATTCTCCCGTTATTATGTCGTAATTTAAATATATCGTCTTGTTATGCAATTTATTAGTTTGCTTAAATATTCAGTAACTTCGCGTGGATGACCAAAAAAAAAAAAAAATAAAAAGCTCATTAACAATTTAAAGCTCGTTAATAAAATCCTCTCTAGTAATTCATTGAATATATATTTTATTGTATGTTTGCTGTAACCTACATATTATTCTTCCGTTCAGCGACTTTCTTACTGTTTGGTTGTGATATGAAACGCATCTTTGCAATAAACGAGGCAATTGTAACTACATATTTCCCAGCTTCACCGCTAAGCGCCACTGTCGATCACCAGCTTTGTAAATACTATGATATATGCTGTAAAAGACGGTTGGGCTGAAATGATTGATTTAAGAACGTTTGCACATTCTTTTCACGAACTGGAAATAACAGAGGGAAGACTTTTCATACGCATTACAGAATTCACCATCCCATAAGGAAACGGAATGAGCTGCTCATTTAACTAATAAATATCCCAAAGGTAAAATGACTGTGTTTAAGAGTGGTATGAAATTGATATTTCCTTTGAAAACCAGTTCCTTTCTACTTTTCATTATCCATAATAGTCTTGAATCTACCTAAATCTTTATATTTTAAATGCTAATATTTTGCATTAGTCATCTTTTAAAGTTACAATAATCTTTTCACATTTCCTGATTAAAAAAAAAAGAAAAAACTGCAAACTTTTTTTTTCATTCCTTTTACATCCACTGTTTGAGCTTTCCAGTGAAGTGATTCAATCCATGTTTCTGCTTCCGTACTTTCCTATTGAGAAACACTAAGCAATGTGAAATTTTGCGCCAAATCGGACAAGATGTCCCTTAAATTGACATCCAAAAGATTTCGTTCGTTAAATACAAAAAAAGTATTAATTTGCATTAAAAAATGCAAAAGATAATCTTTATACAAAGATGATTGAAACACTATTTTTCATAAATGATGCATCGGATCCATATTATTTGTACTAAGAGCAGATCTGAATTTAGTGATTTTATTCAATCAGTTCTGTTGCTCAGGAATTATCAGGAAAACCTGATTTGCTGATTATACGGGGCCAGGGGCGTATATAAGGGGGGGGCCGAGGGGGCCCGGGCCCCTCCCGAAATAATGAAGATATGTTCTCTCAACGTTTTTTTTTGGTTGAAAAGATAGGTTTTTATTGTTTTTTTTTTTGGTTGAAAAGATTTTTTTGGCCGGGCCCCCCCCCCCCCCGAAATAATGAAGGTATGTCCTCCCAACGTTTTTTTTTTTTTTTTTTGGTGGAATAGATAGGTTTCCATGGGGTGTCTACTTAATTGTATTAATCTTGGGCCCTCCCCCGAAAATATATTCTGTATACGCCACTGTACGGGGCCTAATAAAAAAGTGATCATTCCTCAACAGCACAACCGATTTCAGGGATTTTTATCACTAAATTTTCCCTTTGCCAAATATTATCGAAATCCGACGTATCATTTCGAGAAAGTGAGACAAAATTACATTTCTCCTCATAAACAATCCATTGGATGTCCAAATTACTTGGCGCACAGATGAAATTTGAGGAGGCGGTAGTTTTACACACAGAAAACCGGAAGTCGTTGAGGAAAAATCTATACGATTTCTATGGCTATATTGTTGTCACAGTGACTTATCCATTGGATATTCATTTGGCACGCAGTTGGGAGTTTGGAAGTTTGTTGTTTTTAGATAAAAAAAAAAAAAGGAAATCAATCATGTTACTAAGAAATGAGCAAAAAGTTTATGTTCTTATTTTAAGTCTTGCAGGAAAATTCGAGCTGAGTAATTCAAACTTAAGTAGATGCTTTGAATTGCAATGCATTTAAAGATAATTTTAATTTCGCGTTTTTTCCATTTTCTTAAATTTTTACTTTCTCCATACGATAATAATAAGAAAATGTAGTAATTATAAAAATGACGTGCGAAAACGAAATATTTTAAGAAATATAAAAATATAATTTTAATTTCAAAAACTGGTAGACTATATAAAATTCGTTGTTAATTTTTCTAAATATCTATGTCCCGATTTCAAGAGAAATTCATGTTGTTCGTTCTCCAGAAAAAAGTTAAATTAATTTTTTTTTTCAGTGTATGTGGGGATGTCTTTTACTAACAATCTTTGTGGACACGATAACTCAAAAAATAACGATCTACACCAACTTCTTATTTGACTTTAAGCTTAGATCTAATTTGATGTTGGCATTTGCAGACCCATTTATGGACTACTTTACATAAACGTCGAAATGCCTAAAGAAATAAGCTTAATTTAAAGATTAATACATAAAACATTACAGTTATTATTTTAATAATATTGTACAATTCTCACTTGATTCTGATATTTGCAGCCTGGTTTGTTTCCCACTGTAGAACGTGAGCCAAAATACTTGACCTTAAGCGATTCTAAGAATAAAATACACTAACTTTCATCAAATTTCAAAATTTCATTAGATTACATTTGGTGTCAATAAATCCAACTATAAAGTCAAAATAGGAGCCAAAATAATTAATGTGGGCTTTTACTTTAAAATTTGAGCCAAGATGTTATGCCCTTAAATAATACAAAGAATAATGCTTTAATAAACATCAAATTTTGTATTTGAGAAGTTAGTTTTACTGCTTAATTATCATTGAATTTTGTTGATTTTTAAGGTCCACTTTTCTTGGGGCCCAAAGTTTTGCCCTTTTGCTTCTTAATCCTTGTAACTGCGTTCCAGTTTGGGGAACTACGATCAGATTTAATGTGTCTAAGGTTGATGTCAAGAGCTATTTTTTGAGACTAATCTTTGTGATTATTTTTTTTTATTTATTTGTACTCCGAAACTTATACAGAGTGGGCATAAAAGAATGCTGGGGTTTCAAAGGCATGTATTTTCTGTATTGTTTAAAGGTTACAGTCATGACAATTGGAAGTGCAACTATTGATGTACGCACTCAAAGTATCTCTATGCAGTGGCGTCACTAGTGGGGTGCGGGGGATGCGGACCGCACCGGGTGACAGCATCACAAGGGGTGACACCAAAATGCTTTTACAAGGTTTTCCTTTTTTTTTGGTTGAATAGATAGTTTTAGGTTTTTTTTTTTTGTTTTTTTTTGGGAGGGGGTGACACCGTGAGCTACCGCACTGGGTGACACCAACCCTAGTGACGCCTCTGCCTCTATGTGTAATATTTCGTCCACTGGCACACATCCAAGCGGTAGTCTTAATTCCTGCCAGACTCGATGAAGCATTTCCGGTGTGATGACCGGACCTAACACCACGTAACTTTTTCTTACGCAGGTACGTGAAAGACAACGTGTATGTATCTCTTAATGTCCAGATCTATCAGTGATATCAAGGAACTAATCAACTTTCAATTGAGAGATGTCATGACTGTATCCGTTAAGCAATACAGAAAAGACAATGCTGTCTTGAAACCCCAGCATTCTTTAATGGCCACCCGTATTTCCATAATATAGAGAAAGCTGCTTATTTAAATAAAGATGTCGGTTGCTGTAAAGCTAGTTTGCTCCAATTCGTTGAAGACCTGCTGTTATCTTTAGCTAAACGTTTCTGGATTCTTTAGCACATCAGATTTATTAAATTAGATAAATTTTTAAAATTGCATATTCATTAGTTCATCATCTTAACACACAGAAATCAATTAAATATCACGGTTAAATATCAAAGTTCAGAAATAAAAGACAAGTTAGGTAGATAACATGTTTATTAGCCCTATGTTCAAAATATGACAGTAAGGTGTACACTTATGGATTCACAGTAGGTAGTTAAAGTTCCTTCCACCAACAGTAATCCACCCCTCACAACGTCGATGCATGGATTGACGAACATTTGCAAAAAATGCGAGGCTTTTTGTGGACACATCAGCTGCAACAGCTACTCTTGCGACGAGGTCAGAGTCAGAGGCAATGGGGGTCTCCTAAACGATGACTTTTAGGAAAGCCCAGAGGAAGAAATCAATGCAGGACAACTCACACTGCCCAACTAATGTGCTGCTAAATAGTGCCCTCTAGCATATTGGAGGGTGTTTGAGGACATATGTTCCACTATGAATACAGTTTGTTTTGGGGTTAAAATTGCTTTTACGGTTCACCTCGTGCTTCGGTTCGGAGCGATACACCACGTGGTTTTCATAATTTATTTTTATTGGTTTGTTTGTGCGGATTGATATCTTTTCTTTTAATTATTGTTATTTTGTTTTTAATTACTGTTTTGTCACGTGGTTTCTGTGTTCTTTTTCAACTGCTGCCAAACAACATGGATGCTTCTGATAGATTAGGTCGCGGTAAATGTCATTTTGTGGATCTGGCAGGTTTCAGAGATGGGCGTAAGAAAGATCAATTTCAAAATTACTTAGCTGAATTCATGTGGCGTCAACAATTTGAAAGAAACTTAAGAAACATGTTTCAAGCGTTCATTAAGGCAATTACAACAATGTCTCCTCCACAGATAGAAGACATACAAACATAAGATAAGTGTCAATTATCCACCAAAAACAAATTTCATCCTAATGAGTTCCGTAGGAACGAATCGTTTACTACAATTAACTTTAGATTAGGTCCGCTCAGCTGCAGGATGTATATATTGAAAAATAACCCTTCATTTTTCAACCTTTCCAGATGTACGCCATCTTGAATGTAGTCCTAATGCAGCGATTACATCACAACTTCAAAAAAAAAGCTCCTTCATAAGGTGAACCGTAAAAGCAATTTTAACCTGTTTTTGTATCCCTGACCTACCTTTAAAGTTTGCACATGGAATTTTGAATTATGATGTATATAAGACATACAATTAAAACAATTTGACGAAATTTAAAAGGCAATCAAAATTTAGAAAATTACTAGAACAGAAAATAAGAAGTTTCCGAAAGAACTTAAAGCCTACTTTTCTTACAAAATTTGACTTTTTGTTTTTTAAGTCGTGAAAACTAGTAAGATGTCATCTCCGCGATTTGTAAATTTAAATACATGTCCAATAGAAATACGTTACACTTTGAAATTTTTCTTTTGCCGAAAATGATTTAATGTTCAAATACCAATTGAAAATGCTTAAATTCAATTAATTTTAGACAAATTCATTACAATATTTTTTTAGATGCGGCTATTGTTTTCCGCCAGTGATGATTTTGTATGGGAATGAATAATGTTTGCGTGCAAATTTCTCCACGAGATTCACTGGGAGAAGTTTTCTATTGGAAGAGAAACAATAACATTCATGCATTTGAAAGCAATTGGCGGTTGCAGTCGATGGCAAACGCAAAAACAATTAAAAAAAATGATCGTCGACATGTTTTGTAAGTTGCAGTCTTGCTGAGCCTGATAAAAGGAAAAGTGTGTGGTTTTGCTGTGTATCGGAAGCAAGAAATAGTCAGATCTAAAATGAATCCGGAAGGAATAAAGATCCAGAGAACCGTAGATCGTTGCTAAGGCAACAGTCAAAGATTCCTAAGTAAATCCAGAAGCGAACTAAAAGACGAGGTAAAAGCTGTCTGTAACTCAACCTAAGTGATTGAACTTTAGTTTCCGATATTCACATTGTCTATCTCCTGCATATTCTACAAATAGGAGCATAATCTGTTTCTGAAAATAAACCTATATATTTCAAACATTTTCAAATAGAATTTGATTGGCCATTGCTTATCCCTGAATATTAATGGTTCCTAGGTCACGTTTTAAGATCTATTCTATGGTTCAAAGTTCCTAGGGAAAACAAACTCATTTACTGATTTTATGATTTTTATTTTTTAGGTATCTTTCATTGTTAATTTTTTTTTTCAGATGATTGAAGGGTTTTTAAGAAAAGTAAAGGATTTTTTTTCCTGATGTTTTTTAATCTCGTTCATTTCATATGTATCCATTTATTTTCAGAAACGAAAGAAACTTTTCATGTTTTGTTAAATTTTGATTTTGTTTTTTTTTCCCTCGGAAAATAAGAAAAAAAAATATATATTTATCGCGCTTAGGGTCTGCTGCCGGTAAGTACGGTAGTTCCAAGGAGCCAGATTGGCAGTTGATTTTTTTTTGTCAGCAGTTGTAACAGAACGAAAGATGAAAAATATACATTATTATTGTTGACTAGATCTGCTCGATTCATTTTGTAATTATTGTTTTCTGTTCTAATTCTAATCTGTATTCATTGATCCCTCATGAAACATGTGCTGAGTGGCCCAATCATGTAATCTGTTCTAGGGATGGGTACAGAGTTCCGCACTACAGATGTGAAGATCTGGTGCATACTTACAGAATTTTTAATCACGATATTGACCGTTTCCATCTGATTAGAAATAAGAATTCCATTTAAGAAAGGACCAGTTTCATTCAGTGTTATCATTAAAATATGATATAACATACCAAAAATTTTAAACTTTTGTATGTAATGTCGTCCTTTAATGGGAACTACCGGATACACGTTAAACTTACCTTCATTATGTGTTACTTTTAAGATTCTTATAAATCTGTAATGACTGCATTGACGATTCAGCCTTCTAACCTTCTGAGCAAAGTTTCTCTGAGGAAATGTCTGTTACATACATTTGCAGTTCAAGTTACTTGTTAGCGTAGATTTGTAAGCATTTTTTCTAATTGAGCTGTTTGGTCGAATACAATAGTTGTTTGTATATTTCGTCTTTTTTTATTTTTTTTAGTTTCAAACAAAGCTCTTTCATTGTACTGCTTTTCGATTGATGCCCAACCAAATTCATGTAAATTATCACAAAATTGTAATACTGAAATACCTTTTTTTTTTTCTTCCACTCTTACGAAATATCGAATAATTTAATATGAAATCAATGGTTTTCTTGCACTTCTGAACTCAAAACGGAAATTCCTTTAGAGTTTTCCATTTTTGGTAAATAATGGCCCCAGACGATGGAATGTTCCGGAAAAAAAAAAAGAGGGTTTGGGTGAAGGTGGGGCGGAAGCAGCCAGTGTGGAGAATCGCTCCAAATTGGTAAATAAGAAAGCTGAGGCGATGCTTATCAAGTGTGTGGGAAGCCGCAACCCACTCACTTTGCATTGCTCCGGCAAAAAATAATTCCAGCTATTATTATTATTACGGGGATTGACCGCCTTCCGTACGTGTTTATGACTGGACTTTTCCCATTCCGCACACCTCGGTTCCTCCCTGCGACGGATAATAAGATTGCGGACAACACAGAGATTGTTGCTGCGATCATTGTAATTTCCCAATTAAAATCTGTCATCATTATCGTAGGCGTCTCGCATTACACTGATGCTGGCAGATAATATTCAAAGGTCCAAGGTTACCGCTGTCTATTGAAATAACTAAACTTCACTTTCCTGAAATTGTTGGAGGTGTGGGCGGCACATGACGTCCCAATCATTTTCTCTTCTCTAAAAGACTAGACGTGGCTAAGAGTATGTTCTGCATTTGTTTTCTTTTATTATAGTAAAGTGAAGAGGGGGAAAAAAAATCTCAAGAAGAGATTACGCCGTCGTTATGGAATTATTTCTTAATTCAATTTCTTTTATAATATAGAAAAATTACAGCTAAGGAAGCGTTCCATGTCATAAAACACGTTTTTAATTAATCTATTAGGAATACAAGTGTTCATTTTTCAGTACCACTTATTCTTTTTTTTTTTCTGTTTTGCTTTTAATCTTTATATAGATTAAATTTTAATTAAACATTGTAAATTATTTCTTATAAAAGAGTACTCTTTTCTTTTAATAAAAATTAACATCCTGTTAATATTCAGTTACTGGATGATCTAAAACATTAGGTTTTTTTTCTTATCTCTGAAATCTTGAAAATTTCATGGTCAGTAGAGTCGAGATTCCTGAAACCCCTTGATTCAAAGACGGGTTAAGTTTAATCAGTGAAATTTCATTATTTCCATTGCAAATAATTACGTTAATAGCGGAAACCGTTTGTCGATGCCCCTCAGTGTTCTCCTGTTAAATCTTGTATGAATCACCATCGTATTGTATGCTAATCTTATATCAGCTAAACGTTTCGCTTTTCCCACCAAAGAAACAACCGTTTAAAAAAAAAAAATCCAATAAGTAGTAATTCTTCAATCTTGAGATAGCCTTTCTTTGACATTTTTATTTATTTATTTATTTATTTATTTATTTATTTTTGGGATTCGCCTCTTATTAGCTGCTCACAAGACTGAAGAACAATTATGGTGTATAACGTGGGTGTTAAGAAAATCAGGGAAGTGCTTATCTCTTCGGGTTTTTTTTTTAATAATCTTTATTTTGATTGTTATTATTCTTTTCTTTATTTCTTAATTCATTCCTGGAAATATGTTAATTTCTAGTCATCATCAAATTACATTCGTTCATGCAGTTGAGATTGTCAGCACTATTTCTAGAAAACAAATTAAACCTGCAGTTCGTTAAGCTAGGAAGAAAAAAATACCTATGAGAATGAATCATTTTCAAACTAAAATATTATTTAGAGGTGTTCAAGGAAGAAATAATAATAAATACTCCACGAATTAAATTCCCTTAAATCCATAAAATACTATGACCTTCCCATGTTGAGTCAATGAGAAAAGATGTAATCTATAAGCAGAACTAAAAAAAGATAAAAAAAATAATCCCCGAAAAGTTACCTTTGATCAAAAAAATTCTTCTTCTTAATAAACAAAGTTCTCTTACTAAATTTATTCTTGGAGGTGCAGCTATATTTCTTATACATATTAAAATAAACTAGGGAAAATAGTTATTAAACCCTTACTTACAATTAATCTTCGTCTTTGTAACCGCTCATAAATAATATTTGAAAGACAAAATATTCCAGACGAACATAATCCATGAGCTACTATTATTACCAAACTATCCACAAATCCCCAAACTGAACATGTCATAATATCTCCTAACACTATTCCTAAAAGAGCTACAGAAGAATAAGCAATCAAAGACTTAATATCCCACTGTCGCAAACATATTAATCTTACATAAATACCCCCTACCAAACTTAAACCAATAAAAATTCATCTTGTTCTAATAATTTTCGTTAAATAATCTGATTTATTCGAAGAAGGCCGTATCCTCCTATTTTCTTAATCTGAATAGATTAAGAAATCTGAATAATATAATACATACATCTTAATCTGCATAATATAATGCATACATTCTAATAACATGAACCTCATTCAGGGACTATCAATAACATGTTACCAATAATGTAACTATTCTCATATTATGACTAGTACTTCCTCGGATTCTTTTATATTCTTTACATTTAGGGCCAATTTGTTTTTAGCTTCATATCTTACAGTTGTTTGGTTTCTTTAAATTAAATTCAAAATTTAAATCTTTTGGTAAAAAATCCTTTGTATTACAGAGATTGAAATTATGTTTGACCTATTAACCTTAAATCTTATTCCATTTTTGGGGGAAATAAATGGGACAAATTCCAGTTAAAGGCCATTTTAGAAGGGGCATTCTGCTTTTTGACCTCGATACCTTCTATTTTCAGTTTTTTTGGTCAGCTATAGTAAAATATATCAGTGCAATGTCTAAGCATTCTAATATAACAAACATTATTTGTTATCTCCAAAAAAAACAGTCCTTTGTCTTCAAATAACTGTAGACTTTATGTATTTGTAAATCAAAAATTTTATTAACATTTTAAAATTTGTCATGAAACACCTCAGGAATCTTGTTTGATTTTAGAAAAAGAAAACGCTTTCCTTAATATAATATATACCATCTTCCGTAGAGGTGTTTTATACTAGTTAGGCAGTTTCCTATTAAGCAGAATTGGTCAAAAATTCGAACTTGGATAAAAAAAAGTAAAACTCAAGAGCCAATTACTTCCGATTTACGTCTTCATAGAAGCTTGAAACAACTGCTTGAAATGGTAATTTAAGTAAATATCAAGAACAAAGGATATCAAGATATGAAATAAAATTTATAAATAAAATTGTATTGGAATCAATAAAAAAAGCATTAACCATTAATATTCATCAACACTCCAGTAGTCCAATTTTAAAAATAAGCTAAAGAAAATCCTCAAGAAATTTCAAATGATAAAAATATTCTAGTAATTCTGCACAAAATCTTCAGTAGATTAAAAATTCAAACTGGGAAGATTTAATTTTTTGCAGTTTTCGCAACACTTCGCCAGAACCGGAAGGACGAGTGTCATCTACAGGAAGTGGACGTCCTTTGCTAAAGAGAATAGAAGTTGATGTTTTGCCAAATTGCCTTCGACTCACTTGATAGCAGAGGATCGCCACTCGATTCAGTTCATAGATGCTTTCTCAGATCATCAAACCGGATAAACATATCATCAACATGAACTTGTTTGTCTTATCGGAAGAAGGAGAATATCTCAACGAAGAAGACTGAAAATTAAAATCTCCTCAGAAAATTTTTATCAACTTCTTAACTATTTATAAACATCTATCAAAGGCAGAAAAACAGGGAAGAATAAAAATATAAACCTCTTACTATACAAATGTTGCCTCTTCTGTAGCGTTAGTGAGTTCAGTAAAATCAGTACTGGAATAGATAAACGTGGATATAAGTTCAAAATTCTGCAGTTCTTTTAGTTGTTCATCAAAACGTTTACTCTTAGTAATAGCTATGTCAAAACTATTTTGATAAGGGAATGACAAGAAAAAGAAATTCTCAATAATCATGAGAATTTATTTAAAATATTGAAATTTTAAAATATTTTATTTATTGAAATTTGTATTCATTTTGTTTTTTTAATCAAATTAATAAATATTGTTTTACTAATAGTGATACTAATAATAACATTTACTTTAATGCTTAACACAATAATAACACAGTTGAATAAATAGAATACGTACGATTCCAGAATAATGGGGATTTTACCCATTATTTACTTGGATTCATGAGTGTAATTACCATCTTCAATCACTATCTTTTATTTCTGAATTGTCAGATAAAATGAATTTTGGCACAACTTTTATACTGTTATCTATTAACTTTGTTATACATGGATTTATTTAACTAAAAAGACTTTTATAGGCCTTTTTTTTTCAAGCAGTTATTCTACAGACGAACGATGATGAAGCGAACTAGAACTGAATGAATTAAGCGAACAGGATGATTCAAAGAATTGTGCAATTAAAAAAAAAAAAAAAGTCCTATGTAAACTTACACGTAAATGATTTTTTTTTTCTCAATTAGGATTAGGAGTGTCCTAATCCAGAATTTATTACTGGGTGGAACATAACAGTGGTAGATTATCTTTCTAATTCAGATTTATAGAACGTTATTGCAACGATCGTCAGATTGTTTTATTTATATTTTAGGAAATCTATTTCTTTGGGTCATTCCTGTCTTTAATTGATGGAATGAGGAACTCTTCAATATAGACATCACTTAATTTTGCTATGAATAAGGACACCAGGAAGTTATGCTTTGTGAAAATTAAGAAAAAAGATAGAAAAAAATACGAACATCATTACTAAAGAAAAAAAATAACTATTTAATAATAATTTTAATTATTTTTAATTTAAGGTTTGACTAATTAAAGAATTTCTAATGGCTACATTTATAAAAATGCGAATTTGGTTAAATTACTTCTGGTCATCTTAGTTTTCTTTATTGTGTTTTTTTGTTTCCAATAATCGGTTAAATAAGAAATTATAATTTTATACTAATTAAAGTACAATTACCTGTCGGAAGTCCTTTGTTCGCTTCTTTATTAACAATTGACTGGAGATAAACCTTCATAAAATGACGGAAGGGAATTTTTATCACCAATTGAAATAACTGTTGTCCCAAAGGCGAAATAATTTCCAATTTACTAACAACAAAAATTTTACTAACAACAAAGGCGGCTAAAATTTGCCCTAAAACTTATTTATTTCAAAGAATAAAATAATTTAAAACATTGTATATTCTACTTCCATTAAGAATATTACTGTTTTACAATTAAAATGATACTAATAAACTTGTTAACGTCGAGGACGAGGATAAGTCTAATGTTGGCTTTTTTTTTATATTACAATGATATAAACATTATTACAGAAAATGAGAGTCCGCAGTTTGACTCCAATCGAATCTGAAGGTGTCCACGTATTATATCATAATCAAAGGTAGACAGTGTTCCTTCAACATTTTCCTTATACTCCTTAAAATCGAAATTTAGTAAAATATTTCTTTCTTCCTTTATTACAATTCCACAGGAACATTGACAGTACCGTAGTATTTGGAGCAAAATTCATATTGTTTCTTGTTTTTAAACAGATTAGCGAACTGATAACAAATAAAAATTCAAAAATTATCAGTTTCACTAACTGATTACCTAACAGTGCTGCATACGTTTTGGCTATTCTGTATATCTTATATTACTTTATTAGTATTGTACGCTGTATGCCTTTGCAGAAATACCTTCAATGGCACAGTTTAGTAACATAAGGCAATTTATTACAATACATTCCATGTAGCGGACGATATTGAAACAAAAGTAAAACACAACAGCATTTACGTATTTTCTTTTTTTTTTTTTGGGAAATTTGATAATAGTTATTTTGTAAAGAGTTTGCCTGGAACCACAAAGCTGTGTTGTTCCTGGGCTGAGGAGTAAGAATGGTTTGCAGAGGTGTCCTTAGGATGGCGCTGTGCTTTGATATTTTATGACTTCCTGCAATAAAGATGGTGTATCAGCATCATTCGATCCCGACAATTTCTACCATAAGAAAGATATTAAAGAATCCGTTTGCTTTCTTTCTTCCAACTGGTGTAGTAAAACCAAAAATTATTTCCGAGGGGAGAAATAAATAGGGGTAATTTATTTAATGTAAACTATCGCTTCCAGAAAAACCCTTTCATTACCAATAATCCATCCAAATGTTAATCGGCACATTTTTCTTACAACATCTGCCCTCCTTATCACGATAGCGAACACATTCACTATAATTTCTTCTTAATCACAAAAAGCAATAACAGATCCAGCTTCAGGATTCAGGTGTTTGTATTTGGTCAGATCTAAGCCAAATCCTAAGATCTAAATCGAATTTTCTCATAATCGACTTAAATGGAGGATATTTTACTGAATTGTTTGTTTAAGGTGTAATGAAATACTTGCTGCAATAGCAGTTTTGTCAAAGTGAGAGTATTAATGCTATTGAAACACAGAATATTATTACGTCATAGTGGCTTGTTTGAATTGTTTTAATTAACAAGAGGGCTCAAAATTATTAGTCTCTTGAGCTTTTAAACTCTCCCTACAAATATTTAATGTAGATACTATTTAATGGCTTAATTAAAAACTTAAATTTCCTGCAAAACATTGTCTGTTTTTTCCCTATAAAATTCAACAATTTTTTTAGCTGAAATTTGTCAGATTTTCTTTTTATTTCTTCTATATTGAAGTAAGTAGATTACACTGAAGGGCATGAACTTTTGTTAATTTTTTTTTCGTGTGGTAGGACGGAATTTTTTTGTTTTTCTTAAATAGACTTAAAAAAAAAAAGCCTTGTTAGTTAACATTTTAGTTAACTAACGATAGTTAGACAAAGGTCGAAATTCATCTCTTTATATTGATGTCAAAAAATAGTAAACAAGATAACAACAACAACAAAAAAGTAGCTCACTTATTTTTCTTAGATGTAAATTTTGATTATTACTCGGATATCTGCTTCCTGCTAATTTTAGTAAAACACGCTGATCTAATGACTATTTCTGAATTTTTATCATGTGGGGATTCCAAAGTTGGTACGCCTACTACTATAACTTTAACTTTTTCCTTCATATTCTATTGTAAATGAGGTTGATTGATTGATTAATCATGTCTGGCTATTTGTTCTGTATCTGCAACATCTATTTTAGATTATAAATGTTTTTCTTGAACAATTGTGTTGTGGAATGTGATGCCATATTTCACATAAACAATTTCTATTTTTTATTTCTTTAAGATTTCAAGTGATTATTTTGAATTTATGATATTCTAGTTCCCTAATACATTCCACTGTGATTAAGCTGTAAGGATAGCAAGTACAGATAAAGACTAAGGCCTCAATTACATTCGCCGATAGAAGAGCATCCCTTCTAACCCACTTCTCTACGATTGCGGTTTCAGCGACAGATTAAGCTATTGTCTGAGATTCACAGTCCGTTTTTTTTTTAATGTGCTTCAGTTAAGTGATATTTGAATCGTGTAATTCGTTCATTAAAGCAACAATTAACAAAGTTATTTCTTTTTTTATTTTCTTTAATTTTTTTCTTTCCTGTTTTCTCCTTTTTTAAGGGATCGGGTTAATTGAAAATTGTCTATACTTTCCAATTTTAGTGTATTAATGGCTTTTAATTATATTTTACTTAAATCCAAATTAGACATATTTTTTTTTTATCAACGGACAGCAAAGCTGCGAAACACCTACGTATGTCTCAGCATTTGTACGTTTAGATTATGTTTTTGTAATTTCCAATGCATTTTCCCAGACAGAAAATGACGAATGGGTGCCAATGGTACACTAGTAGAGAGCACTAGTAATAATAATCATATTAAAGTAATAATTTTACGTTATTCACTTAAAAATCAAACCTCTACTCTCACTACAGACAACACGGAAAGTAGAGGTTTCTACGACCGTTAGCTCAGCTTTTATTATTTTCAAATTATTTTTATTTTGTTTTGATGGTAGGCGTTTGTCTTCACTTACTGTTTTCTTACGTCTAAATTAATGCAGTCTTAGGCTTATTTTTCTATATTTCTGTAGATTTACTCTTCCTTTTTTTTTTTTTTTAAATGACGACTTTTAATTAGCTTAGGGTTTGTTTGTTTCTTCTAAAATTATAATTGAAGTGAAGCCTATGTATAAGGAACCATCTTTTATTCTCATTCTCAAATATTTTTTAGTGTCAGACTATAGTAATTTAAAAAAACAATGTAGGCATTTGTAAAAATTATACAGTTTCTAAGTTGTTTTGGACTATAAATATTTAATAAAGGCAGCTAAGCAACTATGTAGAATAAATTTGACTTGCAGTTTGAGTTCCTGTGGTGTAGAAGGTAGTTGCTTTAACCTTGAACAGTTGGTTAAGTAGATTAAAAGAGAAATGCAAATCCAAAGAGGTAGGTGTTTATTTATGCGTCGCTAAATGCAGCTATTAATTAAGGATTCTCGTCAACAGATTAATGAAGTTAATTATCAACTAAATCTCCCTCCTCCATCTTTTTCAAATCTCCTCTCCAACCTACTTGTACATAAAGTATTTTCAGCTCCAGTTAACGAAATTCAACTCCATTTGTTATTACCTTGCAAATAGGATTATTTCTTAATGTAGAGTTAGGATGTGATAAATATCATTTGAATGAACCAGCTCTTGTTTTGTTATTAATGAATCATCTCGCCTTCTATGGTAAAGAAAGAAATGTAGTTTGTTTTAACATGACCAAACTCTTCGACGTGTGATAATGAGCCTTGGTGTTTAAGTTAGCTTATCAGCCTTAGAATCATGTAAGATGACGATCCTTCCTATGACTATGCCATGAATAGCAGATTAAGTAATGCGATCATAACTACGAGGATGGTTCCTAGAAACTCACCCGAGGAAAATAACTATTCAATTCCTTGAATTCGGTCGTACCACTGTTTACTATGTGATGGATTCCTTACTCTGGGAATTCCAAAGGTTGCTCCCTGAAAAATTGCTCACAGGTATTTTCACTTGAGCACCCGAATAGAATCCTAATGCTTTCTGCTCCAAGTATTCTTCCACTCTTCAGAGGTATCACTTCTTTCATGCCTGCAAAATTTGCGTCCATCCTGGCTTCAAAGTTCAGATCATTGCAAATCCCACGTCTGCAGTTGATTAGAATGGTGAAGGCTACTACCCATCATTTCTCTCAGGAACCACAATGGCGATCGTTTAAGAGAAAATGCATATCTGTGTTGAACGGAATTATAGGACTGGCGATTAGGTGGTTTTCTACAGAATCCTCCTCGTATATCTATCATGTATGGATGAATAACCACTTTCATTGTTGTTTTAATACAGTACTACGGTAAAACATAATCTGACACATTTAGCCAATAGTAATTTTCCTTAATAAAACGCTTTTTCTTTTTCTCTTTGTCCTATTGTCTCTGCACGCAGAAAAAAAAAATCAGCCCCTATCCATTACCCAGAAATACAGTAATTTCCCCCGTTGCCTCCTGAAGTGTCAGTCAGGAAAATAAGGTTCTTTGGTCCTGACTTGTGTTACGTAAAGATCCAAGGTCAAAAAAAGATCCTGACATCGAAAGTTGCAATTTTAGAAATTTCTAGTGATTAGAAATTATTAATATAGCCTATTCACTCTTAGTCATTTAGAAACCATATAGTCATATAGTTTACTTACTATATTAAGTAACAGTGATCGGGAAAAAAATCAGATACAAACATTCCAGAATCCTCTTAAATGAGCATTTGTTAGGGCATTCGATGCAAAATTATACTTGTAAGAAAATTTATCAAAGCAATTATATGGTCCAAGTAAATAATTTGAAATAAAAAAATAATAATATTTTTGCTGATTTTTAATTAATATTGCAATGTTGAATTACATTCCACTGTAGTTTAATGACTATAACATGTTAAATAGTTTCTATCTCGTATGTTTACAAAAAAAGCATAGTAAATTTAATGTAATGCCCTTACATTTATCATCTATTGTGAATCGCGTCAATAAAAAGAAAATATCCTTCTATACTACATTCTTGAATAATTTGAAACATTCGCAGAAGTCATTTTGTGATCTCGTTTTTAAAACGTTAATTTCCGTTGTCTGCTCTTGATCTGTTACAGACACCAAATGTATGGATTTCAGCGATTATTCTCTGTTGCTTCTTTCGTTGGAAATCTTCAAATGCAACATAAATATAATTCCTATAACTTGATGGATCAGAAAGTTTGATCGGAAAGTTAAATAGAATTAATAAAGCCAATTATTGTTAACTACAAACAAAATAACAAAAAATTGTTGATAATTGATCTTATTTTAGGCTTCTGATTGAACTCTTATAGTCACGGTTTGTCTGTGACAAGTATCCCACAATGCTTCGCAACGGCTTCTGATACGTGAATGAAGAAACTTATTCAAAAGTTATTGAATTCAGTCTATTAACAAGGTTTGAGCTAAGAATGACGATTGTTCCATATAAATAGTGATTTTATTTTAAAATCATTATTAGGAATTCAGTGTATTAACAAGGTTGCGTTAAGAATGACGATTATTCCATATAATAGGGTGGGTAAGATAGCATGGGGTCGCAAACAGACTCGCGCGCGCATTTTCTAGACCATCCGGACGCAGTCTATTCTAAAGTAAAGGTGACTCAGTGTATTCACAACTTTTGAATAATTTTCTTCATTCACGTATCAGAAGCCGTTGCGAAGCATTGTGATTGGTTTACTAATCGCTATCGCTACCTTGTTTCCATGTAGTAACTTTCAGATTTTTGCCAATTTGGGTTGAATTATTTTATTTGTTTTTATCTTTATATAATTTTTTTCGTTAAAAATGGACAAATGTTTGTCCTTTCACTTTATTGCTTTCGTGCCTGATTCAAAACTGCATCCCTGGAGAAGATACATTTCTTATTGGAATGGTTATTATAAATTTAAGAGTTCATCATCCAGAAATAAAATATGCATCGTTTTGATTTTCCTATCACTTTTATTTTATAATATAACATATTTTTCTATTACATACAGCTACAATTTTTCAAAATTCGATGTAATGACAGTAAATGTTTCTCTTAATATTTAGAAATAAATAGTTTTTGTTTTCTTGATATATCGACTTTCTCCGCAAATTTTCTTTGCAGAGATTTTTATTAAAAAAATGTGTTCATCCGCTAATGAGGCATTTATTTACACGGAGATCACCTCTAATGAATCATCCTTATTTCAAAGAACATGAACTTTGCTTTTAATCTCGCTAGGATTTCGTTTTAATTATTAAGTGGTTGCGGGAAGATTTTTAAAATAATGATCTGGAAAAACAATATGGTTACACAATACTAAAATTTTAAAACTTTTCATCTGTAATTGGACCACATTTCAACAAATCTCATTGTACAGCCAACGTTATTTTTAGCCTTTCTCTTTTATAGACAATATGCGAATTTTCTCCACCAAGTTATGAATCACTCAGAAAACTGTACTGAAAAGTATGCAAATATTTTACTTTCTTACCACGACAGTAATGGGAAAATAATAATCACGCAGATACAAAATATATTTTTTTAAAATTATTTTTAATCATTTTACTATTTCCGCCGTAGATTAGACAGAATAAACAGCCAAAATAAGTGCCCCAAGTTTAACAAAGTCACATTTTTCTGTCTCTGTAACTTATCAATATCCAACTTTATATTTTAGAGTTTTGTCGGTGTTTAAATCTTATTGGAGTTTGTTGTTTACAGACACATCTATGGGCAGCTATTCTTAAAGCAAAACAATGAAAGATATTTAAATTTAAAAAATAATGCACTGATCAAATCAGTAATCCTCTAGGTCCTTCAAATATCGTATTTTGACATCAAGTTAAACTGTCAAAATACAATAGGTCCTTATAATGGGTCTACAGATCTAAACAACCAAATCAAACTCTTAATGACTGGATGTTTTATTTTTAAATCTTCATCTCATTAAAAATCTCAAGGGCAATAAGTAATTTACTTAGGTTATAGTTATATTTTTCTACATATGCTGAAGTATTTTTCTACATATGCTAAAGTTCATGTCTATTTCAAGATGGAAGCCTGAAGTATCTTTTGTTCGAAACTACTTTAGATTCAAGAAATTGTTGTAATTGTTGCATTACTATTTAATTTAAAGTAATAATCAAATGAATAAAATATAGAATTAAATCCTCGGCTGTATATGAAAATTTAAAATGTTGTTAACGTTTTTTCTTACCTTAAAGAAACTTCATTTTGCCTTTTTCTGTGTTTTGAAGTTCGTAATCAGAACTTCAATTTATTATGAATTGGTATTTGAGTAATAAACTCGTTTCTTAGAAAATTCGCTTAATTCAAATTAATTCACTGAAACACTATTTTTTTGTTCTTTTAATTTGACCAAATCTTATAATTGAAAAAAAGAGTGAAAAAGATGACCTTATGAAACATCATCTATATTCTGGTTGTTTTTTTTCTTTTCTTTTCTACGTATAGCTTTCTTTTTATCGAGTAAATCAGATTTTGATCCTAATGAGGTTATCTTCCCAAGAAGGAATAATAAAGTATAATTAGTGAATGGCGACGACTGATTTCCAATTAGTCGTGAATCTTCTCGAATTCTTTGTAGGCGTAACCTGATTTCTTCTACCATTCCCTCTTCTTTTTTTTCTTTCCTTCTCTTCTCTCTCCCCCTTCTCATCAATTTCCTTCGTGTTATCCTTTGCGCTCGAGCATCTGTGGAAGGCCGATCGCTGCTTATCAGTTGCGTTGGAAAAGAGACAGAAATAACTGTAGTTTTATGATATACAAACCCGAACACAAGCCAAAGTCAACAGCCCCCGGCTACCATCTTGTTTCATTGAGAGTATGTCAATGAAGAAGATTTTAAGAAATTGTTCAAGTACAACCAATAGCCGTGGTATGCAATCTTACTCAGCAGAAATGTGACATTTGCAATAATTGTTAACCAACAAGAGATATTACAGACATTTAAGAAAATGTTGTACCCAATTGACTTATTATAAATTTAGGGTAATAGCTTTCGTTATTAGAAATGTCAGTTAATCTAAATGCTGCTGTCATTTCGAAAAGTACGTGAGTTAAACCCAGAGATCTTAACACGATCATTTTGCAGCCATGTGCTATAAGTTTTTAGAGTTATCTAAGATACAGAATGAGGAGTTCAGCTAGATTTGTACTTTTCTAGAAAGTCCAAACACTATGTCCAAATGCATTAATAGTAAGTTAACGGTGGAAAAAAATTGTATCAATTTCGGCTTTCTCGTGATTTTGGTTTTAGGTAAGCCTAAAGAGAATTTTATCGTTAATTTGAACGGATTTACGTTTATTGTTTACGTTTACTTACTCGACTTTTGTTGATATATTTTAAAATCGTGAAACATTGGCTTTTCTGATCAAAGATTCCAAAGGACGTGCAACGTGATTTACCGAGATAGTTTTAAATGTTTAGGTAACTTATGTAATTTGGTAAAATATCATGATATCAGCAAAACCAATCGTACAAAAAATGACCAAATAGGTAAATTTTATACTAATGATATTGAATATTTTATTTTGTCTTAAATCTTGTGGGGTACAAATATTAAAAAACAAATACCACTAAAGTGCCTGTTACTTTACATAAGTCACCGTCTGTTTGAAGATTCAACATCCTGCTCTTGATAATTGTGACAGTGGAAACTCGATTAACTGTCACCTTCGGGACCGGGACTGTGACGGTTAACCGAATAGATGGATAACAGAAATTTCGCAATAAACATGTACAGTAACGAAATTTCAATGCTGATTTGGGACGAAAGGCAAACAATAAATTAATACAAAGAAAAATCTATCGGTAACAAATAGACATCGTCAAACACCAAACAAATATTAATAATAATAATAGAAACATAAAACAGTAAGCCTACTAGATAATAAGGTTTGTATGTTGAAGCTGTAATCAGTCATCTTCTTCTGTTTCCTCGAGGCTCGAGCTTTTTTTCGCGGAAATGTCCCGTATTTTACGGAGAAGTAGGTTTTGCGATCGATAACGGATAACAGAGAGTGACGGTTAATCGAGTTTCCACTGTATTTGCAAGAATCAGTTAACCAATCACTGTCAATTTGTCATCATATCTTTATCTTTAGAAAGGAATTATGAAAATATTCAGTTTGAATTTAAAGCATTTAATTCAAAATTCAAATTTAAGTAATTCAAATTAAATTCACAGTGAAGTTCTCAATTATTACCTTAAAATAAGGTATATTTTGTTTGCTGAATGTTCGAATACACAATTCAGTAATACTTATTTAGATTGAATAATTACAAATATTATGAATTTATTAGTGATACAGTTAAGTACATAGTAGTATGCTTTATTAATTTGTAAAATTAGACTTTTTCGGAGTCTTTATAATAGGCTTTTTAATATTCTAACAAATAATAGAATAGAGCTTGAATGTGTTAATAGACTTTTTTAAACTGTTAAATATAATTAATAAACTATTCATTTTCAAAGAGAATTACAGTTTGACTCACTTTGACTGTTTTAATGTCTTTCTGTGCAGGAGCATCGAGATTGTTTCTACATATCAAGTAGAAGAATCTTTAAGAGATGTTGTTAATGTAATACATGCATTTATGTTACAGTTTTAGTCAGTATTTCAACTCACAGTAATGGCTTTTACTTTAGTTATTGTATTCTTTAAAGTGCCCATTAAGTTACTTCAAACATCGATGCATTTAAGCGATGAATAGGCCTTTATTTTAATTTTCTCTTTATGAGGACAGAAAAATAATTATACATTTAAATCTTTAAAAGTATTTAAGTAACATATTTCAATCACTTAACTCATTAACTCTCCCTCCTTCTAAAGTTAAGTTATTCATTTCTTTTCACTCAGTATTTCAGAAAATTGCCGACAACGAAGATTTTTAAAAATGCCCTTTTAATACAGAAATGGAAACTTAAAACATTAGTTGAATAATTTTTAAACTTGCTTTCACACAATCAATAATATTAATTGCGTGAAATTTGGGTGGTAGGAAGCCAAGCACTGGGACTTTTTTAACTTTTGTATAATAATATCCCCCTAGAAATAAGGACAGACGAAGAGAAAGATTGAGAGAGAATGCCGGTAGAAGTGCAGGGAAATGGGAAAACCTCGAGAAAACCTGCACGATACTCACATGGGAACCGAATCCTGGTATTCAGACGTGAGAGATCGAATTTATAGCGACATGCCGAGCGGCTATATAATAATAATAATAATAATAATAAAAAGCGTAGTCAAGCAATATGTGTAGATCGTCAGTTCGATACTCATAAGATTCATTTCAATTTCTGAAAAGACACGGATGATTTCTTTTTCTCACCTTGCTAATTGTAAGTCAAGGTCATAGCTTAAAAAAGTATTCATTTGATTTCCTTTAAGTTTTTAGCTTATTTCTGACAAATTACGTCCTTCGCAGATTTGAAAAACTATTCTAATGTCTGTACTTCGAACTTCAACAATATACCAATATCAGTTGACTGCCGACACAAATGTATAGTGAAAAGAGAATTGCAAATGTTATAAAATATTGTAAAATATTAATGAACATTAAATGAAATGTCTGAAAAACGATTACTGAAAGCAAATCTTGAGAAAAAAAAAATAGGTTATCTTTACAATTGACTGCAACTTCTGATAGAAAAGCAAAATCGTTACTTTTATTGTGTGTTGTCTAGTTAATTTGTTGAAAACGAACCCAGCTTAAGCCACTTTCTTCAAACTCTCCACCAAAAAAGTACGAATAGCGTTCGTGAAAAGCTTTCATTAAAACCCACGAGAACATTCTAACTTGTGACTGTGCAGGAAGGAAAAGCAGATTCAACGACAATGAGCAGGAGATTTGTCTGTTTCTGAAATTACCCAAACAAATTCATTTGGCATCTCGTAGGCAGTTTGGCAAACAGAACAGTTTTGTTTTTGTTTTTTTATCTTTGCATCTCACGTAAACGAATTACACGAGATATTTCGAAGGTTGTAATATTGTATGTTATTACAAATCATTTTTGAAAGTTCAAAATCTTCTCCTTTGCGTAATTTATCAAAATATCAGCAATCGGGAATCAGAGAATTATTGTCACTTTTTTTTTACTAGTAAAACTGATTTTGAATTTTAAAAATAACTAATTTGAATTAATTAATTCAAATTTATTATTTACAGATATTTAATTGGCATTGATGTTAGTTTCTATCAGGCTAAGCATGGTTTTCAATGTTTATAAATTCTTATCTTTCCTTTCGGAACAGCTTTTTTCTTGATTTTTCTGCCATAGCGATATTGAAATTTTATTTTCCTACCACAAAATTTTACTTTATTTTCATATATACTTCTTTCTTTCATATTCTTGCTGTCATGTATTCCTTTGTTTCAATCTGTAATTGTCATTCGTCTTATGAATAGCTATGAATAGCCTACGTAATATTCGTAATAAATGAATTCGTAATAAATAAAAACGACTAATCAATGCAACGACAATTTAACAGTAACTTATTTTAAGAATCCCGCCTATTCTTCGTGCAACCTGCTTTGCACGTTTTAATCCACGGCCGCCATTCTGTCATTCCGTATTTTAATCTGAGCAGCTAGTACGAAAAAGGATAATGAAGTTGTAGATTTTGACACCTCGTCGACCACAATTGTATCTCGGTCAATACTTCATCGGATTCGGAAACATTTACCAATCATTAAAGTTTCAGCTTTCTAAAGTAAATCATTTATGGATGTCTACATTGTTTTGCACATTATGGCCTTGTTTTTTCTGTGTTTCTTTGACTACTATTTTAAAACATCAGACCTGTATCATTTTTCGAGTCTACGCAACGCAGGAAGTCCTTCAATCACCATCAGAACTCGAACATACTGATATTTGAAGACCAATTCCACGCTCGTCTTTCAACCCCCCCCCCCCCCCCCCCCGGAAAGAAAAACAGGTACCATCTTCCAGTCCATAGACAAGCGCCTTGAGTTATCTGGTCCACATCTCCGTATCTGCAAATGTAAATTATAACAAATCAATGAAATGAAGTTTTCCTCGATATGTAGTTTTGAATTACTTTATCGCACGGGGATGAGAAATTGTCATACTTAAATGTGTATGCTAAAATTTGTTGTAACAAATTTTCGTATTCTCTAAATTAAGGAATGTTATAATATGGGACGAACTTGCCATATCCTTTGGTAACTAAACTTACTATCAACAGAAAAATAAAGTTGGCATAAAAGAATAGTCGGATTTTGAAAGACATGTGTTTTCTGTATTGCTTAACAAATCAGTCATGACATCCATCAATTGGAAGTGCAGCTGTCTAAGTTTGATGTGCGTCACTCAGAGTCCCTCAATGTACTCACCTTTCGTCACCCGACACACATCCAAACGGCAGTTCTAACTCCTGCCAGACCCCATGAAGCATGTCCGATAGGATGGCTTCCACAGCATGGGGTGATCCGTTCCTTGATATCATCGATAGATCTGGACATCGGGAGTCACGTACTGTCGCCGGCATTTTCAATGTCACATTAGCTGCCCGATGCTTCCCCGCAGTGCAACAAGCTCTCAGCTCTTACAATTTTTTTTTATCCCCTTTCAGTTCAAAAAAAGGAGCCAAAATTTGGTATCCGTCAACTCCTTAAAATCCTGAATAAATGATAAAAATTTCAAGGGATGTTTCAATCTGGCAAACCCAAACATTCCCTTGTTAGACTGGTTTAAGGAAAGCAGTGCAGGAAAGCACTACTTCGCAATGTGACATTGGAAATGCCGACGACAGTACCTCCACAGGAAAAGGTCACATGGTGTCACTCATGCTGTGGAGACCATCAAATCGAATATGCTTCATGGGGTCTGGCAGGAATTAAACTACCGCTTGGATGTGTGTCGGATGAGGAAAGGTGAGCACATTGAGGTATTTTGAGTAACGCATTTCCAATTGAAAAGATGTCATGACTGCATATGTTAAGCAATACATGTCTTTGAAACCCATCATTCTTTTATGTCCACCCTGTAATGCTTTCCCTAAAGAAGAGCAAGATAGTCTAGAGTTTTGTTTAGATCATTACTTTAACTCCACGATTACCAGAGCTTCGCACAACCTAAAACGACCTCTGCCCTAAAGAGTGACACAAAGAATCACTGAAATTTTTAAATATTTCCATTTTTAGTAACATCCCTTATTTCGATGTAATGCTATATGTTGATAGAAATTCATTGTTTGCCGTAAGTTACAATTAACTATTTTATTTTCTAATGGTTTTATTATTTTTGCTGTTTTTCACGAGCAAATTTCTCCCAAAAGAAATTTTAATTTTCAAAAAAAATGTATTATCTCTTTGTCAGCAAATTTCAAGATTGATTGGACGACCACAATATATGTACAAAATGTGTTTGTGTCCAAAATTTAAAAAAAAAAAAAATTATAAGCCTAAATTTTCTTGAGAACGCGTCTGCTAATATATATATATTAAAAAAAAAAATATTTCTATTTGATTGATCTACCGAGTAAATATGTATTTTTCGAGTTATAAATTTAGATATCGCGATTAAACACGACTGAAATTTATAATCTAAAAACAAATATAAATGTAGGCGAGTTAAATATTTCCTTTTATGTTTATTGTGATAATTTTAGAATTCCATCACCTGATAACAAATATTTATAAACACTCATTTACTGATAAAATACTATTCAATTCTAATTCTCAAATTAGAAAAGGAATCATTTTAATCATTTCAAAGGTTTATGGAAAAAATTAAAAATAACTACTGAAAGTGCACAGTTATTCTTTTTAGCTCATTATAAAACAAGTAAATAAGTTAAAAATACAATAATTTGGTTTTATTTTTAAAATAACTGAAAGCCTTATTATATTTTGGTGCTTCGGTTTTTCATTATCAGTTTATTATCTGAAGTATTTGGAAAATACTTAGTTTCAAAACCAAACCTGATATTTAGGAATGACTAATTGAAGTTTTTGAAAGTAAATTTCAAAAATGTCTGTTTTTCATATTATGCTTTAGTTAGTTAATAGATGATTTTCATTTTACAGCTGAAATCGGAAAATTTAGTAAAAAGCAGTTCTTCAGACTGTGGCGCCTCTGACGGCAAAGCAGAGACCTAAGAAAATACATAATTCCCTTCTGTGAATAGGAGTATTATCCCTCTCGTAAGAAAATTGACTAACAAGTGATATGACTATTGTCCTCCAAATGAGAGATGGCCGGCGGAAATTTGAACTGCGCAGCCCTTCCGGTAGCTGATCAATTATGTTTTCCTGTCACAATGGACGCCGTCGTCTGTTTTCACTGAGAAAGACATATTGATAACGCCAAATTAAAACTTCTCTCGACTATTTAGCGTTATTTCAATACCAGTTGCTAACAATAAGTATTTATATAAATAAATAAATAAATATATATTATTTATAAATACAATGCTCTTTTGCAAAGTAACAAGCGATTACCGTAATGGCGGCGTCCAGTCATAAAATCAGACGGAAATGCCTGACCAGACTAATCGATCATACATGCGCAGATCTCACAAAAACAGGGCGGCCATCTCTCAGTTGGAGGACAATAAGAATCTTACGGCAATTAACGTGTCTGCTGACATTAATTAAAGGAGTCATAATAATAAGAATCTGAAAACAAGTTCTAATTACAGAGAAAGGAAATATTTCTCTAAAGATTTAACAATTGCATTGCTTATTGAGATTTATGCTTACGGAGGAATAATACAGTGTAGTTTTACTTCAATAAATAGTAAACAAATGAAAAAGATTTATAAATGCTTTGTTAGCAGTAAACTTTAAATTGCGCTTCTTTGAATGATATTAACAATCTGCGGGAAGTGGTAAATCATTGAAAGTCTGCATATTCAGAATATGGATAAATATTATTTTCAGTCAAAATTTTGTAAAATGTTTCCAATAGCTTCTATAATAATGTAGCGTATTACAGAGACTTAGGTTCTATTACGCAGGTTCTAGGTTCTGCCATTAATGTAATTCTCCTAAACATTCCCAAACGTTTGTTGATTTCCTTTACAATGACTTTTTTTTTTTTTTTTTTTTTTGCAATCTTGAATTGGAAAAAAAAACCACAACTAATCTCCCTCTCAAAATGTTTAGATCTGCTAATTCATTATCACATTTCTTATCTGCAACACGTCTGAGACAATTATGTAATAATAAGGGTTATCTTCCTTTGGTCACTATCCACTTTGCCAAATTAAATATTGATAATGTTACGTTTACTAAAATGAACAATTGGTATGTTTGATACTAATCCCTATTAATAACAGTAATCCAAGAGAAAATAATATAAATAATATAAATTTATATTAAGTGCTGGCATTATTATTCTTGTTACTTCAAATTGATTTCTTTTCAGTTCTTCTAATAATCTTCTTTTTCTCGTTTGATTGTAGGTTTTTTTATTAATTTTGTGTATCGTGAGCGCCCGAACCCAACCAACTTCCCGTCACAACCGCAGACATCACAAACATGAAAAGATCACGTAAGTAAATTCTACATTATTTTGTAATTTTTAGGTTACTTCTATAACAGTGAAGGAGCTACAGCAAGCGTTTCATCGGGAATGTAACCAATATCCTTTCTGATCGCTTTCAGCCCCTGCCCCCTTGCGGAATAAATCTCGACAGCCTTCTGTGGTTCATAAGCTCACTCTCATACCCTCACAGTGGCATGTCACAGAATTGTGCATGCAGAGATATAGACATGGATCTTATTTAGAAAAAAGCAAAAAATTAGCGGCTTACATCCTCCAATTACTACTTCATACCGATTATTTCTTTATTTCCTTCCCATTTTTAGGATTCACGGGGACCCTCATCAACCTCTTTACCGTCAGTACGCCAGAGCTAAATCATCTCCCCTTATCACTTTCTCCGTCAATATGTCGCAGAAATCTCATCTTGGCAATCATCGATGTGCTACTGTCCATTGATCTGCCCACTCTTAAGATAACTGTTACATCCCAATTGATTACTCTGTTCGTATATAATAGTGGCAAAAAACTGATCCTTATATATACACCGTGCGGCCACTTTATTAGGTACACCTACCTCGTAGCGTGTTGGGCCTCCTTTAGCCCTCAAAATATCCTGAATTCGTCGAGACATGGATTCCACAAGATGCTGAAAACGTTGTTGAGGTATTGTATACTATTCAGACATGAGTGTGTCACGCAGTTCTTGAAGATTTGATGGAGGTGCAGGCCTGGAGCGAACAGCCCGTTCCAGCTCATCTCACAAATTTTCAATCGGGCTGAGATCAATCGGACCACTGCAGCTAGGAAAAGTCATCGTCATGTTCCTCAAACCATCCCATTGTGACGCGGGCTTTGTGCACCGACGCATTATCCTGCTGTTAGTAGCCATCTGCATGAGGATAAACTGTTAACATGTAAGGTTCCACTTGGTCAACTACGATGTTTAGGTACGCTCTAGCATCTTGAAGTGCCTCCAGAGGTATCAATGGACCCAACGTGTGCCAGTAAAACATCCCCCACACCATGACACTGCCGCCACCGGTTTGAAGAGTTGTTGTGAGACACGAGGTGTCCAGATATTCATACGCACAGCAAAGGTGTACTTAATAAAGTGGCCGGACAGTATGTATATATACACACACATGTGATATATACGATTATTTGTGCTTAATTTTCAGACTTGTTTTCAAGTCAACAATTTGGCAAACTCTCGTTTCATAGTTGAAGAGAAATGTAGATTCAATGGGGTTTAATAGGACACTTAAGACTTTTTCGACATTATTACAAATTTGTAACACAACAACATCGAAGCCTCCGAGCGGTGATGGTGACCTATTCTTTGGCTCAGCAAAGTTTTCTTTGTTTCTCCTCCACTTCCGATGATCATTCGAAGGGGCCTTTTTCGGTCGCCCGTGAATTCCATCCTTCCCTCTTCTTAGGCTGTTTCATAATCTTATTGTACAAGTGTGATGTCTCTTGTACCGAAACTAAACTACTGTAAAAAAAATTCAAATAACATTGAAATGGACATCATTGACGTCAAGCTATTGGTTTAAGTTCCTTCAAACAAAGTAAAGATGATTGAAAATTATTTTCTGTTTTATTAATTTATTTATTTATTTTTTAAAGCAAATGATGTCATTCTATTGCTATTTTAAAACTTACATATATGGGTGGCTTAGACTGCTACTGAAAATATAGCCAGTATTTTTCATTTTGTTTTCAATTTGCTGTCCAAAAGGCCGTTAAGGAAGACTCATCTCGTTTCATTGTTGCCCACAGAATGAAAGTTCCGATGATTCAGTCCTTCCACACCGTCATATCGAATCTGTAGCTATCAAGTGGTTATGTGGTCTTTTTATTGCTAGAGGATCGAAGATTATCTGTCTGTGTCTTGTCTTTCTCAGTGGGTTACCATCGTTTTATGGGATATTGACCGCAAATATTGAATTTTGATTCAAAATAAGAGGAGGGTCTTATTTAATTCTCATTGAGAAGATTAAAGTATAAAAAAAGTATATATATTAAATAAAAATTGTATTTGTTAACTTATTTGTAAATTATTATAAAGAGAACTTATTTATTATTTTATTATTACACTTACTCGTTTATTACATATTTATCTTAGCCTTTTAATTTTTTATTAACAAAAATTTAAAATTTAAATATACACGCTTAAATGTTTTTAATTAATTTTAAAGATATCTGTTTTCTCTTTCTTGTCTCTCTTTATATACATTTTGTAAAATCGGATAAAAATATATATTGAAATTCAAGCCAAATACGGCATTTTTGTTTTCATTGCTATCTAATCCTCAGATACTCGTTGGGCAATTTATTAAGATACTAATAAGTAATATTTCTAAGTTTATTTATTTATTATAAAGTTCCTTTGTAATTTTATCAGAAAGCCAAATGAAATTAAAAGTTATCTATAATAATAATAATATTTTCCTTTTTTTAATATAAAAAGCTTTAAATTACGTTTGGAGAACTATTAAAAATATTAATAAAAATATAGAATTCAAAATACTAATGAGCTGTAGATAAATAAGACTTTACATTTGTAATAATAAAAGAAATATAATTATAAAAAAATTAATATTATTTCGATTTTTCTGTTTTCAATAATCGTTGTTTATATCTAATCAGCATTATAAAGTGAGAATTACAAATAAAATTAAGTTATTTATGTTTATAAACTATTTTGTTGAAAAGAAAGAAATCGTTAAAATGGATAGCATGTCTTTAGATAAAAGTACATAATTTGTTTGTTTATTGATTGATAAATACATATAAACGTAAGAGAGATCTTACGGTATTCAAAATAGATTTCTATGAACAGATATTAAAAAGACTACTATGGATATGGATGTCTCCCTCTATAGATAAACAAAACTGCATTTTAGATCCCATCTACCTATAATTCATACTGACAACGAAAAAAGCAGATCTCTTTGTATCATGGGAACTGTATGAGAAGTCTGTGTTATTGAATCCATTAAAAAGGGGAATCTTTTTCATTTATTTTTAATATTTCCAATTAAATTCTTCCAAATAAAAAAGTAATCTTATATTTCAGTAGCATATTTGCATTTGGAAAACATGCGAATATCAAATCGAAGATAGTTTTACAAAGAAGTGATTAAGCCTGTTTTATGGCAACAGTTAAAAGTTTTACAAAAATTCGTTGTTTAAGGGTTATGAGATGTCAAAGAAAAAAATGGCATCCTGGCGCTTTAAAAAATTGACTATCACTGATGGAGATTATATTGAGTGTGGCTAAACAGAGCTACAACAGTGAGGAGGAGGAATCCTTTTTTTTTATTTCTGCATTCGAAAAGAGTCTCCAACTGTTGCTGGTGAAAGGGTTTCGTTTCGTGTAGGAATAAAACTCCCGCTAAAAAAAGGGTGAGTTGTTTATTCTGCCGTGGAATGCAGCACCTGCTCCCCACCCTCAGTTTATGGCCTCTCTACGCTTCCTATAAATCAGGGAGTATTATAAGATGTGCCAAAAAAGAAACAGCTTATCACACCGTTCACAAACTCTTTCTCAACGTCAAAACCGTTCAATCGAAGTTCAACGACGACACATTTACCTTCTCTCTTAAACATGTCCAAGTTTTCAAAGCTTAAGTCAAAATAGCTTAACCAAAAGCAACATTTTTCTTTTTGTTCTTTTCCCTGAATCTTTAGAAGTTGAGTAATGCTAGACAAAACTTGATTAAAAGCCAGTACAACAGAGTGGTTTTTATTTAAGAATGGAATTCCCAATTGGCTAAATTTATAATTTAAAATAGCTTTTTCTAAATTGAGAACCTCTCTATATCTAATCAAGATATTCGCAGTTGGCATTCAAGTAATTGTACGTCAGTTGTTTGAAGTAGTTCTACACTTTAAAAGAGGCACCACAGTCAGACGTTGAAACGGTCAAACAAACACTAGGACTTAAAATCATTTTAAAACGAATATTTTGTCAACTCCCTTTAGTAGCTAGTTGATATTTGTGATATTCTCAGCTTAAGATAAAGCTTACTGTGTTTTATAGTTTAGTAAAAAATGATGTCATTACATAGGAGTGTAATAAATGTTTTTGTACTTATTACTGTTCGATATATTTAAATACTCAAAATCTTTTGTGAATTTATTATAATTTATAATACTTAGATTTAATTCATAAGTCCACTCGCAAGGCTTAATTTTAAAGTGAATATTTTGGCATAATAGTAATTTTTGATTGCTATCAAAGTTGCTGTAAGTAGTTCTTGATTCTTCCGTTAGAGCGGCGCCACAGTCAAGCAGATTTTACAACTTTTCTATAAGACTGTCGTAATAAATATTTAATCAGAGGTGGTTCAATAGTAACTATTGTTAAAGATTATCAATTATTTGGCTTTCAGACCCTTCTATCGGATAACGTAAACGAAGAACTTTCCCTAAAACTTACAAATTTACTGACTTGAGCATAAATACTTATTTGATTTTTTTTTTTAATTCACATAATATCAAACTTAATTCCCGAAATAACCTTGCTTATGTTCCTCGAAATATTCGAAAATTTAAAATTCTAACATTTTCTTAAAAAAACAAAAACAAAATGAACCCCCTTTTTTTTAATTTTTTATTACTATTTTAAAACTTATTACCATTGCTAGACGATGTGGGTGATTCTCTCTTTTATCAGAAATATCCAGAGAGACTTTTAGTGACTAGCTTATTTCCTTTTTTTTTTTTTTTTTGTTGTTGTTGTTATTTTTGAAAGTTTTTATTTTCTCAGCGAACTTTCATAATTTAATTCTCTTAATTTTAAATTATGAAGAAGTACTTCAGACAAAATTACAATTATTAAAAACATTTCTGATATATCGAAGCTTCGAGAAGATCCATTCACTCTTTCAAAAGTTGTTAGAAATTTATTCTCCCGATTCATTCGTGATCCGCAATTACAGAATCACTATAATTATAATTCTCTGCAGTCATTATTGCTGTTTTTATTATATATATATTATATACATACAGTAGAGTCCCGATTATCCGAGTTACTGTGGACCAAGAAAAACAAAACAAAAATTATACTGCCAGGATCTTAAAAACTTGAATTTAAAACCTCTATACATCCATGTGTGCTTCGTACAAACTAAATCCTCTTTAACTATAGATTTTCACTATCTTCATTTCAGTAAAAGAAAATGGGGAAGAAATCAATGAATGGACATTGAAGAGTTGTAAATTTAATATTTACCGTTAAAATTATTTTTTTAAATTAAGTGGAAAAACAACTTATCAATAACTAAGTAATTAATCTCGGAAACAACGAAGAAATAATAATAAAAAAAATCAATATTAATAATTTTTTCTTGTAAGTTTTAGTTGACAAATTTCTTATGTTTTTTGTTTATAAAAATTATTATTCTCTCTTTTTGTTTGGCAGGGAGAAGCAGGGTCATCGGGGAGAGTCTGCTGCACGGAAGCGGCAACAGATCTTGCAGAGTCTCAAAGGCGAAGAGGAGTGTTGTCCGACGGTGAAGCTGACGGTGCAGCCCATCATCGGCCGCTCGAAGACCGGCATGGCGCTGGAGCTGTACCGCGGCGTCAATGGGACTCAGCAGTTCACGGAAGTGTCGTGCATGAAGCGGTATCTTAACCGCAAATGCCGCTTCGTGGAGCCCGGTCTAGCGCAATACTCGCGCTGCAAGCAACAGTACTCTCACACCTACGCTCTCGTGCGGGAGTTCAACTCGACCGCTCCCTTCCGCATGGACTACATCACAATCCGGAGCGGCTGCTCGTGTTATCTCATCCCGCCGCCAGCCACCACGACGCCGCCGCCCTGAGCGTCTCCATCGGGCTCCTCGTCCGAACATTGCGGGTGGTCCAGCGATGGGGGGGAGGAAAGGAGAGCCTCGTCCCGCTTCCCGATTGGTCAGTCTCGGCTGATGTCACTGGAATGGAAGTGATGTTTTTTTACATCGGAAATGAATGCCTTGTGGATTCTGAAAAGGAATTAAAGCAAAACTGTGCTAAAACTTGAGTTACTTTTGTTTTTAAGTCAGATCAAGTATTTAACAGGAAAATTTTCGTTCTTTCGTTTCTTAAAAAACAAAACAAAAAATATACTGCCAGGATCTTAAAAACTATTTTTTCAATTTGCGTTTTTTATTTAGTCCTGTGTTGTTGGGCTTCAAAATGTGGTGTCTACCTCTTACTTTATCCTTTACTTTTTTCTTATCTTATTTTTACGAAGTATTAAGTTATTTTTTTAAGTTGCAGACCGAAAAACTGCCGAATTTTTTGTGATTCTTGTTTTCTTATTATTTTAGAATTTTGTGCATCTTTAATAGTGCAATTTGATTTTGAACAAATAAATAAAAATAAAAAAGAAAAAAAAAGAGAAAAAAACAAAAAAAAAACTCAAAAAAAAAAATGTAAACACTTAAAAGAACTGAGTTGAAAGAATTGCCAATTATTTTCTGGAAAATACTCAAAAATATACCTCAATTTGTTAAATTACATTTAGTCTCATTGTGAGGATTTAATTTCTTTAAAAATAAGAAACGATTGAGATTTTCTGTTGGTGTGATTTTTTTTCTTCTGAAACGCCTGTGCCACAAAAATGAATAATTTGAAATGGAAATACAATTGCAGCGAACAGATTCCTGAATTCCTGAATTATTATTGTAAATTTTTCTACTTTATTGGAGTAACAGTGCTTTTCTTGTCCTCATCTTCGCATTGTCCTCCCAGTGCCATCTGTTGGGATATTCTGTCAACGTTGTACTGCTTCGTTTTCCTGCTCAGTAATATGCTCCTTTGACTATAAATTATTAAAATTTCGTAAATATAAACTGTAATTATAAATAATTTTCAAATTCTAATTCAAGCCATCAAAGTTAATGTTTTGTAGGCAAAAAAATAATAAAAAATAACTTTCTGTTTATTGTAAATGTTATTAGCTGTACAGAATCCAGTTCCCAATAAAGAATTTTCATGCATGCCAACCTTATTTATTTATTTAATTTCAGCGAAGAAAATTCTGAAATCCGGTGATTAATTCAAGAAAAAAAATATTAAGAAGGTTGACCATTAATTTTTCATTAACTGATAACTGTCATTTCCTTTAGGTTGGACAAAATTAGCGAGGGCAAAATCTTGAGATATAGGGTTATCAATATCTCTAACCCTACCTTGTCCTTTTTATTTATTTTAAGTGTTCGAGATGCAATTCACAGTGCTTATAATATAAGCATCACTAGGAGTTCATATTGAGGTAAGGTAAGGAAAATGTTGAAATATAGTAAATTGGTGGGACAGAAGTGTAATAATTTATTAATAAGTGATCTTTTTACGTCTAATTCGGGAAGAACAGTCTTGAACTTATATTACATAAGTACTCTTTTATATTACATAAGTACTCTTTTTCCAAACATACTTCGATCTCAGGCATTCCGAAAGATCGCCAACTTAACTCCCCATCTGTGTATATTTTATAATTAGGTAGTTACATACTTTAATAATATTTTCAATTACAATCAAACCCTGCTTTCACATTCCGCAAATAATGTTTTCCCGTCATTTACATTTTTTCTCGGTCTCTTCAATTTTCCTGTTACTATATTTTTCCCCTCTATTTACCCTAACGAAATATCAAACTTTCTGCAGTTTGTTGCTTCCGCCAAACGGAGTTAAAAAAAAAAAATAAATGCGAAAAATTGAACCTAAAACGGCGACTACCAACGTAAATTTCGCCATAAATACGGTCAATTTCTGCAGATTCAGTGACATCAGGACAAAATAGCAGTACCGTATTTACTCGAAGTTAATGCGCATCTTTTCCGGCCAAATATAGTCTCTCCCCTTCCATTGTCCGCTTATTACATTGCTTTGTTATTGCAACTCGCGAGACCATCGCAACTTCGATATATGATTGTCTCGACACTCGATGTCTTCATTCGGTTTCGGCTTCATTCTTGTTAACTTCGTCTTGTTTCGTTTGAAATGTGTGTATCCTAAATTTTGAGATTTTAAAGTGATTAAAATAATATGTATGATAATTTCCTTTTCTAAGTAAATATTTAATAATTGTAATATTTAATGTAGTCCTGTGTTACAAAGGTTCCAAGCACTGATTACAAAGGTATGCGGAAACCATTTCCCATAATTTACACTTTCCCTCAATTTACACCATTTTTTTGGTGTAAAAGCGGCGTTCGACTGTATTAATAAAGATTAAACATTCCATAACCTCAATCAAAAACGACAAAGTAAAGGTGTCTGCGTTCAGTAGCTTATTAGGAAAATAATGAAGGGTTGAGTGAACCTTCTAGAACCAATCTGGTCTAGAAACAAATTAGTAAAATTTGAATTCTTAATCTTCAAAACATCACAGGTGCTTTCAGAGTTTGAATACTACATATTTCGGACCCATATTTCAATACTATGCTCACCTTTAAGTATTGCTAAAAGTTTAATTATTTTAAGTATAGATTCTAAAAAGTTTGAATTGTTTCGCATAGGTACGTTATTTTTAATATGATTCATATATTGGTCGTATGATAAGTAATTTTTATTAATAACTGGATCTCATGGTTACAGATTTCTGTGTTATCAAAATTTCGACTTTAGTCACTGGTGAAAAACTTATTTCGTTTTATTAGGTTCGTTGTGGGCGGCAACCAAAGTATGTGGGAGATAAAATAATAAAAAATAATCGGGCATTAATCTTTAGCAAAAGAAAAAAAAAATCTCTATATCTTTTTCTGAAATTAAGAGAGAATTCTATCATTTTATTTTTTTTTCTGTTTAATTTCATATAATTTTTAACTCGACGAAATCCTACAGCATCTGAGTTAAAACATTGAACTAAAAAACAAAGACTTCTCATTCCATGATATGATTTCGTTTGATTGATTCTATTTGTTTATATGTAACAAACACTAAATAGTAATAAACAACAATGGGTGAGACCAAGTTGCTATCTAAGTGACATCCTAGAACAGCTGTTTCACGCTAATATGGCGATCATCAGCCAGGAGCAGTCACCAGTAAACAACGAGGTTTCGATACACAGGCCTATTGAATGTTTCCTGAAATGATTCTGAACAGGTTTTTTTTTTTCTGTATCGCTCTTAAATAATCTGCGTACTGCTTAGCCAGACGAAAGAGACTGGTCACGTGATTTACTGGTCGCTCCGACCTCTTTCTCGGCGTGAAAATAGGGGAGATGAGTATGTGCCGACAAGAACAGAAACAAACGACGTACAATGGAGAGATGCATAAAGTGAAAAATTACTGCACAGAATTCAGTTTAAAATTAATGCGAGAATAAAATACATACACAGAGAATAAGAAATACATGTATAATAAACTTTTAGAATGTAATTCTCCCCTTCGGCTTGTTCCATTCTTTTGGCAGTGCGCCAAACCCAGTCTTTATCGCTTAGGCAAGCGGTAAGTACATACACAAGCGAGTCAATCATTGACAGTTTTCTCTAGTTAAGCATAATTATTTGATAAAAATAATTTTATTACATTGTTTCAAGATTTAACTATATGTCTAATCTAGATATGGTATTACAAATTCACCATTACTTGATTAAAAAAAAACGCAACAAAGCTCTGCAATATTTAGTTATGTTAGTAATTAAAAATCTAATTTGGTTTCCTCAGAAAGAAAAAAAAAATCTGAAAAGTTACATGAAAGTGATTAACTTTAAATTTTTTTAAAAAATAACACAATCAATATGTGAATCGCTCATGGCAGTGGCATGATATTGAGATACAGTTAAAAGTAGTTTCTCTTTTCCTCTGCAATTTTAGAATGTTCGTAATAAATTTGTGGTTTAGGCAGGTGATGGTGTAAAATGATACACAGCGGATACACCCGCAGCCACCAGTATTTATACTGGCTAACCATTTCCTAAGCCATCAATACAGCTGAAGATTTATCAGTTTCCACCAATACATACATTAACAGATATGGTTGCAATTTCTAAAAAAAGAAAAACACTCAGCGTTTGGTTATAATTTCTTTCTCTAATGAGAAACAATAGTAATAAGTTTACGAACCATATGTACAAAATATCTTATCATTTTTTTTTTATTTTTTTTTTTTTTGCTGCTATTTAGTAACAATAACAATGTAAAGTAAAATTGAATCGCAAATATGAAAAAGGTACTAAGTCATAGAAATACCAAACTGAGAAAACACAAAAAAACCTTCCACATTCAAAACTAGAGCCAGTAATTAAAAATCCATTTTTGTGGTGTGAAACGACTGTGAAGCCGACCCATGCCCGTCATCTGTTTATTTTTAGGTCAGTATGCAAATGTACAAAGACATAATTAAAAATTTCGACTTAGTATCTTTTTCCATGTTTTGCAATTATATTGTCGCATTTTGCAGTTAAAATAAAATGTTTTATTTCAATTTTTTTTAGTACAAACTTAATCATATAAATTATATATATATATATAGTATCATATGGCAATGTAACACTAGTGCAAAAATAATGAAAAAATGTAAAGCAGTATTCAAGTTTTGACCTCCTGAGACTACTGGAAAAGCCTGATTTAGTTCCCATTTAAATGATGCATGGGGTGAACACAATTGAACCCATTTTCAGTCCTAACTCAAAATGTACAAAAAGTTGACTCAGTACCTTTTTCACATTTGCGATTCAATTATTTTCCAGTCTCTAAAACACAATTAATTAATAAAGTTTAACGTGCTGTAAAATGGATTAAATTAAATACAACAAGAAATAATTTTTCAGCACAAATCTAACCAAATTACCTTTCTGGTTCGATTATCGGAAAGGAATCGGGAACGGCGATCGGGCTGATGAGTCCCAAGTAGGACGAAACGGCCGTTCCCGATAATCGAACCAGAAAGGCAATTTGGTTAGATTTGTGCTGAAAAATTATTTCTTGTTGTATTTAATTTAAAACACACTTAATTTTTGTGACATTCATCGGAAGCTTCTGTGTTAGTCTATCTCAATATTAATTAACATTTTCTGGACATGATAAAAAAAAAAAGAAAAAACCAACAACTTTGCTTTGATATATATATATATAAAACTTCACATTTTTATCTTGTATAGATTTTTTGTGTTTGTGATCATTTTAAAGTGATCATTTTGTGTTTGTGATCATTTGGATTACGTATAAGGGCTGAATTACTGTATCGTTAAGTAACTTAAAGTGTTAGTTTATACGAAACTTCAGATTGAAAATTCTAGGATTTTATGATTAGATTTTGCTATTTTTTCCGACAAGTCTTGGATGATTTTGTTTAGACGTAGAATAACTGAAACCTAAGTTCAGAAATTACTTCAAACTACAGAGATTCCTCTAGGTCCACTCATTTACGAAACTGAGTCTGCGCAGTAGATCTTCTAGACAGAAACTGATTTTGTTTGTAAAGTCTTGCTTTTTTTGTGTGTGTGTGTGGGGGGGGGGGGGAAGAGATTTTTTTTTTTTGTATAAATTTATCATTTAAAACTATAAAAACTAATAAGTATATAGAAATTAAACGACATTTAAAGTTTTATTGTGGGGAAAAAAATCGATTATTGATATTTTGTTTTATCTAAGATGATCTTGGTGGTCACTGTCTTTTTTTTTTTAGTCGTTGGATTCTCTACTTCTTGTGAAGCTTTCTATTAAAGAATTTAAAAATCTTCGTTTTAAAGAATTTAAAAACTTAATGCAACGTAAAAGGTATTGGTTGATATTGGTACGATTTTCTCAATTTGAAGATAATTATTAATGTATACATAGAAATTAAATAAATTAAATATAATTTTTAATTTCCAGAGATACTTTAAAAATTCCTAGAAAAGTTTTTAAACAAGTGAATCTTTCTTCTGCTCTGTTTCAATCTCGGCTGTTTTCTTTCCTTTGATGTTGTGACCTGAGAAATATTCCCATCGTCCGCAGTTCTTTCTTTCCTAAGTCTCCATCTGGAGGGTCCTTGCATTGAGAAGAGAGACTCTTGACATCCTGAGTAATCTGCAAATATTTGGAGAGCATTGGTTCTCAGGCTTCACCTCCCTCAGTCTCTCTCTCTCTTTTTTTTTTATTCCTTAACTCCCATTAGTTGAACATGCACTGTAACATGTTTTCAGATTCTGAAATTGCTCCATTTAAATAATCCGATACGAATTGCTTTAAATCAAAAATGGTTCTTAACACTTGCAACGGTAATTAATAAAGTTAATAAATTATTGTTTTAACGATCACTGTTATAACGGACATTTTATTAAATACTTCGAAGTCTTGACCTACTTTCTTCAATTCCTAATGTAGTTCCTTACTAAAAATTTCGAAATCATAAATTTGGGATTTTGCTTTATTAAATGAGTTCGAAATAAAAAGTAATTAATAAAGATGGTTTTCGATTTTTAAAAATGTTTCCATGTTTAATGGATTGTATTGAATGTTTTTTTTTTTTTTATTTTTTTTTTTAATAGTTTAAAAAACAAACATTAAAGTTAAACGTATTTTTGTTTTTAATTTGCTTTTGCTAATAAATAAATATTTTAAAAATAAATAGCAGTGGACTAGTTATAACACTTTCTCCATACTAAGGAACTATAAATGGCTTCAGAATGCTTTACTCAGTTAGAAAGATTTGGCCCTTCACCACAGTAACTGTCCACATACTGTAAACATGCTAAAAATAAAAAAAAAATAAATAAATTAAATTTACCTCAACCTTATTTATAGAGCTACAGAAATACTGGAGCTATAAACAAAAAACGGATCTTAATTAGGTATGTAATTACCAAAATTAAGGACATCTGGGTTCAAATACAAAATTTGATGTAAATCAGTGCTTTATTCTTTTAATTACGTAAGGGCGTCAAGAATGGGTGGCTCTACGAACATCAAAATCTGACAAATAGTGTTTAAAAAATATACTTTTAAATTTGAAATTGGATATAGATCACTACATTATTATTTCATTTTTTTTTAGAATAAAAGCAAAATATGATAGCAATCCATATCAAATCTAATCCCATGTATAGAATTACAAACGTCTGAAATGGGAAATTATTGACATTAGCTATTTAATAATACAGCATCATTTCTAAAGATGACCGTTGTGAACCGCCATTCGACCAATAGCGGATAGCAGATTGAGGCCCGTTAATTCACTTCGTTCCGCAGTCTAAAAACTAGCTCTTCAACCTCTAGTAAAGCGTTCGTCAGGTCGCCAATTGTACGGATTGACTGAGAAAGTGTACGAAGCTTTCAGTTCGTATTCAATACAATTTGCCATATCCAATACATGGCCGTTTAAAGCAAAACCAGGACGACGAGCAATCGAGCAAAAGATTGCGAAACTACATTGAATCATTAAGCGAATTATTTCTTGGCGTTATGTAAAACTGATATTTTATTATAAAGTACATAAATGATATTACATGTAGAATGATGTTTTTATATCTAATTCAAAATATAAAGTCTTACGAAATCATTTATTGATTTAACTTAAGTGTTTATTTCTCATGTGAGAAAGCAAACCGTATTAAATTCGAGTGGTTTGATCACTAGCAGTCTGATGCCGAAACCCACTGTAGAATTGCCCATTAGGACAGAAGGAAATTGAAAAATTCAATGTATAGAGTTTAAGATTACATAATTGATGCGAAGCCTTTCTATTTGACTGTTAGATTTCTTGTGTTTGTCTATTTTTATATCCATTATGCTTAAACGCCTGCCCCTACTTTCTAAACAATGGGTATGATTCTTGTTTATAACTCAATTTAAAATATACTTTTGATTATTTTAAATCCAAATTACTTTGATATTATTAATCCCCCGCCCTCCTTCAAAATTCAGTATCTGAGTATATAGTCATCCTTTCAGTAGCGTAGCTAGAGGATTGGGGGCCCCAGGGCAAAAGTGATTATGGTTTCGTAAAAAAAGAATCCCACTTCGTTCGGGAGCCCCCTTTGCTCGGGGGCCCCGGGGCACTATCCCGGCCGTCCCGGTGGTAGCTAGGCCCTGCATCCTTTTGATTGTGCTACAATTTTTGAAATTGATTATCAAGTCCTGTATTGCAATTTGTTTAATTGCTTGAATGTTTTTCAGTAATACTTTTCAGTAAAACTTTTCAGTAATACTTTTAATACTTTTCAGTAATTAATAGGAGACAATTTAGCCATCTCCTTTCGTGAAGCCCAATATATTTTCAATGACGTGGGCATCCACCTTAATCAACATAGATTATTACATGACATTCTTAGTGAAAGACGTATAATCTACTATTTTGTAAACCATTTAACGATCATCATCACAACAAACCCTGTGTATTCGTATCTGGAAGTCTGTGAACCTTCCGCTTCAACAGAGATGAAACTTTCACAAAACGCACTGAGTAACAGGAAACGAACGTGCATACCGTCTAACGTTTCGCAGTGATTCACAAATCAAGATAGCTCATGGGAATGTGTTAGAATTTAGAGATATTTGTGCCGTTAAATAAACAATCGTGAATCATAACTTCCCACACATTGACACAAATAATCTTTGTACTAGAAGCTTCTTCTCCTATCATCTCTCCTGCAACCATTAATGCTGTTGGAAGTGAATTCTCAGCGAAATTGATTTATTCTGGTAAAGTTTTCGTTTTGCTGTCCGCAAGGTATTCTCAGACTTCTGCGAGTTCAGATCATGACACTGATTTCGTCGAAAGATTCTCGTTTTATCCTTAGAGATATCTTACAAAGGCGTTGGAAATGACTCGAAGATAGCATCTCGACAACAAATCGTTGATAGACAGAGAAACACACAAAGAGAAAAAGAAATAAGTGAACAAAGAAAAAGAAAAAAAGTTCCTGTTTAGTAATTGAACCATTTGTAACGTCTTCTCCATGTCAGCCAAGGGCTAATGTTCATTGATTTATGTAAATTTACCTAGTTTCGAATTGAATAAAATCTGGCCCTATTGTATTCTATTTCACACGAAGAATACCGGTCGTGATTTTTTAATTGTAAATATATGGTGTGGTTTTTAACTGTAATGTTTGTGAAAGCAACAATTATTCCAAATCTATCTACACACGTTAACTTAACAGTAAAAGAAATACTTAAGCCGACGCCAGGATTTTGAAGTCATGGTTCAGGGATATCAGATGGATTGCAAGAATAATTTATCAATCAAGATATATTTATGGAGATTTTAAGTTTTTTTGTATATTTTCTCATTCTGTTTAATAATTTTCCTGTGAAAATATGATAACTGGTTGGCAGTCGACTAAGTTTGAACTCATCGAATAGCTGCATGTATTTCAAAATTCTCACTATTTCTATCATTCCTGATTGTAAAGTAAACCATCTTCCTTTCTCCTTTCATGGTAAAAGACTGTTGATTGTGCAGTGAAATATAGTTTTGCTAATCCAAGATGTGCTCAATGTTTTCAATATCAAAAGGATGTATTGAGGATAGTTTTTTTTACAGTGCCTTATTATTCTACACATCGTCTTTTTATAAAAAAAGTATTAAGTCTGTTAATATTCTTTTATGAAAATTCAGCTTTTTTGATGTTAAATCTTGATTCTTCGAATTTTTTTATTTTTTTAACTTCATTTCTTTAAAAACATTAAATTACCTTCCATTTCTAAATCAAACCTTTGTTTGTTAAACATAATTGAGTGCACATTAAAGTATTATTTTCAATTGTAAGTAATTTTTTTTGTATCAGAATACAACGTATTTTATTGGTACCAAAATTCAAGTTTTAAATGTATCAGTTTATTTTTTGGCTTCGTAGCAATATCAGCATTATGGTTTCTGGCGTCCCCTGCAATCCGAAAATCTAACTTCTTCCTCCCTTTCCCCCAAAGTTTATTTAAAATTCCTCTTGAGAATTCTAGTTCGATCGCGTCGTATTTTTCGATTATTTTAATTTCCTCAATTTTTATGTTTCCTGATTTTGCCACCCATACACCACATGCAAAAAAAATATTACATAGAGATATATAAATAATATATCTCTGTGTACATTCATATATTTTGGTTTATATTGTATTCGTATACACAAGTTTACGTTGCGATACACATAACATAAGAAAGAGTCTATCCATCCATCCATAGTAATTCTGTCCGGAGACAGGTCAACATTCCTATGGAGTTCAAGAATTCCCATAGAAGCACCTGGGGAAAGAAACTGAGGTGGGTTCCCGTGGCCTTCCTCAGGCAGCCATTATGGAAGAAAGAGTCTATAAACAGTCCAATACATTCTTCTTCGGTAGCCAAATACGCTATCGTTATATGAACAATTTTTCTTTGATTTCTTTCCCTTCCTTGAGGAGTGCAACAGAGCTACCAACAGCTACTCTCTACATTATTGTACGAAAGCATTTCTATGAACATAAGATTTTTTTTTTACATTGTATAAATTCTAATTTTCCAAAACCATAAACGTATTAAATTTTCGATCAACAAGAAGTATAATAATAGCTCTTGCTAATACTGGCAATGAGAGAAAAAGAAGAATAGCGATAATAAATACTGCTCAAACAAATAAGGTATACGTTCAAATAATATACCTCTGGTTCGTATATTAATAATAGTGATGATAATAAAATTAATAATAGTGGTGAAGATTGTGGATAAATAATAAATGCATTCGTTTCGAAGCATCTTCATTTCTTTATCAGTTAAGGAACTTATATACAACATTTTGTTGAAGTAAACGATAGTTAATGCGTCAGTTATGTTGATATCCTTAGTAAAAGCAATAAAAACTTTCATGATTAGCAAAGTGTTTGTGTTCACGCAAAGCTCAATGAGTTCCCTATCTCCTTCTACTCCTAAAATTACCTTTTCTTTTTTTCTTTTTTTTTTTGACGAAATCATCTTTTACTTTATTTTATTTTTTTTTACAAAACTAGGTGTATTATTTTAATGTATATTTTTAAATATTTAAAGGTTTTAGAACATTTCCTTCAAAAATTCAGAAAACCAGAATTTATAAAAAAAAAATCTTACAAATTAGTAATATTTTGTAAAGTTCTTTTGGCAGTTTCCACAACTAAATTAGATCATTTAGCCCCAGAATGAAACCAGCAAACTTACGAGCGAAAAACAAGCAAACAAACAAATATATTGATCATTATTAATCACTCTTTATTTTCATGCATGGATGGATTCGATGGGTGTCTGACGGGCCACTGGTCCTTTTACATTTGCATACGCTGACTAGCTATGTTGCTTTGTGCAATTTGTTTTAGGAAGATTTTCTGAAAAATGAAAGAAACGCTATAGTAAGAAGTGTTTACATTTTCTAAAGCACTAGAAATTTTCTGATTTTCTTATCACAGAATCATCATGAGTTTCAGATCTATGCATCTAAGAGTTAATTTATTTAGTTCTCGTGTTCACCTCTCTAGCTACTTATCTGAACCTAACCTTGATATTTATTGTTTACAGTTTATAGTTTTAATATATTAATTATTTAGGATTAATTGGAATAAAAAAATGAAGAATACATAATTATTTAATGATAGAAACGAAGAGAATGAAATTTTGTCATTTCCTTTTGACCACGCGCATCTAGCCAATGAATGTAAGCAAAAATGTTATGCTATTAAAATAGTGTCATTCTATTATGATACTGCAATGGGAATTTTAAATTAGCTAAAGCTATGTTTTTATTAAAGAATTTTTTATCTACAACAAGCATTTTGTTGTCATCATCTTACTTCCACAAGGTTTAGTTAAGGATTTTTAAGCTTTTTTTTTTTTTTTTAAGTCTGTATCATCTTGAAATTCTATGCAGGTTCCTTAATGCAAATCGTTGGGAAAGAAACCCAAGCATCTTGTATTTGGGAAAAAGCCCCATGGGACAAACTGCCGATTCAAACTCCACGTGTGGATGTAATTTAAGAGCTATTATAAATAAATCATCCAGGCATGAGCCTGCATGTTTCTTTCTTTCTTCTGTGTGTATTTCTCTTCTTTTCAATGATTTGTTCTCAGTTTCGTGCCTTATTCCTGCCGCACCTTATCCTGTGTCGCTCTTGTGGCATTAAAAAATCGCACACTGAGATATGTACTTGATCAATGAAACAAACATTATGTTGTTTTGTTGTTTTTCTATAAATAGGAGAATATGTACTGTGATGATAGTTTATTAGAGACTGCTTTTCATTCTCTTGAAAAGAGATGTATCTAATAAAAAAAAAAACTGGCAACTCAGTATATCTACATATATTACTAAGAAACATAACTAAGGTTGTCTGGACAAAAAAAAAAAAATAATTAATTAAAAAGGTCTTACAATAAGATCTAAAATTTGATTTGTTTACTCCCGTTGATTTCACTTATATCGAGAAGTGAAATAGCGTATTATGTTTCCGGATGTTATTCGTAGAAGTTTACAATATACTGGTACAGAAAACAAAAATCGCTTATTTCTCTAACTGTTTTCAGGCTAAAAACCCAGATCTCAAGTAATAAATCGAGCTAAAATGTCAGCTGTTAATCACCCAAATACTAGGTGTAAACGTTTTATGGTCTAGTTTTCATAGTTTTAAAATGTATCAGCAACATATAAAAGAAAGTTTAAGAATCATCTTCATTTCTAGAGCATATGAAGACATGAACTTAAAGACCTATAGCTACCTGAAGAGAGCAACAGAAGATTGAGTTGGATGGCGTGATATGTTGTGGACTCTTAACCAGTCTAGGACTGAATGACTTTATACTGTATAGTTCCAGGCAGATGTGGTTTAAGCATAAGCCACCTAAGCTTTTGCCTAGGAGCGTTAATTTTTGGTTGGATCACATTAAAGCCAATGCGAAGCAGAGGAATAAACGGCATCTCGTCTTTTCGAATCAAATTATTATTTAAAAAGAGTCTCGATTATTCACGCTTCGTTAGACCTTCGCACAGATGAAAACTGCCTCTAATCGAAAACTAAGAATTTATTACTACAAACTAGTAATTATATCAGTTCGTTTCACTGATGACTCTCATTTTGGTTCACTTTTATGTATAGGGCCAAAATGACATATGACAGTCAAATAGTTAGACCTAGAAAAAATACTGCACTAAACATTACCTGAAATTGAATAATGATTATTTTAAACAGTAACATTCAGTGAAAAAAAATTGCAATTCATAAGATTTTAAATTTTCTAAAATCTTATTGAGTAAAGATTTTTTTTTTTCCCACATGGCTTCATTTTTCATTTCTATTAAATTTCACATTAAAAAAATGTTTTCATGAACACCAACTTTTGAATTGAAAAGATATCTTTGATCAATCATTTATTTGTATGAAGCTCTTTCGTGGGTCCTAAGTTTGAGATCGCTAAAATAAACCAGGGACATAGCCAAGATTTTGTTAAGGTGGGGGGGGGGGGGTCCATTATATAAAATTTTTATAAATGACTTTTCTTTCTTTAAATGAAATTTTAAAAGTAAAATGATCTTAATACTAAAATCTACGGCGAGAGTAGGTTCTTTGAATTTTATCATTTACGCACACTTACTTGAACATACACACTTTTTTTTCTTTTTTTCTTCCCTGAAGGGGGAGGGAGCGGATCCCCCGGACCTCCCTCCTGGCTACGTGCCTGTATAAACCATTAATCTTTTTCATTAGTCTTAAATTCATTCAAGAATCAATATATCTGCAATTAAACGAAGCAAAGAGCCAGGAACCAAAATACAAATATACTCATGGACAAAAAAATTAGCGCACCAAGAAATAATTGCGGGATTGTAACGAAACTTGCAATGAAGGTACATGTCGGGGAGATATGCAAATGATTAGAAATGCAGCGTGATTGCGCATTACGTATAGCCGGTAGAGGGCGTTGAACATCGTACTCTGTGGAGTATAAAACAGGTAACCAAAGCTTGTTTGAGTGTGCTGAATCATTTACAAAGGAAGAGCTGAGGTAGACATGCCATTACGCCGTGTTCGAAGACAGTATACGCAGTTGTCGCAGTTTGAGAGAGGGAGAATCGTCGGGATGATGGAAGCTGGATGGTCAGCTAGGCGAGTAGCTCGTCAATTAGGCCGCTCTGATTGTGTTGTGAGGAGGTGTTGGGACCAGTGGACCCGAGAGATGTCATGTACACGAAGACCAGGCTCAGGACGCCCTCGACAGACCAGTCGTCGAGAAGACCGCCACATAGTCAGAAATGCACGCGTACAGCCAACTGCTTCATCGGCCGCCATCCAGACACAGGTAGCACCTTCACTAGGGGCCGCTGTGTCTTCTCGAACCATACGAAGGCGCCTGGCTGAAGGACAGTTGGTATCGCGGCGCCCATTACGTGTGCTGCCCTTGACGCCCACCCATGGACGCCTCCGTTTGGAGTTTTGCCGCGCACGAGGAAACTGGACTGCAGCGGAATGGAACCAGGTCGTCTTTAGCGACGAATCCAGATTCAATCTCGGCAGTGATGACAATCGTGTTCGTGTGTGGAGAGCCCGTGGTGAACGCTTCAATCCTGCCTTTGCTGTACAGCGACACACCGCTCCCACAGCTGCTGTGATGGTATGGAGTGCCATTGCCTACAATACACGGTCACCCCTAGTATTGTTCCGTGGCACCATGACAGCCCAGCGATATGTTCATGAAATCCTGCAACCACATGTGTTGCCACTCATGCAACGGCTCCCAGGAGCCATTTTTCAACAAGACAATGCTCGGCCTCATACGGCAAGGGTGTCACAAGACTGTCTCCGCACTACTACTACCCTTCCTTGGCCTGCTCGATCCCCAGATTTGTCTCCAATCGAGCATATCTGGGATCATTTGGGACGACGAGTTGGGCATCCCACGAGTTTGAACGAACTAGAGGCAAGGTTACAGCAAATATGGAACGAAATGTCTCAAGACATCATACAGAACTTTTATGACTCAATGCCCGATCGTATCGCATCGTGCATTCGCGCTAGAGGGGGTCCAACGGAGTATTAACTCCTCCGTTCTTTTGCCTTTTTCTCTGAAATAAATTATCCTTTTTCTTTGATTTTCTAATCATTTACTTATATCAAAGTAGTCGTTACGTATGTAAATTTTCGTTTCATTTTGACGACTCCTTCTTGGTGCGCTAATTTTTTTGTCCATGAGTGTATATAGCAACAACAGTAATAATCAATCCGTTTGGAAATATCTTTATTATTATTTTTTTTCTTACATGACGTGGTTTAGTAAAAAAAACAAACAAACTGAAGAGCAGTAAATAAATACTTATTATCTCAGCAACTTACTAAAAGTAGCACCGATTTTTAAGACGAAAAATTAAAGAGAAGGAGATTGGGGGTTCTCTTTTATTAAGGTAAACGTAAATAGGGAACCAAAAACTGACCTCAAATCAAGCAGATATTTAAGCCTAGTATGAAAGAGTAATTAAACAGAAGAACTTTTGTTCTTTGGCTTTTTTTTTTAAATTTATTGTATTTTAAAATGCTTTTCTAAAAAAATCTAAAAAGTTTCTAAAATGAAATTTAAAAAGTAAAAAAATAGTAACTTTCTTTTAATTTATTTATTATTTTTATTACTGCTAGGCGAGTGTCCATTTCAGGAAGCTGCTCTGGATAATTCCTAACTAACAAGAAGAGGGCACAGCCTGTACATCGTCAAAATCATCTCACTTGTGAGACGCATCGAGTACTTCAAATTTATAAGGGAGAAGGGGGCAATTGCATGCACCTTATTTAAAACGGTTGTGTAATTTTTTATTATTATTGCAATTTCTCCATCAAATGCTTATTGAACAGACAATTATTATTGAAGTAATTCAGAGATGTAAGGGTTATTATACTTTTTTGTGATATTTTCATTTTTTGTAAGATACTGTCATGCGTACCATTGTCCTCCTATGTGAGGTAATGGTACACATGCATAACAAGTAGTAATTTGTCACGTAATGAATGAAAATCGTAATAAGTCATTGCTCTTTATTTACCAAACCCAATCTTCAAATTAAAGTGTTACAAAAAGTATATAAAACACAGTTAACAACATACTGCTATATAAAAAATGCTCAGCAATAGGTGCCCACACAGCCGATCTAACACTTGTCTCATTTCTTTCTGATGTTACTGTAAACTCTCTTCTGTTCATAAAGTTATATTGTTAGTTCGAGTAGATATACCACCTACAAACACAAAAGATTCATTTTCAATTAAATATCAAATGCGTCCCAACACATGCCGTGTTAAAAAAAAAAATACCTCTACAGGAACTTTTTATTATTGTATTTACGAAACAAAGCATGTAATGTTTACTATACAAACAGCATAACAACACAAAATTCCGTATACCTCTGGATGTAAATGTATGCTAGGGAGAAAGTCATATATATGACGCTCCTGGAAATAACTCAATCAGCGAGCAATGGCAGCAACAATGAAACAATCGCACACTCGCACGTCACGAGAGCAATCGAATAATGGCAATAATCAAAGAAGAAGCAGTGACAGCTGATTTAAGCAGATTCTCGATTGAAGAGCGTTTAGTGACTGCAGTTTGGATTCACGAGCGACCGCATTCGGGACAAACACTTTCACAAATTATTACCAATTTTTAGCAGCGATTTCGGAAGGCACCACAATCCGAGAGAACATTATTGGCATGGGAATGGAAGACTTTTACGTCAGGTTCCGTGAAGGATTCACATCGGACGGGAAGACCATCAACACGTTTGGAAATATGTGCAGCTCTGGAAGAATCCATAATGCAATCTCCCGTGAAGTCGACAAGCAAGCGTGCTGCCGAATTGGATATTCCCCGTTCAATCAGGAGATGCCACATGTGAAAGGATTTGAAAGTGAAACCTTTTCGCCCGTTGTCAGCGAATAAGCGATCAGATGTAGATTTAACACGGCGCGAAGAAGCATGCAACTTACTTCTCCAACTTTTCCTAACAAGAGAAGATCAACGAAGAGTTCTGTTTACTGATGAATGTGCTATCTATCGAAGTTCAAAAGATCGATACATTTATTTTTAGTCAAAGGAAAATCCACATTTCTTTCAAGAACTTGAACAAATCCACCGCATGTTATGATTTAGGCGGGGGTAACAGAAGAACATCTACTTGGACCATATTTCTTCAATGGTCCAGTGAATCAGACGACTTATCTGCATATGATTAACGAATGGTTAATGCCTGAACTCCAGTGGAAAGGCATAGCTGACAGTGTATAATTTCAACAAGATGGAGCATCAGCTCATTTCGCCTTGATGAGCTTTTCCCAAATTGAAGGATTGGCCGATGATCCGAGAACTTTCCTTCACCTTTGCCATGGCCACCACGGAGCTCAGATCTCACCACACCAGGCAATTCTCTGTGCGGAATCATTAAACAGGAAGTCCGCAAAGAGCGGTACGTTTCCAACGCTAAGATGCAGATTGCTGTGCGCAATGCCTTCACGACTGTGATGACACAAATGCTATGGAAAATGAAGATATGGACCTGGAGACTCATATGTCTGTGCAGAGACCATGGAGTTAGTGCATACAGATGTTTTGGATCCATAATAGATGCATCAATTCATTTCAAATCCAGTTTACTGACAGAGGTATACGGACTTTTCGCTCACTCTATACACAGAGCTGAAACAATAAAATAAAGTTTTCCGTATCCCGTCAAAATCTAGATGTAACAACGAAATATGGAAAAAGTAATAACTGCATTCATCTTCAAATCCTTGCTTGATAAATGCTTCCACTAAACTAGAGTGTATTTAATGAAGCCTCTGCTAGGGTACATCACGTCAAAGGCTTGTTCAAGGATACTGAAATATGCGTCCCAATGTATATTTCTTTCTCCCGTTTATATATATATAGGATCCGGGGCCAACATTCGACCAATTTTGAGATATTTGACATTGTTTTCATCGATTTTTGAGTATTAGCTGATTAATTTCCTGTTGTTGAGTATTTCAACAAATGTTTCTGTGGCGCTATGCGTAAGGCGTCGGACTGGGGATAAAAGGAGCCAGACTTCATTGCTGCTGAGGTAAAAGCTTGGTTTTTTTCCTCTCTTTGTTTTGTTTGTTTTGTTTTTTTTCAGCTTTTTTTTTATGTAATTTAAGATTTTTATTGCATAATTCAATTACATTAAATTATAGTAATGTAAAATGGTTGATGTATTGACAGGGGAATCTAAGAAAAGTGCATTGATACATGGATGTGAAGTTGGCACCTTACCCCGTCGTAAATTCAAAAAAGGGACAATTTGTTTTATTTGTAATGGGTTTATTCCAGAAAAATAATATGAAAAAATATAATTAAAAATCTTGGGGGCTTAGATACTTAAATCAATCTTAGAACTCTTATTTATAAATTGTAAAGGTTCAAGTATTAATGAAGTTAACAAAATGTTAAGAAAATAACGTAGTAGTAATCTATAAGAAAAAATACTGTAACTATACTAACTGTTCAACAATTGAACTGTGCAGTAAAAATCTTTAATGTTTAATTTTGTATTATGTCAAAAGCAAGTACTTAAGAAATTAATTTTTCTAAATTAAATTAGAACTAAAATAATTTCAATTAAAAAATTAAGAGATATGATCATTAACACAATTATCAGGATAAATACCTCGATCTGTAGAATTTATACAACTTGATTATAAAAAAAAAAAGAAATATTTATAATTGAATACTTTTAGATTTCTTATCCATCAATTTTAATGTTCGAGCATTAATATTAATTAAACGTCAAGAGAAAAGCAAGAAAGAAAAAAAGATAAGAATTAAAAAAAAATTAGTTAAGTTGTGTAGTTGTCTTACGTTATTTTTAGTAAATTAAAATACTTCTAAATAAAAAGAAAGTTAAAGAGAATATTATTTATTTATTTCTAAAGCGTACATTTCTTTTCTGCCTAAATATTCATAACATAATTGGGAGAAAAAAAAACAAGCTTTCACCTCAGTAGAACCGAACTCTGGCTACTTAAATCTCTGATATTTTTGGAAAGGATGGAAATCATAGAGTTGTATTTTTCATATTTCCAGCAGAGTTCCAATTGACGCATGGAAACTTCGAAATTTCTGAAAGTAGCTGATTTTTCCCATTTTTTTTTTCTTTTGGTCTTTTGATATTCCTCCCCCTACTTGATGAAAATCTTTTATTTTTTATTTTTTTGATAGGGGGGAAATCTAGAGCTTGATCACCCTACTAAATATAATCCTATGTAATTTTAAAGGCTGAAATTTCTCATTAGTTTCAGTGTCAGCGAAAATTAAATTATTGTTCTTTTTTTTTACTTTGTTTTATTTTCGTGTTACAATTTAACTATATATGATGGTCAATAAACTTTTTGAAAAATTGGCAATTAAACTACCATTATTCTTTCTTTTGACGAAAATTCGTTCGGGTTGTTAAGCTATTGAAAAGTTAACGGTCCTGAATTTTTTCCCCCGAGAAAAGGTTAAATTACCATCACAGAAATTGATTGCTATAAACCAGAAAGTGAAAATGTCAAACCTCAATGTTATTCTGAGTTGATTAATGGCGTCCAACAAGGATCCTTGATGTGCTGTCCTTGAATACTAATGGCCATCTGGACTTCGAAATGATTATGTCTTCGGAATTGACCAATTTAAGCCAATGGATGCCAGGATCGTGCGAACAAGTGGTTATGCTGGGGACATTCATTGACCCCTCTTTGTCAGAATGAAAGGAGGAATTGACACCAGTGGCCATTGCCATATTTGATAACAGTGAAAAAAGAAAAAGCCAAAGTCTTCTTAAGGTGCAAAACGAATTTAATGGAGTGGGAAGAGTCATTCCCCACTGATCCCATCTCACAAATAGAAACAGCAAAAAAAAAAATTTAAGAGGTCGCTCCCACTACAATAACCGGGTAATAATAATCTCCTAAAACAGCTTAAACAAACTTGATGATTTACATTCGAATAGCTGAATATAAAAGTCGTAAAACTGATACAAAAAAAAAAAAAAAAAACCCGTCGGTTAATTTGCCATTATTCTTTCCTTGAAAATATTCGTGGAGGACAATATTGTGATCCATAATGTCTAGGAAATGTAAATGACAAACTTCTTTGATTGAAAAAAAATAATTACTGGCTACTTTCCTAGTTTTAATTATAGTGTTGATTTCTTGAAATTTATTAGGTCTGACAGGTCATATCTCTCTTTTATGACTTAACGATTTCTATATTTCAACTCGAATAATGATAAATGCTACTAAATAGGCACTTACTCTACCATGAAAGGAACAAGTCCTTTGAAAGGGCCTTTACGTAACAAATAGGAACACTCAGGGCCTACTTCATTAAATAATATGTTTGGCATATTCAGGATAATGGATGACTCATACGAAATACTTATTTGATACCAAAATTTTTAAAATGAGCGATTTTCTTGATGAGCCAACTTTATTGAAAACAAGTATTAAATGAAGGATCTACCAGATGATGAAAATAGTAAGCATACACGAATTAACAAGTATCGTGCATATATAGAAGCAGACAGAGGAGCTATCAAATCTTCTGCTGACATTGGCAGCTTCGTTCACTTAAATCAGAAGCAATAGTTGATTTTTAAAAAGTGATTTATTCAACAAACAGCAATGTTCCTAAAGTGCTGAATAAACACAATGAATCGTCTGGAAATAATTTGAAAGGTGAAATAAACATTGAACAGTTACGTGAAATGATGGCTTATTTCCCAGTCTTCTAAAACAGGAAATATTAGTTGGATTCTCTTACATCTCTTACTATCGCATTTCCAGCTGTTTTGACTAGGAAGCCTCTTAGATCGTTGTAGAATAAGGGGATAAAAAAGATTTAAATCTTATCCTCTACAAAAACTTTTTATTGGACCCTCAGGTAAGAAAGATTGATAAAAGCTTCGCTGGGAATTTCGTTATTGTGAGAAAGTAATTATTATCTATGGCCTGTGAAACATACTGTAGATCTGTTGAACTAAGAATTATTAAAGTATATACAAAATTAAATCGTCCATTTGACCGTTTCCATGACAATGCATTAACCAGAGAACTGAGAACTAAGTCCCCACAGTAACAATCAATACCTTTCCTGATTCTGGACATTCTTTTTCAATATGATGATCGTGTCTTCTGATTTTTAATGTCCTTGAAAATAACTTATAACATCTCGTTGTAATCATCCTATGTATAATCGACTAAAAAGAATACAAGAACTCAATGGAACGTTATACATAACTTCTAGATTATTCTCGAAATGAGGGTGAAAAAAGTAGCTTTGTACTATAAGAGGAGGGACGAAATTCCAATTGTTTGAAAAATTATGATCTAACGTAAATATTACAATAACAGCATGCTCGTATTCTCGTACAAAGATGATGATAGTTCGAGGGGGAAAAAAAATACTTTCAACATTCTTCATCCGTTGATCTATCTTCGTTACCAATTAATACATTGTAGACAATTATCCTCTCTCTTTTCAGTCAAACAGTCTACATTAAAGAAATTAACCATCATACAACTTTCTCACTTCTACATTTGGAAATTCATTAAAGTACAAAAGCCAAAATCTCACTGTCTTATAGTTAAGTTTTCCCAAGGCGTACGTGACCCTTGGGATCTCGGTAGGTAGGGCTGCTCAGTTATTTGATCAACGGGATTAAGTTGAGATTAGATGGTCAGCCAAGGCCTACCCGCCTTTAACTCCGGGAAAGAAACCTTAGGACACCTCTGGAAGAGAAGCGCCTAGAGAGAAATTTCCTATTGCCTTCTGGATTTGAATCCCGCTCTCCAGTCCTAGTTCAGTGCATTACCACTGGATCATAGTACCTACGAAATAGTCTCATAACTAAATAAATTAGACAAATTTTCATTCCATCCTCACTGACCAAGGCATAAATTATTTCCAAGCCAATATTCACTCTTCTTTATATCTTAGTAGTAATAGTGTCTAAAAATACATAACTTATCCAGGTTTTCCAAATTTATTCCATTCCATTGATTTATATCTTGCAATTATCCGTTTGCATTTCGCTTGAAATACATGAGTTTCGTCTTCTCATTTACTATTCCATGTAGGCTATACACCGTTCACAATGGCTGCAAGCATCTTTAGACCTTGAGTGATAAAACCTTGTCTGAAATGATAGAGATGACAACATACTCTCTTCACATATTCATTTGCACTGTAGACATATGCACTATTCTCATATACGCACTTCATTTAAATTTACAAGAAATTTCTTAAAATTTCTGATTTCTTGTTTTCAAACAAAAAGACAAAAAATACGTGAAAAAAGCCTACTTTTATTTTCAAATTTTAATATTTGAATAAAAAAAAAATAGAAATTTTCTGTTTTCTAATAAAATTCATTAAATCTTACACTCAATAGTTTCCAATGGAAATTATTTTTGTCGCCTCTTTGTGGTATTTTCTAGAGAAGGATCCATTTGAGATGATTCCATATTTAAAAGTTAGATCGTGTGTAATTTAAATATGCCTACCAAGTTCTTCATCCAGCTGTTAAAAAGTTATTAGACACACACATACGCACCGACTGAGTGATCTATTGAGCCTAGGAAATTAATCTAGAAAAAATGATAATAAATATTGTTTAAAAAAATGATAAAAATAAAAATCGAACTTTTTAATTTTTTAAAAAAAAAAACATGAATTAAAATTGCTGTGCCATCTGTCGAATATTCTTTCAATTAATTGAAGGTCTCTTTTCTCCAGGTTCCTTACTGTTCCCTTTGTTTAGAAATAAATTGGAGGTTAACAGCCTCATTATACTAGAAACTTCATTATACAAGCTAATTAGTTATTGGTTTACCTAAAAAGCTTTACCTCCAGCAATCCCAAGAGCCACATAGCTAAAATTAAATAGCCCATTACAAGCCTAAGAAGTAAAATAGGTTTTTTTAATCCTCTTATTTACGGGGGCAATTATTAAGTTATTGTTAAATACAAAAAAAAATTCTTCAGCAAGAAGTGCTTTTTCACGTCATCTGGAAATATTTTCTTTTGACATTGCAGTCGATTTCTATTTTTAATTAGAATACTAAATAGTATTGGTATTAAAGAGTATCCAAAAATAGTCACATTTCATGTCTCATTCTGTCTTTTCTTGTATTCTTATGTAAATATATTTCTTATGCTTGACAGTTTTTAAAATTGTAAAGTTTTCTTTCAACTTTTGTCTTGAGATAAGAATTGAATTCAATAGCTTTATTTTTTTTTGTTCAATTCTTCGTTTATTCCTTTATCTGTTCAGAAAGAAAGAAAAAGTATCAATTTCCCTTTGCATCGACTTAAGAATGGAAACTCAGATCATTTACCATCTCTCATCAAGGTTAGGGAAAGTTAGTTAACCTCTATAAATCAGATTGTATGTATTGTTTATCTATATTATATTTCTTTTCAAATCCAAATTTCACAAATCTTAGTCGATAAATAATCTCCTTCCTGAAAAACCCTATTGAATTTCCCTTACCTTGTGTAAAAGGGAAGTAATTTGTCCTCAACCAAACATTTGTCATTTGTTGATCTGCTTTACAAAATCTATTGAAGACTGAAGAATGCGATTCCTCTGACTTCATAAGAATCCGACTCACCTAGAGTTATCTCAGTTCTCCACTATAGAATTGTGAACGTTTCAATCTATACTTAATGTACTGAGATTTTATAGAGTTCAGGACAATTCCATCTTCATCAGACTGAGAACAGGTTCATTTAGGTAAAAGTCATTCCAGATAGCTTGATAATTTCAAGGTACTTACGTAAGGATACTTAAAATAAAATTGCAAATAATTAGAACATAAAAAAGTTCATAATGAAAATCAATTAAATAAAATAAAACAAGCACTCTTAAGGTTTGTCCACACCCCCATCCATCCCAAAAAAAAGATTTACTATAAAAGTATTTGCTTAGCTAATGTTTGCTTTAAGTGTAGTTACATTAAGGCCTCTGGTAGGAAGTAGTTCTTAGGTGCTGATAGACTATTATTATAAATGATTTACAACCGTTAATTTATAGTTGCAATTTAATCTAATTGGAAGTGTCTTGTGAAACAATTTAAAACACTAATGTTTTAATATGAAAGGGTTTAAATAAAATAGATCATTAAACGATCACTGTTCGTTTAATTAGAGTATAAATCTAAGCAATAAATTATTGCGACGCAGAGTCAATAAAATAGTAAATTTTACTTCGGAAGGATAAATTCCGGTTAGTGACAGATTAATTATTCGATTTAAATTGAAGATAAATAAAATCAAATTAGGAATCAAATATTTCGTGCAATTAATTTCATAAATTATAATCTTTGGCAACTATTAAAATTATTTATGAAATGATAATATTACCTTTCCAAATTAGATTAAAATAAAATTTGAAACTTGAATTCAAGTCTTGTTCTCAGTAAGAATATCTTAAGAATAAAACTTTTAACAGTAGCAAAAGTAGCAGCAGTAAAACAATATTCTATAGATTAAAACATTACAATGAACCACATTTGTTTCATTCTGCACCACAGGATAATTACTGAAGAGAGGTGGGCAACATGGAAAGGATTTTATTTTGGACTTATTTTTACCATGCATCTTGAAATTTTAAGCTACTTATTTTTACTACTTGGTAAAAGCAAATACAGGCATACGTCGGAGATATTTCGGGTTCGGTTCCAGAACATTATAATATTCGATTATTGCTATAAAGTGAGTTACACGCTATAAAGCGAGTTCCCAGTGCATATAAAAGTTATGTTTATACTATACTATTGTCTATTAAGTGTTCATTAGCATTATATCTTAAAAAAGCCTTAATTAAAAAAATACTTTATTGCTAAAAAAGTGCTAACCATCGTCTGAGCCTTCAGCGACTCATCCCTTTGCTGATGGAGGGTCTTACCGCGATGTTGAAGTTTTAAATTTTGCGAATTACCAAAATGTGTGACACAGAGACACAAAGTGAGCACATGCTGTTAGAAAAATAGTTTTGTTCGATGCAGGATTGCCACAAACTGTCAATTTGTAAAAAAAACGCAATATCTGCGAAGCGCAATAAAACGAGGTACACCTGTACATAGGAAAACTTCCACGTTGAGCGCTTTAAATTCCTTAGTAAACTAAACAAAACGAAGCCTGTAACCAACTGTTAAAGACGAAGTGGAAAGCTGCTTAGTATTATTCTTCTTTACGTCGATTTGGGCCAACTAAGGACCACGGACAATAACTCCGTACGACAACCGTCACGGTGGAGCTAGTAAAGTTCGAGAAGAGATTCACATCAAGTCCAGAATAACACTGAGATAGTAAGTCCCAGGTAGAAAAGGACGAAACGCTTAGTGTCATTATTAATATAAACTGTTTGTCAATAAAAAATAAAAATCTTGAATTGATCTAATGAACTGCAGTTTGCAAAACCGATCGACTCTGGTTTTGCAGAAACAAACATTTTTAAAATTGATTCTTTAATCTAGTCTTTACATCTGTCAATTGTTTAGATATATATATATATAGGCTATATATATTAATATTGGAAAATTCTAAGCCAACCTAATAATACGTCTGAAATAATCCAAAAAAATGCCTTATCCAAATTTTTTGAATTCCCCACAAGGAGGTTCTTACAGGCAAGAAAACACAAATAATACCAGCATTTTTCTTAACCATTCTTTGGCAAACGGCGACGTAGACTTCCAAATGATGTTTTACAATTATACAAAACTTCTGCAATATCCTGTTCTTTTCGGCTTATCTACAGCTTTAGTCATTTTATCACTGTCCTTGCTGTTTGTTTCTTTCTCTTACAATTTTCCACGTAGGGCAAATGACCGGAAGTAAGGTGAATGGAATTCTACAGGATAAAAAAATACTGTAATAAAACGATTTTTGAGTATCCGAAAATCCAACTCTGAATCACTGCTTCTTTTATGCATCTTAGCATAAAATCCATATCTATAAAACTTCTGTGGTCGAATTCTTGTTATCAAAAAAAAAAAAAAAATGTTTAGAAATATAGAGCAAAGTAGAAGCTTTCACTTTTGGTATCCAAAGTAAATGTTAGTCAAAACAAATTTCAGAGTACAAGTAACACACTACGTTCATAACATTAAACTTTGTTTGAAACAGCATTAGCATTTTAATTACATTAAACAAGGAGGATACATTCAGATAATCAGGGAGTCTATAGGAATTTTTTTCGGAAAGGACCAATACGTGGAGCTGACTTTGAACAATAAAAAAAAAAAAAGGAAAGAAAGAAATTGTTTTTAATATTTCCGGAAGGATAAAGTCCCCTAAACCAGCCACCGAACCAAAATAGGACTTATTCTGCACATTTACAGATTTCGGAGGGGGTGAGGAGCGCCCCCTTCCCTATGTTCGCCTACGCAAATAACTTAGTTCTAAAATTTTGTTTTCTAAGCATGAAATTTGGTATTCCACCGCATAGATCAATTCAAGCAAGGTTTATTGATCCAAATAAGCAGTTACAAATTCATATGATGTTTAAATTGCATTTTAAACTTATTCATTTATCAAAATTTGGATGTAAATTGTTTTCCGGGTTTATACTGCTCATATTTTTTTTTTTTATTTTCAACAAAATTAAATTTTAACAAAAATGAATGCAGATATATAATAAAACCGAAGTATTGTGCATGTGACAATGCATTGGTATACAACAAGGTACATTATCAAACGTTAATCAAACTTGATGAAAAGAAAGTTTCTCTGTATATAAAATTAAATAAAACTTCAAAATTTCTATCTTTAAAGAAAATCAAAACTCCTCATAGCTAACATTTTCTTTCATTTTTCTAATTGACGGTTCGAGAGAACAGAAGAAAAACTTGTTATATCCAAAAATCATATTGAATGAGGAAAAACCTCGCACATTTCCCAAAAAAAATGTTCATGGATCCATTCCAGCTCACTCAAGGAATAAAAAAATTGAGCACATTAGTTCAACAGTATTCCTTCCAATTTTTGAATTGGGGGAAAAAGAGCAAAATGCAAGAAAGCTCATCATGAATCTCGCCCTTTTATCGCCTGAATTTTTGTAAATTCTTTTCATACACTGTGAGAATCCAGTGTCATGCTTACATGAGAACATGTTCACCAGGCAAGAAAACTGATCTTATTGGCCATTGTAATATTTTGCTATTTCTTTTATTTGTTTCATTTTGGTATCATGTAAACTAGATTTAATTTCAATGCTTCTTTCCAATTGATGATCACTTACTTGCGAATGTCAGCAGTATGATTTCTAGCTGAAAGTAGTGGGAGTACAACGGGGTCACATTTCAAGAAGCTTTCGATAATCTCTTATTTCCAGCCGTGACGATCAATATTTTCCAATAGAAATTAACAAAAATTAAAATTTGTAGTTTTATATTTCAAGCAGTCCGATTTCCAAGAACTTTTCTAACAGTTCTTGCAATTGGTGGTAAGATAGCGTCATTGAACCCTAGGTTGAGATATTCTCTAAAAACCCTTCAAGAAATAAACGATCTCAAAATATAAGAAAGGAAAATTACGAATTTTTAATGAATACAGTCAAAATGAAAATAATCAAAAACTAAAAGAAGTTTTAAAATTTCTCTTTTCACATTAAATAAACCTGAGTTTTATTTTTGATCCCCTTTTTTTTTGTCTATTTCCAACTTAACGTTAGTATAAAGCCACCATTAAATGGGTACTTTGTATCAGACCAGTGGCATAGTTATGTTTTTCGTGAGCGAGTGATCGTTTGTCAGTCCTCTCCTCTAGGCGACATAAATTCGATATTGAGATGGTGAAATTAATTTATCTGTTTTTGTTTTCATTAGATTACAAAAGGAAGCTATACTAAAAATTTCATTTAAAGTTTTTCTTAGATTTTACCGCATCTTTTAGTGGCAGACCCTACTCAAAGCAAAGGCTGACATAAACGACTAAAATAAGCCCTACCCCTGCAATAAACAATTCCAGAGGGACAATCCTCAGTAGAGTTGTGTTGGTTTTAACAAGAAGTTTCTTGAAAGAAATTAAAGTGTACTTACCTTAAAATGTTGTCTTTCTTTTTATTTTTTAAACAAATGAAAATTCTGCTTTATATTTAACTTCGAGAGATTAAATGTGTTTTTAATTATTATTAAAGCCGATAGACAATCAATAGGGAATTGATTATATAAATTTAAAATAGCAAACCACACGGCGGTACAATAGATAACTTAGTATTAAATGACTTATTCTTCAAAATCCACTATGATTCCATAAATAAAGTAAGCATCCCTGTGTTGTCCTAATACGCTAGTTGTATCGAAGTCCAAGTAATGCTTAAACTTGAGAAAATGCTGCGCTGTCTTATATTGTAAATTCCTCTTTTCCATCGCCCTCTGGTGCTCTTTAAGCCTCACGTACAGCGGTCGAAGGGTCTCCCCTAAATGAAAACACTTGTCTCCTACAGGGAATTGAATAAATACAATTATTTCTAAATCTTAAAGAATCACGATGTTGGCGTTCACCCATATTAACATTCCGCATGAGTTGATTATTGGTTTTTACCCACAACCCCAATATCAGCTTTAGCCAAACGTTTCTTAATATTATTAAATAACAAAGGAATGTAAGACTAATATAGAATCTTGGTTGCTGCCGTTTTTCAAGATTATATATTTTTTGCAAACTGCTAGCAATGTTATCTCTAATGAATTTACGTCTATCGCAATGTCCACGATCCTACCCAATTCTTCTTGAAACAAATGAAAATCCGATGCTAACACTCCTTCTGACAGCCATAACAATAACATTCCTTTTTAAAACCAGTAGGGATCTGCGACTTTGCATGTAACATCTCCGCATTCGACCATTGTATGTGAGGCTTAAAGAGCACTAGAGGACGATGGAAAAGGGGAATTTAAGACAGCAGAGCATTTTGTCAAGTTTAAGCATTATTTGGACTTTGATACAACTAGTATATTAGGAAATATACACAGGGATGTTTACTTAAAGAAATTTAAGGAATCATAGTGGAATGTGAATTTTTGAAGAATAGGCCATTTAATAATAAGTTATCTCTTGATAATATACTGAGTATGCTTTGCTATTTTAAATTTAAAAAAAAATGTTAAAGCTAAAAAACAACTTGTGTAAACATTTTCGAAGAAGTAACAAGAAGTTCTTAAAAGACGTTGTGTCTACTTTCTATAAAGCCATTGTTTATAATTACGTACAGTAAGTAAGAGGCCATCCTTCCTTCGTTTAAATTATTGAAGAAAATGTTTCAGACAAAAATTTAATGACTTTAAAAGCTATAAACAGTATCAAATTTCCAGGTAAAATTTCAGTTTACCTGTGAGGATCCACTCAGTTTTTTTTACTAGCCTGAAATCACTTTCAAATATAAGTTTCGAGAAGATTCGGCAATTGGTTTTAAAGTTATTAATGCAGGAACATAAATAGAATTGTAAGACATAATAACAATTATTAAGTTATAAGCTTTTCGAAACTAAGTTAAATATTATATTTATCTGAATTTCCGATAGTGTCTAGCAATGAAAGAACAACAACAAGGTTTCTCATATTTGCTTCTGTATAATATACATCCATCTAATTAAAGTGTCACTATCCAACAAATGAGATAGTGATGAAAAGCAAATGACTGCAACGAGAAGAAGGCCATAACAGATCCTTTTATACATTAAACCCCGCGAGATTAAAATTTATAAATTTGAACAGAATGGAAGGAAAAAGTTTCCTTATTTTGAGTTGATGTTCATATTTAAATCCCTTAATAATAAATATTAGTTAATTTCCTACTTTTGCACAAACAAAAGTTAATGTGTAAGAAAAGAAGTGTAACGTACAGAGGAATTGCTGGGAAAAAAACGAAAATCTCCCATCATGCTCTAAAGTAAACAAAGACCAATTCATGCTTCTAATTTGTCATTGACGAGGAATCTAGAATAGCTATTTCACATTATTATGAATCATCAGCTAGATGAAATTTTTCAGGCTTTCCGATCTTGTCATTGAGGGGTAAATCTAGTTTTTGATCCATAATAATGATGAAATAGCTATTCTAGATTCCCCGTCAATGATAAAATTAGAAAATTGGTTTTTTTTTTTTTTGTCTACTTTAGTGCATGATGGAACATTTTCTTTTTTTCCCAAAAGTTAATGTATTTCTATTTATAATTACAGCAGTTTTTAAATACTTATTGAAACATTTTCTGGCTAAATGAACGTAAAGTATTACAATACAGATTGTGATGAAATATCTCACAGCAGTAGTAATCCGTCCCATCTATAAGAACATAAGTACAGAATAGGAAAGCTAACACTACTATGGGATTTCATCAATTTAAAAACATTACTTAATATTTAAATCATAAAAAGTCAAACAAAAATAGAATCAACTTAGGATTTTCTGAAATCATCTATCATCAATTCATGTAATTCCAAAAACTTGAAGGATTAATGCCCTAATATAAAAATTGGGGCAATTTGATTTTCTCAGAAAAATTCCTAACAAAATTTACTTACAAGTTAGCCTCCGGAATGAAAAAATCGTAAGTACATTCGCTTTACAATTTAGCAGTACACAGGTTTTTTTTCTTATCCAACTACAAAAAGGATATTGTTAAAAGAAAGAATTAATAAATGCTACAATAAGTGCTGAAAGAATCGACTATGTTAATTGAATCACCTCAAACTATGAACAAATCCTCAGAATTACATTTATTTAATGGGGTTAAGACTCTTCCCTTCGAGATTTTTAAAATAATATGAGAATAATGTTGATATAGGATACTGGATAGAGCATAGCAAATGAAATAGCATCTCTCCTTCGGAAGAAATAGGATTCAGCAGTTTCTCACTATAGCTGACATTGCAAAAAGATCTGAAAACATTCAATAAAATGCCAAGAGAATAAAATACCATACAAATACATAGATTTTGTCATTGTCAATAAGCTTAAATGCAGCTTTTGAATGAATTAATATCGTGCAGACTGAGTTCTTGTAATTATTTTTGTGTTTTATTGTTGCCCGAAGAAGCCATGTCTGTTATTATTATGGCGAAATCGATAGCATTGGTAAGTTTTTATTGTGTAATTTTTATTGTGTAATTTTAATTTTAGTCATGTGCGTTGGCTTGATTATAGTTATGTTTATTAAAATATCGTGCAAATAAATTTCAAATAATACACATTTTCAATTAAAAAGATTAAAAATGTATTACAAACGGGAACCGGTTTTCAAGCACTTACACAGGACCTTTCATCAGCCTGGACAAATTGTACAAATTAAAACCAAAGTTTTATACAGAAATGTGAAGACTATTAACCAATCTTCGTATAGCATGTAAATTATTGAATATGTAAATTACAGTAGCATCACCCCTCATTGCTACTGTATGTGAGACTTCAGTCTCGTAGAAATCTGTCATCGGTGGCGTCATTATAGGTGGATGCAAGGCCACCTCTACAACAAGCACAAGCAACAATATTTTGAGGAAAAAAAATATAAGTCGACAAGCATTATTCACTTTTAACTAACAAATTCTCATGAATTAAATTATCTACAAGTTACCTTCAGGGATACTTTAAAATACTTTGCGAGTGATTAGATTTTTGCCCCCCCCCCCCCACTAATCGAGAAGTTTGCCCCTCCCCCTTTAATCAAAACACTGAAATTCCGCTTACAGTCTTTAATAAAATTATTCTGTAATTAGAAATAATAATAATAATAACAATAAAGAACATGCAGAATACTCACACAGAGAAGATCTGTAAATACACCAATCTAGCACACGAGCTCCAGAAGCAGTGGAGGTAGGACCGAGTACGTGTTGTACCCATCGTTCTATCCGCCACTGGTCTGGTGCCTCACACTTTGCATCAGAGCCTCAGCACTCTAGGACTTCACAAATCACTTAGGGCGCGTATGCACTTGGGATTTTTAATTCTAAAGCAGTAAAACAATAAAAAAAAGAAGAACTGGAGGAGAGACTTTCCCGACTCATGCAGGCCGTAATGTGGCTTTGTGTCTCAGATTGCTAGGGATGTTTTAGGAAGACTCCCAAGTCGGACTGAAACTCCCCAGGCATACTGAGAGACAATGCCACATTATGGCCTCCACGAGTCAGGAAAGTCTCCCCTCCAGTTCTTTTTTTATTGTTTTACTGCTTTAGAATTAAAAATCCCAAGTGCGTACGCGCCCTTATGCACAACTCCAGAAGGCTGTGGTACTCAACACAACACGCATAGTTAGGAAATTTATGGACACAACCACACATCCCTAACCTTCCTTGCACCTTGACCGCCTTGTTGTCTTTGCTGGGAAAACCCAAGGTTTAAAACTTTTATATAATAATAATAATAATAAGAATAATAAACATGCAGAAAACTCACACAGACAAGATCAGTAAATACACCGCTGTAATTGTTGTTTTTTAAATCTAATAGCTCATTTACTTTGTAATTTCTGTAATTGTTGGTATTGTTATTTAATATTTAAAATTTAAATATTTTTTACTAGGTGGCTCCACCAGTTATTAGCTTGTTCAATCACGGCTTGTCATTATTTTATATTTTATCATACAGTCTGTATTTTGGTGTCATTCTACTTGAAAGCAGCCGGCGAGCTTGGATAGAAACCCGATTGTATTGTTATTTTATTAATAGATATTGCTATTTTTTAAATTGTATGTATGGTCATGTTGATTCCTTTCTATTAAATTTTACAAATGTTAAATTTTAGCAGTATCAAGGATTCTATTGTAAAATTATATAAATTTATTTAATTTTTGAAATCAACGGTCAACTGACCTACTTTAGACGAACTTTCTTCGAAGAAATCTTCAACTTTGTTGTTGCGTGCGGAAGAGCGATCTTCGTAGCCGAAGGTCCGTGTTCTATGGATCTCTAGTGTTCCCAAGATGGCGAATTTCAAGGGAAAGATACTGAGATGGTTTCCCGTTGCCTTCCTGAGGAAATTATTAAGAAATGAATCCAAACCTGAAGAGAAAGATGAAGAAGCAGACAAACACAGGAAAGAAATATTTCACGACAGTGGCGGCTATTCAGGGGAAGTAGGGCCACTTCACCAATTATTTGTAATAAAATAATATTATTTATTTATAATATAACAATTATTATAAAGAAAAATTTATTTTCCTTATCACGTATGTTGGTTTTAATAGAAACGTATTTTTGTATTTTGTAAGTCCCGCGCGGTGCGATTCTGACTGACAAAGTGAAGTAGGCCTCGTTTTCGAGTTTCTCTACCTCAGGGGCGGAGTTGCGATCGACAATCGAGGCGATGGTTGCTATGACAACCGTGACGTCACCCGCTGTACGGGTGAAGTTGAAGTAGCAGAGAACCATGTTCTCTTCTCCAGTGGCTTGTGTCGTAGTGCTAAGCTATTTTAAATATGAATCCTGTTTAGGATATAGTATGTGTTTTATTAGAAATATCATTTTCACGTTGGAAAGACGAAGATAAGAAGGAAGTTATTATAATATTTTTTATTGTAATATATATTACGTATAATATATATTATTATATATATTGCATATTATAATATATAATATATATAATATATTTATAATATATGTATTATTATATATTATAATATAATTATTTTCCTACTAGCTCTTCACCTAACTTCACAGTCACGAGCCGCCACTGTTTCACGAACAGCCATGCCCACGCCGGGATTTGAACCCAGGTTCCGATGTATTTGCTTCATGCGAGGCCGCCGCATTGCTCACAACACCACGCCGGAACAGCAATCTTTAACTATTGATAATAATTTCAAAGAAGCTTTTTTTTACTGATTCTCAACCTCCTGTCATAAACTAAATAAATGACGCAGTCAGAAATTTATTACGACTTCATCGCTTTGATTTAATAATGCAATAAATATAAAAATTCTAATTCGTCATGCCAAAATATAAGGAAGAAGGATTCATGTATTTTTAACGACCCATTTGGGAGATACTGTGATACACCCCTCCACCACCATATTCGAGATAATTGGCATTGTTTTCATTGGATTTGTGCTATTAGCACAATGTTTGCATTAAATGTTAGAAATGCACGCATCCGGCAGCTAACTTGCCCATTTCATGAATAAAGCAACGGGCTTGCACTTTTTCATGAATTCGGCAATTTTTTGCCGATTTCTCGCAATAGGGAATTTTATGGATTCCGTGTAACACATAAACTAAAACCTCGTTTATCCGAATTTCATGGGACCGCGCCCGAAATTTGGGATAATCCGGAATGTATAGTATTAAAAATGTACTGTAAATGTTATTAATATTAATTACATTTATTATAGTACATTAATGTTATAAATAGTGTTATAGTTACATAATCGCTTGTGTACACTATAAAATATTGATTAAAGCGACGATAAATGATTTTGTGTATTTGTAAAATATTCTAAAAATAGTTTCGGAATAGTTTCGGAAAAACTAGATTTCGGATAAATGCGATTCGGATAAACGAGTTTTTTGTGTACTAAAGTTTCAGCTTTAGTTGTTGATTTATATTTTTCTTTATGAAGTGCGTTCTCTGATACAGAGGTACGCTCCCATGGAAGGATCCATGGAAATACTCTTGGGCAAATATTACGCAAGGATCCCAAGGACCAAGCGTAGGGTTGGTAGTTTTCCTTCTTATCTTGGAATGCATACTGAGGGGGTTTCCTTGCATTCCTCAGGAAACCGTTATGGAAAGACTTCCAAACCTGAAGAGAAAGTGAAGACAAACACAGGAAAGGAAGTCAACATCCATGCCAGCGCCGGGATTCAAACCCACATCCATAGCAGACTGCTGTCTTGATCACAAGGTTGTCTCTGAATTGTTGATTTATCTTAATATAGGAACTTTAATAATAGCGTATAAAGATTTCTGAAAAAAAAAAAAAAAAAAAATCATTTTCGAACTGATACAACAAAATGGATTATTGAACTAACCAAAGGTGCAGGTCAATAAAAATTGGAATTCTCCAGTCTTTAGACGGTCTGTAGATTATTATTGATATTTCCATTTCTGATCACTTCTGTATTTATAAATATATATCATAATTTGTGTTTTTTTACATATTTGTAATATATATTACATTACAATTATGTAATGTTAGGAAAAGTATATCGTTGTTTTGTCAGCTGTTTTGTGTGATTTATAGATTTTTTTTTTGCTAATTTACAAATAAATACTATGTTTAATAATATATACAGTTTAGCCTTTCTTTACGCATTTCCGTAAGGATAAACCAACTACATAATCAAATCTAAAATACTCTTAAAACAAACATACATTATGATTTTATTTTTGTCCTATCATTATAGTCTACACTAGTTCCCCAATGGGTTTAAACGACATGTTTAAGAACTTCGACTGAAGTATAGTGATACTTGTTGAAATATTGCCTGAACTTCCGGGAAGACATATATATATATCCTGATAAAAACCATCTGGTCGAGCAAGAACAAATTACTTTCTTTGTACCTACAAAGAAGGTGCGAATCTTTCTTTATTAAAGTCCTGAGTTGTCTGTCAAAAGAGTTATTAGGGAGGGACATGAATCCGTCCCCTATCTTGCCCCCTCCTATGTGTTTCTTGTTCGAACCCGTGACCTTAGCCTGTGCAGGTGTTATGCCCAATTGCCAAACGACGCCGCTATAATCCCAAGAGATTTACTCCCAGTTAAGCCCTGTAGGCTTGTCAAAGAAAGGGTTGACTGATTGGCGGACTCATTTCTACACTCAGTGCATATGTGGAAGGCATGGGAAATGTCACTTTCAAGAATCGGATACTGAACGGTAATTGAAGGAATGCCTTCCAATCAGAATAATGAACTGAATTAAAATTCAGTCTGTTTTTAAAAAGATGTTGATTTCACAGCCATGGAATCTGTAGATCCCGACAATGAGAATTCTTCAGTCCTGGAGTAAAAATTTGCCCAATGTGATTCTAATTTACAGTAGTATTTTTTGCTTCAACGTAATGGCATCTCAGACACCTATTATAGGAATCCACAAATCTAAAGGTAAGTTATTTTTTTTATTATTATTTTAAATATATAAATTTTGCAATTGCGATTTTACTTAAATAAATATATAATTTCGATTCTGATAAATGTGCCAATTTATCACAACATCTTAACAAAAATTTATTTAGTCCGTTTCTATTCATTTTATTTAGTACTTTCCCATTTTCCACAGAAAAAAAATAAAGTTTAAAAATTTATAGTTAATTCATATCTAAAACTATGTTATTAATTTCAATAATATGTATTTCTTTTTATTTTTGTATAGTTTAGTTGTATCTAGGCTATCATATATGCGCATATATAATATCGCACAAAATGTAAATTTAAAAACGGCATTATTATCGTTATGTAATTATAATTTGGTTTCTCACTCTGTTTCGAAATATTTTTATTCTGAGCCGTAAGTGCCTCTACAGGTTTTCGTTAAGACGTTGCATTGGCATCTTGATGGCAGAAAGTACAACATTCCTCCATATTGCGTTATATTGATGCATTTACATCATCTATGGGTAATAACTAGGAATATTTATTTGTCAATTGTCAATCCTCTTGATCAATAGAACAAAGATATACAGAACGTTTATAATTGTCGACTGTCGTGACCATACCCTTAATTATCAAAAATGTAATCAATTTAATTAATTGGCTCTAAATAGCAACTACAACAGATTATATCAGGAAAGGACTTTAAAATTTTAATATTTTTTTATAATTTAAAGAATTAACTTCTAATATTATTTGGCTTTAATAATTTGAGCGTGATTAAGTGTCACGTTCTATTATTGTAAAATTTGTGAATTCTTGAGTTGTGATATTATTGTTTAGTTTAGAACAAAATGGCTCGTTAAAGTCCTGTAAAAAGGACGAAATATTGCCTTTAAGTTTTGTAGTTCGTTATGAGTATTAGTTATTAAATGTTATTGAAAGAATTTGAGAAATTAAGTAATT
>JAFIDM010012231.1:110508575-110519818 GCA_023159025.1 Thereuonema tuberculata
TTGACGACTCCTTCTTGGTGCGCTAATTTTTTTGTCCATGAGTGTATAACATAGTATATATGTTTCGTAAGACATCTTATAATTATTAACTTTTTTTTTCCTCCTACTAATTTTATTCATTCCAATAAGTCGGTCTTAAAAAGTCAATGACCAGTTCATATTTAAGAATTAAAGTGTAAGAATTTAAAAAGCAATTATAAAAGTAAATCTAAAATGACTCTCCAATTTGAATTAAAATAAACTTTCAAGTTATTGAACATTCCCATTTTAAATATCTTCGGTACGTAAACCTGTGCTGTTAAACTTAAACAACGGTCGCAAACAACTTATTAAAGTTTCTTCACGGGTCTAGCATTTAAACAAGTTTGTTCTTAGATCTCAAAACAAAGAAAATATACAACTGTTTTCCCTTTTATTTATTTATTTTTTTTAATTAAAATGATATCGTTTTATAGGATATCTGTCTTTTAGACTCGGCATCTTCCTTTTGACCCAGTAAAACTGAAAAAAAAAAAATGCTGTCGATAGGTGTCAGGAAAAAAATAACAATTAAAGATTTGAGGAAAAAACATTCACAAAACTATATTAAAACAATGAAATATCAAAAAGTATGACATTTGAGAAATGATTAACAATTCCCTTTGTCCCATATGACAGTTATCTATGCTTAAGTATTATTTGTTTCTTTAAATTGGCTGTGTGTGAAAAAAAAATGTTACTGCTTTTTGTACTTTGTATTTTTCATTCTCTTAGTCCTCACACATCCAGTGCTCATGAGACTAACTATAAACATCGTAACGACCTTCGGAAATTCAGCGGGCCTTCATTGTTATAAACCTTGCAGGCATATATTTGACATCCTTGATGAAAATTACAAATTTCAAAAATTATAAATGATCTTGATAGATCAATAAAAAAGTCCACAACAGCTAAGTTTAAAAATATTACATTTATTCGTAACTCCTCTTTGGCTGATCATCTGATTTAAAGCTTCATTATATTTTTCCTTCAAGATTTGAACTCAGTAATTCTGTAGGGTGTTTTGTGTCACAATCAAGGGATATTTCATTCGACTACTTTGTGATACTGTTGGTAAGGTTCACTTTAATTTGCCATTTTTAACACCTGAATAATAAACGAATGGACGAAATAAAAAATAATTTTAATTTTACTAGAAAAAAGGCACTTTTGATTGAAAATAAGCAACAACAAAAATTTCAAGATCTTTTACTGGAGTGAAAAGGATTAAAAAGACGATGATAATGATATTTAAATATTTGAAAGATCTAAGTTTGATCTCTATCCTTCAATTTTTCTCTTTTACGATCCAATTCTCGCCATTCTGTTTATTGTCATAGGTCCTCATAACATTCAAATTGCATACGTGAGAATTGTAACAATATATTGTAAATCTACCGAATGTTGAATCTTTTTGAAACTTGGTTTGCATATTTACGGATGAGAGACTTAATTATCGTTGTATTGAAAAATTTTCCTATGAAAGAATTTGCAGACGAAGATGACGCTGAAAAGCATTAGAATCGAATCAATAAATTTTTTATTATTTATGGCTACCACCGTATATTAGATCGTTTATTAATTCTAGGCGCGCGTTTTCAAATGAGTAAAGCTTATTGGTTTAGAAAACTTACGTATTATTTGTTTCTCTCTTGCATTTGTTTTAAGTAACATTTTAATAATTGGAAGGCTTCGTATGTTCAGGAACTTCTTGTTGTAACATTTAATCTTTTCCCTAAACAATGAAAAAAATAATTAACTGCAAATGATAAACATTTCACAGTTAAATAAAAACATTACTTGATGAGCCGGAATATCTCTCCGCCACCTACTTCTTCACGTAAACAAAATTACTTGAAATGATTTAGCCTAAAAGATATATATATATTTTTTTTTAAGAAACATTAAAACAAAATTGCCAAATTGAGAATTAGACGAAATATAAGGAAACATCCGTGTTTCCTTATTTTCTGTGTGCAACGAAAAATATGCAGGCGGTTCTCTTTACAGAGACCGGTGATCGCCCACGCAAGACGGCAGCATGTTTGGCGGAACCGAGTCGTCTGCTGCTGTTAAGCTGATATTGACCGCCACCAGCTACGATCAGCTAACGGCGGGATCAGTCTCGCCTACCGCCTGCAGTCAACTTGGCGTCTAGAGGCCGTTAGGAGGTTGTCTGCTGGGTGGATTACTCCTGTATTAGGAGATGATGGATCAGTTTGTACTCATATCCGACTGATTTCGAATTAAAGCCAAACGATTTCAAACAAATTGCCAAGCCCACTAATGGGGAAAAAGGATTTAAATTATAGACTTATAAAAAAAGAGCATTAAGATATCAAAGGCCAAATCTTGAAAGCGCCTGAATAAAAGAAAAAACAAAACCGGCTTAAAAATTACTTGATTCAGGTGAAACGTAATAATTTCTCAATTAATGTTTCTTCTTATATCTTTATAGCTTATTTTCCAAGAATGGCTTATATTCATATTATAAAACCATTGAGTCTCAGCACCCTCCCCCCCATTTTTAATAACTTTTGTAGTAACTCTTTGAAACTTAAATGCCTGTTTATGAACAAGGAGACTATTTCTCGTTTTTGTGTCTCATTTTGTTTTTCTTTCGAGGAATTCAATTTCACAAAAAGATAAAATTGTGAGGTCGTAGAGTTCTAAGTTCAACGTAGAGCTAGGAATCTAAGTTTCAGTTACAAATAAACCTTTTAAAAAATCATTCTTCAAAAATTCAAATTAAAGAAAGGTCGGCGTCGTAATAAGATATGATAGTTTTATTCAATATTTTATCGATATTAAGGTTAGCAAGTGTTTTTAAGAACTTATTGCTTCAATTTTTTTTCCCAAACAATTTTAACCGATTATTATGAATGGACAAAAATAAACCCATGAAAGAAATCAGTTCAAAGAATTTCAAAACTTGTTTCCGTCCGGTGGAGAGAGAGGATCTGGGGGGAAAAAAACAAAGCTACTATGAAAACACTGCAAAGGAACAAGGTTACATTTATTCTGTCTGGCTTCTGCTGTTCGCGGCTACTCACTCCCACTCCACCCTCTTTTCTTAGAATGGAACTCAGAAACACGCAAAAGGTCAATATTTGTCTACCTATTTGATTTTAAGTCAACTTCAATCAGCGACTACAACCTTAATCACTCGGTAAATAGTCAGATCCATAAGTTAGTCATCACTTAAATCCAATATATTAATTACAAATGAAGAATATGGGAAAGAAAAAAATGATTAAAGAAGTATTTAGATAAAAAAAAAGAAGAATAATTAACGCAAAAATAAAGCAATAAATAAAATGATTATTCAAATTAACCAAGGGCTCCACAATGAATAAACAAAATGTTTTTCTGGTCTATTATCAAGGGAATCGGGAACCGCCGTTTCGTCCTGCTTGGGAATCATCAGCCCGATCCGCTCTCCCCGATAACAGATCCAGAAAGGTAAGAACAAAAGTGGAGGTCATCTCCGTACTTGATGAGTCCCAAGCGGCCGTTCCTGATTCCCTCTGATAATAGACCAGAAAGACATTTTGTTTATTCATTGTGGAGCCCTTGGTTTATATTTTCAATAATTTTTCTGCACGTTAAATTTCTTTATTTAATAAAATGTTAGTTTCTGGTAAATTCTGTCAAATAATTTCTCAAAAAGAATAAATAGAGTTTTTATTCTATAATTTAAGAAAAGAAAGAAATGGTAGATTAAGTTTTAGTTACCAGTACTTAAAAAGATTTTTTTTTTCCCCCCAAGATATTAATCTAGTTTTCCTTCTACAAAAAAAATAGTAAAAAGGTCCAATCACATCAAGTGAAAACTTCGGGTCCGAAGTGTCGGTACACAACGGATCTCTAGGATGGCGAACCCCTAGAAGGAGTCATTGAATTTCCAGGCAACAGATACAGAGATGGTTTCCCGTTGCCTTCCTCAGGAAGTCATTAAGAAATGACTCCAGACAGGAAGAGGAAGCAGTTGACAATACAGGGAAGGAATTTTTTTTCAAACATCCATGCCAACGCTGGGTTTCGAACCCAGATTCCGACACATCTGCCTCATGGCAGGCCGCAGCATAGAGGAATAGGCTATACCGGATGGACAAACGTAGATTAAGATAAAATAAATTTATGGAGACTTATTATCTAGTAACAATTAAGCCGTGTGTACAGATTACTTCCAACTAACAAGTAAGTCTATCAGTTGTGCCATAGCTTTTAAACTGCTTTGTTTCTTAAAATATATTTCCGCATTCATTATTAAACTTCAGTGTGTTATCATACAATGTCAAAAATTAGATAATTATTTTAAATTTCTCTCTAGAATATGAGTAAAAAAAATTATTTATCAAGTTTTTAATTTTCTTGAAGAAATAATGTATGTATTTTAGAACTGATACGTTTTATAATTGCGGGCAATCGTAAAAATCGCCTCTCCGGTTTGTAAATCATAGCCTTCATTAAATAAATGCAACTGTAGAAAATGACCATTAGTAAATTAGTTGCATTTTTCTTCTTAATTTTTGTTTTCGTATTGGGAAAAAAAATATCGTACCCAAAATTCTGAATTATTGGAAAAGAAAAAAAAAAAAAAAAAATCAACTCTACTTATCACAATCTCCTTCTCAACTATCTAGTATAATTCTGTATTGCCGGAGAGTTATTGCTTTATTGGAAACTTATAAATGATCTAACAAAAAATCAGTAATGGACGGAGAGAAGCTGAGATTAAGAGATCAACATATAGATGCAGTTTATACATGCTACATTACACTTAGTTACATCATATATACAAAAAAATTAAGATTTTGCATACTATCTTTTTCGTGTATAAAATTTCTTCAAGTTTAATTCTTTTTAATTGGTAATAAAAGTTTTCTAAATGCAATTAATCTTTTTTATCTAGGGTTAATTTATGTTTACCTTCGTTTTTGCTTCTGTCTCAGCAGACATGGATAGTGTGAAAATAGAAAAATCTCAAAACTATTTTTTTTTTTTGCTTGGTCTCACTTTTTAACCCTCCTCCTCTCCGGAAATGACACGCCCACGATTTACACAACGATTCGAAGTTGTTCCTTCATTTCCACTGCACGTGTAGAATGCTTAAGAGAAAGTGAACTTCAGACTCCAAAAGAAAGGAAGCCTTTGAAGCTCTCATTTCAAACTAAAAAGATGCTGGACTTATCAGAACAGTGTCAACAGCAGAATAGGTTTTTCAATCTGTGTTATCTCCACAGAAATTGTTAGTGCACAGAATGTGTGTCAAATAACAAGGGATTTAACTCAAAAGTTTAATTAATGATACATTAAAAATAAAATATGGTGTTTGGATAGATATGGAAAAAAAATATTTGTGGGGTAAAATTTTTCTTTGAAACGTAACGAGCATTTATTTATCTTCTTGTTTATTTACAAATTGATAATAAATACTTTACAGAATATCTGGTAAAGGTTAGTAAAGGTTTGCTCTAACGGAACTAATATCAGTTAAAATAAAGCGGAAAGCAAAAATGCAATGAAGCAATGTCCCTTCATCTGCCTGTGGTCACAAGAACTACCTAATTATTTATTCCAAGAAAGCGATGATTTACTGTTAGATTTAAATTTTGAAATGTAAGCTCTACTTATTTTCATATAATTGTGCCTTTTTAATAGTAAAGTATCTTATTCATGATAATTCAACAACTGATTACTTTAAAAGCTGAAAATTTAATGATAGGTTTAATATCCACTATGGGAAGAATTAACCTACAGTCACAGATAAGAATTAAAAAGAATACAAAGATGTATTAACAACCCAATAAGTCTAAAGCATTTACTCTGGAAACATGAATTTTAAGTGCGCCCTCAACATTTTTTATCTAAAAACTCACACATTACCCTATGAGCACTGCAAATATCCATGTAGATATTTGAAGATTGTTAGTCCATTCTTGTCTTTAACTTGAAAAGAGTGAAAATTGTCAAAAACCTATTGATGTCTTTTTTTTTTTTTGCTTTTTCAACCAATTTCACTTTAAAGTGTGAATGCATTTTTTGGATGACTCCTCTGAATCAAAAAAGTGTTACTTTCAGAAGCTAAACAAAATAAAGGACAAATTGACAGGTTTATCATTATGGAGGTATATTTTCTGCACCGCACCTCCCATTCGTCGCTTGCTTTCCTCTAAGCTATTTGGTATCGCTGCTGTTTTCCATTAATTTCCTCACAGACAGTAAAGCAAGGCGAGAAGTGTCCCTCAGACCTGCGGCTTCTCACATCGCTCACTGGCAAAACACTGCCAAGGCAACTGACAAACAGTGAAGTTAAACGACTTGTTGATCTTTACTCATTGCCAACTGGGCCTCTACGAGGCGGCAACCGATAATTTGAGACCGTAAATTGCCGGCAATTAATTAAGGCATTCGCGGGTGATGATAAGCACCAGTTGATAAAAAGCTTCCTCTTACTCAGCGACCTAAACGACAATTATTAGCACACCTGCACTTGTTAAGACAGAATGCGGTCACCTTAGCTGGATACAGGTGGCGACGCCAACAAAACCGCAATGGAATATAAGGTTTCCGAAAAGAAAAGCTCCCACAGGTCTGCGGACGATTCTAAGTCGTGAAGTTGCGACTTTGGAAGAAGAAAAACACTTACAACCACCCCCTAAGAAACAGAATTTGACGTTCTGCCAGAATTGCCATTCCAACAGAAATAGACCGTTCGAAGACCTTCAGCTCAGAAACAACGTTACGTTTATTGAGTTTTTTTTTAAGCATTTTTAAAGGCTCGTTGCAACAGAGCATCCTGCTGATGTTATTTGTTGTTCTTAGAATTCCCTCAGCGGAAATCACAAAGGAACAGTGACGTCACAGATTTTCTCTTATCTGTTCAATAGTTTTTTTTTTTTCGCTTCTCTTTCTGCCAACTTTACCATTTTGTGTCTTTCAAAAGAAATCCTGCTGACAAATGCAGTAAAAATTCTAAACTTCCTAATGTAAATGAAAAGCAATAAATCGAGAAATATTTTCCAATATTATATAATTAACAATAAGTGTTTTATTTAAAAATCACTTTTTACATTTGCTCTTGATTTCATTCGGAAACTATTGATTAAAAAAATTAAAATCGCTGTAAGATCTAATAGTAATAATAATAATAATAATATTGTTTTTGCTGGGGAAACCCAAAGTTTGAAACATACAAACATGATAATAATAATGTTGTTTATGTATTTCAAAATAATAATTATTGTTATTATTATTTCTATTGTTATTATTATTACTGTTAGTGAATGTTAATAATTATCATTGAGAATTAGTCATTACAATTTCCATTAAATTCTTTATTAACGTTTATGTCAGATTCGAATGTTTTTTCACGTACTACTCTCTAAATAAATTTTCTTTTCAATAAAAGTGTTGAAAATTGTAATTTTATTTTTTGTTTGTTTTTAAAACGTGGATACGTTACAATTAATATAAATTTTAAATAACTAATCTCAAGTTATTCTGACATTTGCTTCCTTAATAGAGAATTGCTCAAAAATTCTTTATTTTCACTGTCACTAAGTTAGTTCCTACCGTAAAGGATCTTGATAATTATCCAATGACTGGGGCGAATTCTTGTAGACTTAATCCTTATTAACCTTATTACCAAACTGTTTGCTGGGTTATCCATAATCGTTTAGGCCCAATCATTCTTCACATTACTTTTGAATGAGTTTGGGACTACATTTGAAATCGTTTCTATATCGGACAACTGGAATCTTCATCCGCATAATCTTTCATTAAAAATACTTCCTGCATCAACTTTTGGAATCTTGCAGCTTTGGAATTCGCTCTTTTTATTCCACCCATAAAACTGCATAGAGCCATTCCATCTTCGTATCTACATCAACAATCGGTTCATGCGTTTCTATATCACATCATGCTTTCTTTGTTGTCCGTCCAATGTGATTGTTCAACTGTTTTGAAGGATGTTTTCTTTCCTGATTTTCTATGTATATATTTATTTCTACTTAAATATTTATAATATGGAAAATATACCATTTATCACCAACGTAAGATAAATCTAACATCATAATTTCACAAAAGATCATTCTATATATAGTATCTCCTTTCAATCACCATTCCTTGATTAACTTGGGTCAGTTGTTGTAGTTAAATGTAAAGTCTGGTTGTTACTGAACAGCTGCCAATACTGTAGATTAAAATTTAAAGTTCTGTGTATTCTTAAATCAATTAATTGTATAATTGTTACAAATTCGTTTCAAATCAACATTCATATACAAAAACACATAATTGCACGTATGATTACAATAACAGGAATAATAAAAATGGATACTTAAAAGATGAACAGTTCCTATTTTATATCATCTCTTTGGAGCTTCTCATTAATGCTGGAAACTATGTTTCTGTTGATTTTCTAGAAGTGTACGGTAACGAGATATTACAATCTTTATGATCGATTGAGTATATTTTTAAATATATCGTACAAAATATTAAATTCTTCTGATATTGATTTTAGAAATACTTAATAATAAAAGAAAACGTATATGCTGTTAATGTTGTTACGATATCTTAACCTAACCTAATCGGAATCTTTGTAGGCTGTTAGGGACAATTACGCCAAACACAGAATCAGATCATAGCAGAAGATGAAAGACTGGACCGAAATAAGCTTGTCGCCACTTTTAAGGAAAGCACTTAATATATAAGCCGGACTTAAGTGAAACCTGATATTCTCCTGAAGTTGTAACCACTGCAATCTTTCCATGTGGTTATTGAAGGAATCGGTATCTCAACTATTTTCATTCTTTTAATCTTATTTTGTACAGTTACTTATATAATATTTATAAGTCTGGTCACGTTCTGTTCATTGATACTGTGGCACACTTGATGAAGAAATTTACTAATCAAAGTAGAGTTATTCTTCAAGTAAAATCTTCATATAAAAGATAGTTGAACAGCACTCAAAAGATTAGAAGCATCATCAGAAGAATTTTTATGTAACACAAACAAGTATTTAATAAAATAATAGAACGTCCAATTCTGAAAATCTGTCCTTAAATTTCTTATTGCAGTGAAGGTGATTTATTTGCTATGTAATACTGTTATATTTTAGGGGAGATTATGATTAATTATTATTTTTCGATTCCATTGAACAATCTTTTCCCTCCTTCTGTTCTATAGCAAGAAAACTGCAATCAATGTTTATCAAATAATTTTTTTTATTTCATCTTTTCACACATTGATAAATTGAAGGAATGCTTTCCTGCCGAACTTCTTTGAGCGTTTGTGAGATTGAAGGCCGTCTGGAGTACGAAACTCCGAGACCAGACAAGACAAGTAAGAAGCAGTTGTACATCGTACTATAAAACATCACAAAATTCTATTTCGTTGATACTTCAATACCTAACTTTAATCATTTATCTTACATTTATTTTTAAGATTCTTTAAAGTCAACATTAACGAGACATTGACTCACAACATCCTTGAAAACCATTTCAAGATTATTGTCCGTCGTCAGACATTTGATAAAAACACTCAAATTCGTCTCAAGGATCATTTAAAAATCCAATATTTCATTCATGTTTTCTTCGAATTTTTCGTAAATTCAAAGCTTTTCTTTTTGTTTTGAAAGGAATTAATAAGCTTCAGAGCGCAAAACGAGGCAACAACTAGTTTTTATTAATGAGTTTCTGTATCTAATTTAATTTTTTTAAAGCACCATTTCAATTCCTGTAATAAGAAACTCATGGAAAAATAAAATAGAAGATGTGGGAGTTCTGAAACAAATCCAAACATCAAATTCCAGTGAAATGGTATCATTTATTTGGTCAATTATAATTACTGCATTAAACTAAAATGAAACTAACATTGGACAACGAATCACTTAAAAACCTAAATTCCTGCTAAAAAGATAATTAAAAAAGCCGATGAGATGTGTGAGAAAAATATATACATTTTTCTTTCTAAAAGAAACACGACGTAGAATATTATATGAATGAACACAGAATTGAGATGCTTTGAGTTATGAACATAACTATTGCTATAAATTACTGCTACTACTACTACTATAAATTATGATACGTAATGAAGGAAAAATAAAACTATGATAAAGGGAAAGGAAACTATTTTATGTACATCAACATCTTTATAATTCTTTAGAGAAATTCGCCGTTGGTGAAAATAAAATAGAAAATAAATCTGAGTAAAAATTGTACTTGTAAAAGATTTATCAACGAAAAATATGAACTCTTTAACATTAAAAACAGTGGATTTAGGTTTAAGAAAAAGATCTTTGCATGGCCAGTTGCTTTTCCTGCGTTGATAATATCAACATTTTTAAACAAGAATCTTTCGAAATCTGATGCTGAGAATGCTAAGAAAGAGCAGGGAAAAAAAGGTGAAGCAAGAGTCCTTCGAGTAGTTGGTGAGGTCTATCCCATTCACACACAGACTTAGGGGATTCACCGAGCAAATCGCAGATCTAGGGAGCTAGGGCGAGAATGAACCTTTTTTTTTTTTTTAACTTAATACACAAAAGTGATCAAAAATTTGTTACAGAAATTATTATTATTGGCCAAGAATGCGCGATTTTATATTTTTCTATTATTATATAATCATAATGGCAATTTCGAATCATTCATTTTTGCCATTTATTCAGAAACACCCGTAGCATATGAGCAAAATTCTAGGATCCTTCCAATGCTGGGTTCTTGTCACCTTATCAAATATTCGGACGTCCTTTCATCTTATCTCATTTCGGGATGGAGGAGGGGGCTTAATCTAACCACTGAGGGGCCGTCATCAAATCTGGTACTAGGACCGGGTGAAGACAAAATCCTCCAGTTTATAAAAAGAAAGCATGAATAAGACGCTTTCTTGAGACAGTTCCCCTGAGGGAATCATAGAGAGAAAAATCTCAAGGAAAAATCAGAAAAGAAGAATGCATTTATCCTGCATTTGTATGAAGAATTTGGCCAAAGAAACAGAAGAAAGAATATAGAAAATCTTGAAAAAATATATTCTATAGCAATCAACCATTTATTGAAAATACCAAATCATGATAATATCATTTATTGATAATACCAAATGACCATCTACTTCAATTTCTTTTACAAATCTAATGAGTGTATATTTATATATATATATTATTCACATAATTATGAAGCACTAATGGCGGTGTGCACCAAACTTCAGTTAACTTGAAGGACTGCTATTTG
>JAFIDM010012231.1:110523219-110543159 GCA_023159025.1 Thereuonema tuberculata
AGAAGAAATAACATGTTCTCGTGTCCGTGCGATTCTATCTTTTAAAACAACACACAAAAGTAGAATTAAGTGCCAGTAATAATATAAACAATATACTAGTGAATTTTAAATCGTTCCTTCACAAACTATTCCTAAGAATACCCAAAATCTTCAGGAAAAAGTCACTATTTTTTTTTTTTTTCAGTTTGCTTTTTGAATCTTCGTAATGTCTCCAGTAAGATTCAAAAAGCTGTTCACAAATTCAATGAAGCAGGAGCATGGTAAATGCATATACAGCTAAATGCACGATTGCCGAATCTAAGAGAAATGTTTCCTTTTTTTTGCATCTCACTTCTTCAGCAGTGAGGTAGAGGAGGAGCAGGTAGTTGACAGCAGTTGTAATTAGAAGAATCTGTGATTTTAAACCTGCAAAATCGATATTTCGATCAGACTGATTAATTATCTTTTTGTTCAGAAGGTGGAGGAGGAAGAGTTAGTTTTAGCATTCTCTATAGGGTTTTGATCCTTCAATGCGATCTAATTTAGGACTAGTGATATCTAATGGAACAAACAAATCTACATTAACCAATTAGACGTGTTGATCACACATGGAGGATTTCAAACCATTTTTTGCTAACCTAGAATTCAAATTCTAAGTAAGATTATATTACTTAGATTTCCAAGCAAATATGAAACATCGCATCTTCCTGTCAAGCTAGATATAATATATTATGAAATTATCATCTACCTTGATATCTGGAAACTTATAAATTGATTTTGGAAAGATGGCTTAAAGTTTTGTCAGAAATTATATATTTTTAAATTTCTCCTAAAATCGATTGGACTGTTTGGGAAAAGCCTGAGAAAACAAGAGAGTAGAGATTGTAAAACAGGATTTACTTTATGTACATTAGCCAGATGATCATCTTCCTTGAAATCTTATTGATTTACAGATTATTGCTTTATTTTTTACTTATATATACATTAAAAACATATTATTTATATTGTCTACGTTTTTAATTTTGTAACATTAAATGGATTAAAATAAGACAAAAATAAAACAAAAAAAATCCATGAGAATGATATAAAATCAGCAGAATTTTCAAAAAGAAATATTTATTAGTATATTGATTAATGTTATTAAAATCATCACTTTTACAATTCTTTCGTAATCTTGTGTTAAAAAAGAAAAAAGTCTTTGTTTTCGTCTTATCAGGGATTTTCTTATAATGGAACAGTGCTACTATTTTGAAGGCAGCAGAAAATTAGGACATTGGGTCAACCATGAAGATTAAACAAATATTAAAAAATAATCCATATTTTTGTCTTCAGTCACCCACACAAGATATATTTTCAATTCTTTGGTACTATTTTGTTTCTTTCCACTTTTTCATAAATGGCTTTTCTTTCTTTTTGTTTTGCTTTGATTTTCTTTGTTTGTTTGCTTTTGATTCTTTGAAATTCATAATTTATCTGCAATAAGTTATTTTTCTTAAGACGAAAATAAGATCTGGGCTTTCCAAGAGGGACAGTAAGAATCTTGACCACTTTAAGAAATATTTCATGTCCCATCGAAATATACTATCCTTCAGTAATAATTAAAGTAACACTTGAATATCACCTAATTTATAAAAACTTGATTTTTGTTTAAATTTAATAATACTTACATTCTTACGTCAAATTACCCGAAAATTTCGAAATAAACTTTTGTGTAATAAATAGGCTACTGTCCCATACATTGCAATTAAATTTTTCGTTCACATTAGCTCTAAGCAAATCATTCTTTTGTTTAAAAATTTATTCTTAAGCAGTTACTCGGAAGACTAATTTTTGTTTTAATAAATGTCAATTAAAAGCTCTTTAATAACGAACCAGTTCTGTTATCTTTATTGCTGTAATTATTTCATCACTTTTCTGAATTTCTTTTAGCTACAGACACCTTAGATTAAAAAGAAAAAAAACAACTAATCTTAATATTTTAAATATTTGGCCTCGCTTTCTTGATCATAAAGCTCTGATCAAATTAGATCAAAGGAAAAGCTTAATCATTTAATCGTAAAGCTATAGAGGATGGTCTACTGTCATTGTTGTCGTTATTATTATTTAGAACAAAAATCATGAGTGGTTTTTGAATATGCTGAACTAAACTGAATTAAATAAATTTAGAGATTGAATTTAATAAAGTACATAGTTTTTTTTTTTAGTTTCTTAATTTTTTCTGCGATAAAGTTAATATTATCTCAAAGGATCTTTAAAATAATGGATCAAAATTTCAAGTATCATACAAAAACTGCCAAAGATACTTGGCAAAAGAATTTGAATGACCTGGGATCATTTCCTAAGGGAGTGAAAAAGCAATTTCTAATATTATACCGTATATTAATAGTTAGTTTAGATCAGTTCTCAGAATCAGATTTCATGAATTGAAAACTTCTGGTTATTGGAATAGTTGAGACAGTTTCTGCAACGTGTTGACTCAACAGGAAGTACTGCATTCTATCGATTTTTAGTTATATTTTTCACAGTTCTCTTTACTTTGGGAAGTAAAACTTTGGCATTTGAAGGTAGGAAGAGAAAGATAGTCATAAATTACAATCATTCGATAAAAAGCTTCTTTTGTTCTTACATAAATTAGCTGTTGCGGCAAAATTTATGATTTGCCAATTCCAAGTCAGAAAAAAAATCTGATTCAGATATAGATTTTATTCTGAATCGCTTATTGTAGAATTACAGCCTTTGAACAAGAATTTAAGTCATTCTATTCTGACATTTCTCACATGAAGATTTTGGACAGATTGCAAAGAACGGCGTAGAGAGGGGTATTTATACGAGGGCTAAAAGGGCTATAGCCCAGGGCGGCAACTTTAGGGAGCGGCAAAAAAAATAGGAAAAAACAAAAATCCTATACTATTTATCAATAACATTAATAGTCAATATTAATATTCAAAAATATTAAGTGTCATATTACAAGCAGAAAATGGGGAAACATAAAAAGAAACAGACATTTCCTGGCTTTTTGATGTATCTGTACAGTGTATGCGAACAGAGCGTATTTTTGGCTTGAGTGTATATCCCGGGAAATCGGGTGAGTGATGACTGTGGCCGTAGGTTTGAAGTGGAAGGGGGTAGACGTTGCATTGGAGTACTCAGGCGTGGGAGGCGGCGGGGGACTGTCTGACAGTGACGTTATACCTGTATTTACTTTCTTCTGTGATTATTATGTACGAAATATATTCCAATTATTTAAATTAAGTTTGATGGTTAATTTTCTGTTAAACAACTTTTTACAACATATTTTTAGAATGTGTACTTAAGGAAAGGAATGCATCATTATGGGTCTCAATATTTTTATACATTTTTTTTTCATACTCTGAGTAATTAAATTCTAACGAACAGACGAGTTGTAAATTATCAGTAACTTAGCTCAAACTAAACATAAACATCAGTATAGTTTACTAGTGATAGCCTATATTCAAACAGGAAGGTCAGGAGGAAGGGCGGCACATCTGGCGTAGCCCATAGGCGACAAATGTGTAAATCCGCCTAGATCAGCTCTCTTTTCAATATGAGTATTTTAACAATTCCAGAAAATCAAATATTTCAGCAATAAAATTCCGAATTCTGCATTAAAAATCAGTTCGATATTGTCGTAAATTTTCATAACAAATTAAAAAAATAAGACGATTAAACATTCGTTACTCGAAGCAAACATCCATTTTTGAATACATTATATTATAGAAACTTCTGACAGATATATTGAAATGAGCGAGAAGGGGACACAACCCCTTTTCTTTTGAGAAGTGAATTTTTGCTTGAATTGAAATGAAAAAAAATTGTTTTTATAATTTATTCAAGCTTTTTACGTAAACACTGTAGTATTAGAATAAAGCAAAACAATTGACTGATTCTTAGAATTTAAGCCATTAAATACTCCTTTAAAAACATATATTTATATTGTAGTAGATTGTGAACTGAAGAAAGAAGAACTTAAAAATATTACTTTTAATAAGGATAAAAATTATGGTATTTGATATTACAAAAAAAAAGCATTTTATAACAAAAACAGCAGTATCCAATTTTGGTTAGGGTATTCAAAATAAACAGTATTTCAAATTATTTATGTAATTCGGCTATTATACTGTGTAAATAGTATAACGATATGCTTTCATTAATTTGTAGATATTTTCCTGTAAATAAGGTTCAGTTGATTGTTCTTACATTGGCAGTATTTAATTTCAACAAGTTTAAGTTTCCAAAATTGTTCTCATCTTGAAGCATTTTTTTCCCCTTCAATAACTTCCCAACCACGAAAAAAAAATTAAGATTTCAAAATTTTGAGAAAAGTTAGAAAAATAACGAAAACTATACCTTGGAAAATAATCTTGTCCAAGATCCCGAAATGTACTCGTCGTTACACAGCCAAGAGCTTCAGAACCTCTTTTTCTTTTTTCCGTTTCCAGCCTCGATGGATTTCCATATTCATCTAGAGGTTGAAGGGCAGGACCAAGTAGCCGCCTGGTTAATCCCATAGAGTTACCATCTTGTCTTTCATCTCTTCCAAGAAAACATCCTCTTTTCCGGAAAAACTCCGTTGTGTTATTCCTTCTGAATGGGAAGGGGAATGAAGATGACCTGCTGCTGCCTGACATCTCCACAGCGGACAAAATGACGAGCAACAACAGAATCTATCAATTTGAAACCAGAATTGATTGAATTTACTACGTTGAATTATAAACATACTTTTAAATATTTTTTTTTTATAATTTAGAGGAGGAATGTTATTCAAACACATTATCATTATATAAACACCAAATAAGATGTTCGAATAGATGTTATAAAAAATAAGAGAAGTTTACTAAAGATAAAAATTGAAAATTTTGTTTAGAAAGACAGTGGCGCTTTCCGGCTTTAACCTTCCCTAAATCATAATACATTAAATGTGTTTTAAGTGTTTTATTTGATTATGAACCTTAAATCTGTAATTTATAGTACAACATAATTTAGAGAGTTAAGATGTAGGAGATATGAGATTTAAGAGTTTATGGCAAAGGTAAAGTTCTGGGAAAATTTTGTAAAAAGTCGTAAATATTTCATAGTCATTCCTCCATAGTTTATCCCTGAACGACAAGGACAAATTACGAATTGCTTTGACTGTTTAGTTATTTACTTAAATGCTTTTAGATTCCAAACTACTTAGATACTTAAATTTTTATGATAATTATCTGAGTTAAAAAATTAACAAAGTTACCGCTTCTACTGCTCTTCTTTTTTAAAGTTGAAAAAAAAATATTCATCTTAATTTGACTTTTAATACAAAGGATTTTGGTAATCCTTTATTAATTTAAAGATTAAGGAAAATAAAGTCCTAATCATAAAAATAATCTAAGAAACTGTCTTTACAAAATTGAAAAATCTTACCATTTGACAGTGCAGCAGTCCAGCGTTGATTCCCATCATATTGGAGGCTTCAGAAGACGATATTCCGATCTTTGCTGTGGCTTCTTATATAGAAGTGAAGAATCTTCTGAAAGATGTCTGCTGTCATTTGTTTGTAACCTCTACTGACCGTTCCATTAATCCTTATTCGAAAGAAAGCGTTAAAATGGACGTTCTTCAAAGGACTTGGATGATAACAAGTGGATCGTGTTTCTCAGCCATCTTGTCCAGACAATAGAATTTGATAAAAATAACCCAATTCTACAAAAGTCTACAAAAGACTGTCTCACAGTGACTTTTGTTGATGCAGAAGGTGTATTCAACATTTGTCTTTTGACTCCAGATGTACTTTTACAGCTAAAAACAACTTCACTAACTATTTCTTTGTCTAAAAATAGAACTCATTTAATCTAAAAACAAAGTTTTCTTTAAGGATCTTTCATAGAAATTATAGTAAATTTAAATTCTAAAATTAAGTAGAATTTTAAAATTAGCTTACATAAGGCCTGATAATGAATACTTTTTGTGTTTTGAAACATAACCGTAGGCCTAAATGAAAAGCTGCTATTGAATCACTTAAAATTGCTGATTATAAAAACGAAGAAAATTTATGATACAGCAAGCAAAAACCAAAAAAAAGTCATAAGCAGCTTCCACACTTGCATTTTCAATAGAAAAAAGAAGGCACTATACTGTAAAGGAGAGTATTTGAGTCAATTAAATCAATAAAAAAAAATCAATAAGTCAATTAAACATTTAAATCATTTATGTCTGAGTCTTGTTGGTTTTTTTTTCTTTTTTGTTAGAGGATTCCACAAAGTAAATACTCTATATCCTCAGAAATCCTTCCATTTGAAAACATTTCTAAGTCACAGAAAGTTTGTACTGGATGTTACAATTAAATAACTGCTAAATTATTGTATAAGAGTTTATTTGTAAAGATTTATTTATATACTTTGTGTTACAACAAAACGTGCTTGTTTGGATAATTTAAAGTCTATCAGAATGAAAGCAACAATTTCCTTGAACATATTATAGTGGAAGATTGAAAGTTTGGATTTATCAGTTTACTCAGAAACAAAGCAGCAATATATGTACGTAAAAATTCAAGTGCCTTGTCCCTTATATAGCTCCATGCAGTTTAGTTAGCACAGAAGATTAGGTTACTGTTTTCCTTCCACATGCAGATACAATTGATGCTGCGAAGTAATGTGAAACTATCTCGTTTTCTGTGGCTAATCGAAGAAAGAAATTAGGACGTGTGACTTTCTTGTGACGGAACGAGACACCTGCCGAAGTCACTTCTGGTCTAAGCTCCAAATCTGCGATTGGAATCCTGCGACATCGTCCTTACATTCACGATCTCTTCGCTAATGATTTTCTTTTGTTCGGGACTGATAAGTTCCTGGGATTCAAGCATTTCGATGTATATGATGCTTTGAAGAAAGTTTATCATTGCCTAAGTAATCAGATAACTGAAATTCTAGACAGAAGCTGCTTTCACACTGAGATAAGTACCTCAAAAAAACTTAGTGATTGTGTTGTAAAGTATCCAAACAAAAATATTTATTATGGTTAATTGAAAATGTATAATACTTTGTATTACTTTTTGTTAAGAGAAAGTAGACGTAAAAGCTTTTCTATTTGCCCTGCTATACTCTTCTACAAAAAAAAATCTGAGAAAGAGTTGTTCCATTACATTTATTAAATTTGTTGAAGTGACACTAATATCATGTTCACCCACTTTAATATTCACTTTTAAAAACTTTCACGATTTATAACTGCTTTTCCCAATTCTGTAATAACAAAATCATCTATTTTTCCTGTGAACAAGAAGGCATATTTTTCAAAAAAAAAAAAACATAAAACAAACAAGACTGATGAAGAACCGTTCCATTGAAAAGTCACAAATTCAAAATCCCAAAACTTACAGGAAAAAAACATCATAAGGAAAAGCTGTCAAAACTTGCCATCTTGCTATTATCTGACTGTAGCATTGAAAAAGAAAAAGTTGTAAACGAAAGAAATTGTTAGAAGAAATTTAATGACTAGTTATTGTAAATGGTAAAAGCAATTAGTTTTTAATGCTAATAAATTTGAATTCGATCTACTCATCATTTATTAAAAAGAAAAATGGAAAAACATGAAAATATTTAGATACAGGGTGATTCACGAACATATGCAGGTGATTCACGAAGATATGGGGTTCGATTACGTTTTTAACATGCCAGGGAAACGAAAAATTACCTCGTTATCTTTTAAAGAAAAAAAAAAAAAGACTTAAAATTACACTTTTTGAAAAATCAAATGTTTCGAAAACAGCTTTTGCCCATTATTGTATATTCCAGATCAAATCTCCTACGGAGTTAATCGTCGGATGGATTCGCCTGAAAACCGCTGTCAACGACTCAGAACAATCATGGCGACTCTCGTTCGATTCTGCAATCTTCCTGAAACATTCACAAAAGATGTTTAACAAACAGAAGATTTTAATTTTGAATTAATAACTACTTGTTTCTATTAATTCAAAAAATAAGATGTATTCCAGAGTCCTTTATATATCTCACTGAGATACTTCTCATTATAAGAACAGCACATATCTTTGGCGAATCACCGGGAGACATCTTTCATCGACGAACTCATCTTAAAACACACGAGACAACAAACATAAATCCATGCGGTTTGTTGTCACGAGATTAATCTATTTTTAACGCTATTGTTTTTAATTCTCTTCACTTTGTTGTTGTGAATATCGTATCACACGATTCAAATAATACTTGTGATTCTCAAATGATTTTTCACAGTGACAAATTGCAATTCTACACAGCCTATAAACCACACACAATGCATTAATAATGTCTGCAGTTTTTTTTTTCTTCAGTATTTGTTTTTAATCAATCAATTGTCCAATTATATTACACTGCAAGAGTGAGGATTGAACCAAAATCCTCCGTTGCCATTAAATAGGATAAAGCTATTGCCGAAATCTAATCAGTTGTCTGTGCTTATATGTTTACGGTTGAAGTGTCTGCACAATAAACAATTACAAAGGAGTTCGCTATTCAAGAAAACTTACCTTAATGCTTCTTGAGTAAAAATGACATTTTAACTAATTTAAATTAATTAACACTTCAGCTTCAATCTCTCCCTCTCTCTTGCCATAACTGATCTCCATTTCAGTTTGCCAAAAATCACGAAATCCCACCATAACTCAAAGTGATATTGCTTTAAATTAGGAGTTTCGAAAGGAATCTAAGATACTTAAAATCTCTGCCTATTTTTTGAAAACAATTGTTATCTCAACAATAATATCAAAAGTGTAATTTAACAGTAAATAACAAATCTTGGGTGTACCTTGAAAATGACATTACTGTAAAAAACTAAATGAACTAAATTATTTTCTAAGATATGAAAAAAGCATTGGACAATTTAATCTTTTTTATATACAAATTTTCTTAAGTTTTTTTTTTGTTGTTTTTTTTTTTTCAGAGCGACTTAATGGTTTTTAATTTGCGAATTTATTTCATAAAAAAAAATCCAATTGCCAAATTTCTGCTACAAAAGGTGCCGCTATTTTTATATTTCGGTTTGTCGTAAAAAGGTCAAAATTGACTGTGGACTTAACATAAATAGCTTTGAAACGTCATAAAAATTGTGACACCAATTACAATATTTCCTATGAAAATGTCCCTAACGAAATTATGTATTCAGTCGACAACATTCAAAATAAAGGTTTAAAGCCTTTCTTCCAAAAAGGCTAATAACTGAATAGATTCTGCTGCCTACATTCTATTGTTCTTTCGACATTTTCTTGTAAAAGACAAAGCCTTTCCAATCTAAAAGGAAAAAAAGTGAAGCTAAAAATAAAATAATTCGTAGCATTGATTTAAAAATTAATATATGGGAACCTGGTAAAGCTTTGTTGGAGTGCTTGATGGGGGAAACCATAATCATTGCCCTTATGAAATCAACGTTAGTAATTATAAATTCTTTGCTTCGACGAAGAATAATGCGAAAATTTTGAATTTCCTTCCTAATTTACAGCACATTTTTTGTTCTAGGGAAAATGTCACATGCCTCAATTTAATGGTCATCCAGATGGTTATAATTATTACGGGTTCATACCAAGGGTTATTATATCCTGTTTCACTGCAGTAAAAAGTCTGTCTAATATCCATTTTACCCAATTCTTCTCTAACTTTCCCAATTCTTTATTTTACTAATTAATTAAAGCAAATAAACAAATTCTAAACATATAATTACTTCAGTTCAGCTTTAGTAAACATTGAAGGACTTATCTTTTCAATTTATATTTGAACAGTGGCGGCTCGCGTATAGGCACTGTGGAACTGCAGCACCCCCTACTTCCACTTGATATTACGATAACATTTAATATAATGAGTCCTTTTTTCTTTAATTCTTTCTTTATACTTGTACAACATATAATCCTTAAGCTTAATGTCAGTAGCCATCCCCTAATTTAGGAAAATATACAAAAATCTTTGTATGGAACTGTGAAGCTTCATAGTTACAGCGGCGTGGGGTTTGACTGTTGTGCGCATGCGCACATAGGATCTATTTACGTTCGTTGATAAAGCAAGGTAGATGACAGGCTGGAGAGGAGATTCTGGAAAATCTCTGGTCGGAACCTTAGAAGGAATTTTGATTAACAACTCTAACTTTGCCAATTAAAGGATTAACATATAAACATTTATAGTACAGTTGCTTCTTCTATAATACACAAAAAAGATATAATACACAAAAAGTGTTCACAAAAAAAAAAAAACCTCAATGGGATTTTGCGGAATAAAAATACCAGGCTCATGGAAATAAAAAGACTTGGAACTGATAAAAACCTATACAATCTCATTGAATAAAACATATAAATATAAAAAAAATTAAAAACCTACAGTTACAGGGCAGTGAATATAATACACTACATTGACAAACGACATAAAGTTGGCTTGGTGGAGGTAGTGTCCCAAAGAGCAGTGGCTTCTGAGTTAAGTAGGAAAGATGAAAGAACAGATGAAAGGTAAAGTATGCTTTGAAATATGTTACTGTATGCGTTAAAGCAAAACAATTCCTCTCCTGCTAACAATTTTGCGTTTTGATGAATTATTTCCTCGACACATCTACAGCCTGTAAACAATTTTTAGCATAACAAACATCCGTTGTTAACAAATGGCTGTAGGAAATAGATAAAATGATATTATTAGATATTAAAAGCTTTTAGATTTTGATTTACACTATTTAAAGAAATCTTAAAGCTATGTCAGTATCCAGATTCTTCTTGAGGATAGCAGAGCCGGCACTAGGAGGGTGCGGGGCCTCGGCCAAGATGAATTTTAACAACCAAAAAAAAAAAAAAAGGAAAATCCTATTTTATCCTTTTTCTTCTAACCAGGCGCGGGGCCTAAGGCGGTCGCCCCTTTCGCCACCCCCTAACACCGGTTCTGAGGATACTTTTCTGGACCTCACTTCCAATCTGTTCAATCAGTTCATTATGAACCCGATGGCCAAGGTAATGAACGTGCATTTGAAAAATAATGAAATTTTTTTGTCGGTTTGAGGCCCACCCTCCCCTACATCTATGCGGTCCTCAAATGTATCACAGATGCATGTCAGCCATTTCAGCAGTCGTGAAACGTTCCATGTTAGCGGAGAATGTATCGGATTTAAAGATGCCGACGTTCTTATTCATTTTGCAGCAAGACTACATCAACATACTACATCAACTAAATCAACATACTACATGGCCACTCGAAACGTCAGATTTTTTACATTCCCTTTATTCTTCATTAATGTTTACAAAAAATGCAACTGATCTAAATCAGAGCTTTACATTCGTTTTTTAGAAATGATGAAATTTTATTGTTTGCAGAGTTGAGATCTTTTATTGCTCACATAAGTATGGATTAAACTATTTCCTGCTTTAGTACCAGAATTGATTTTTGTAAATTCATATTAAATAGTTAAGTATTTTTATCTAGATTTGATTGACTGTAATGAATCTTATGTTTTTGTTAATTTGAACCTAAGACTTCTGTACAGAAAAATAGAAATATTATTTGAATATAAGTGATAAATAAATCTGCATTGTAGGCAAAAAATGAACAAGAATATTGATCATTGTTCATTTGCTTGTTAGATATAGAAACAATAATTAAGTGCACCAAAAAGTGAAGGAAATAATAATTAAAGTGCATCAAAAAGTGATGGTAATGATTAAATATTTGAATTCCACACATTGTTGTGACTTCTTGAAATGTTCCTTGGATAGTTTGTAACTGATTTTTAGTATTCGGTTTGTAATGTCCTAAATTTTGAGTAATAATCTTGATCTAGATATACTGATACTTCAGAATGAACCGAATGACTTTCGTCACTAAAGTGTATGATGTCCTACTGCAAGAAATACTTTTGACAGTGTTAGTTTTCTTGTTGGTTTATGACACAATGGAGGACAGCATTGCATCTATACAGGATCACTGGATCTTGAGTTTTCTTCTGTGGGCTTTGCTGACTTCCTTTTTGTTGCTGCATCTATGTCTTTGCCCTTCCATGTCCATAATTAGCTACCTCTTCATGATAATCATCTGCGGTTGTCAAGGCGTATTCATATCAATTTTAACGTAAATTTATGGTTCCCGTGCTTTCCTAATAGCAGCAGTACTAACCACATTCGTTTTCTTAGCAGCCGTAACTTTTCACAAGATATATCTTCACAAGTTACAACGTGTCTCCGTATTCTTTATTACTGTAATGTTCAACAGTGTGGTGAGTGGCTTACTTTTGGTGATTTTTTGATTTTTTTCACAGTGATTTAGGACTTGTGTATGCGGGATTCTCATCAAATTACATACATTTTGATCTTTCTGTCTTATGTGTCTCAAGGACAGCTTAGATTTGTGGGCGTGACTGGTGAGAGATATAAAACATTCTTATAAATATCCTGCCACCTTTCTCTACCTTTATGTGATTGGTGTATTTCTGAGGTTTCTAATGACGATTAATATAATGTTTTTCTAAATTTGTTTGAAAAAAAAATTATCAAGGAAATCATTCTATAAGCAGAAAAGTTATTGGTATTTATGTTAAAGATATGTTTTTCGGAAAATATTTTTCTCGATTCTTTTCCCATTACAAACTTTGAAAATATATCATTACTATAAATCACTTATCAGTAGAGCATATTTTATGATCTTTAACATTCAAAACTGTTTTGTTTATCAAAAAGCTTAGTATTCCCTGTTTTTATTTTTCCCTATTTTTCTTCAGGAATATGTCTTCCTTATTACAAACAGAAATTTGAATAACAATCATGAAATGTTAATAAATTACAATGGTTTCTGAAACGACGTGACAATCTTCTGGCGTTGCGAAAACCTGAGAACACCAGCTTGTCGGCAGCTACTGCTTTCAACAAAGCCCATGTATTGGAGTTTTTTTGATAATTATGAAAGAGGTCTGCAATCTGGAGAAATTTCACTGAGGACAAAATATATAACCTTAATGAAACGGCTGTTACAAATGTTGTGCAAGCTCCAAAAGTTGTCACTCAGCTTGGTTCATCTGACAAAGACTGCAGTGAGGTAAAAACAAGTGATATTGTTATGAAATTGCCACAGTCGGAGAATTCAGCAGAAACTGCTCGTACCATGTTAACGAAATACTTTAATGTAGAGTTCAGCAATTTTAAAGAAAAAATAATGTAATCACAGTAATGACCTTTTCATGACTTTTTGTGTATTTTTGTGTACTTCTAACAGACGACCTGGACACTTCAAAAATACCCCATAATGGGGCAGTTTTGTATGAGTTCATTTGTAATGTAATTAATGTTTAAGATAATTGTAATTTTTGTAAGTCATAAATTTTCAAATGTAAATCAGGCTATATCTTACCATTCTGTGACATTTAAAGTTAAGAAAGTTATGTTGGATGTGAATACAAAATTATAAATGAAAAACTGATCAAATGAAAAACCTTCTCCCCTATATAATTTTCTATTTATCGTTATTTTTTTTACTTTCGGTAACTTATTTCCTACTTTGCTACCTAAATTCCTACTTATATTAAAATCAATTGAAATAATTCCTTTTAATATTGTAGGATGACTTTAAAGTTTCAGCCTCCTACGATAAGTAGTTTTAAATTATGTTGAGCATTGAAGAAAGAATATTCTTATTTTGACTAAAGATTGCGCTTTGTAACTTTCTGCTGTAAACCAGCTCACAAAACCATTCACAGATTGCCTTCACTAAACTTGGTAGGACGAGAGGGAAACTCTTGATATTACAGTAGAACCCCGATTATCCGAGTTAATGTGGACCAAGCCTAACTCGGATAACCGAAAAACTCGGTTAAAGCGAAAATTGTAAATAAAATAAATCGTATAGTTTTAAATGTATATTTTAATAAATACAAAAGTTATATAGATACAGTACATACAATTCATATTGAAAGAGTTCTTTTACTTAAACCTTACCTTTTACTTTTCTGCACACCATTTTTCTAATTCGTTTCTCTTCCTTTTCCAGTCTCCAACAGTAATAGCTCCGACACCGAGATCTTCCGCTACTTTCTTTATTGATTTACCATTATCTATTCTTTGGATTGCTTCTAATTTTGTTTCTATAGAAACAACAACTCGCTTTCTCTTATTGCTACTCATTTCAGTAGAATTGACTGAATGTACCACCGTACTTTTCAGATACACTGGACAATGTGACCAATCGAAACCATCCCCCGATTCCAGGGAGGTGATCAGTCGAAACCATTCCCCGATTCCAGGGAGGTGATCATTCGAAACCATTTCGCGATTCCAGGGAGGTGATCATTCGAAACCATTCCCCGATTCCAGGTAGGGAGTCATATGACAAGACGAACAAAGATTAATTGCGACCAATATTCTGCGAATTCTCTTTCGTTTTCCTGAGTGTTTGTGAGATCAAGTTCAGAATTTTTATGGGTAGCTTTAAAAATGAATAATATAGAACCAAAAAAAAAAAAATCCTAGAAGTAGCTCGGTTAAAGCGGAAACTCGGATAATCGGGGCTCGGATAATCGGGGTTCTACTGTATATAACAAATTCGTTAGGTTCACATTAATTTCTGTCTAATTTTTTTTTCAGTCACTCGTTTAAGCATTCTTTCGTTAAAAATCCTATTTAAAGTATTAGAAGTATTAGAATTAAAGTATTAGTATTATTGCATATAATCTTTCTGAGAAACTGACTCTAGCATTTCATCGTTGTAGTTCAGATTGGGAAGACTGTGATTGGACGAACCATTCTCCTGAACATTCTCCGAAACTAAACAGATCAGAATTCTTAGCTCCGAAATAATTGGTCAAACTACAAGATAGCTTTATTGTTATGCAGTATCAGGGCCGGATTAAGATTTTGTAGGGCCCTGGGCTACAGGTTTTTTAAGACCTCCCTCCCCATAATATTTTCAAAAGGAAAAAAAAAGTCAAAAGAAAACTAAATTTATTTTTAAGGCTAGCGACTACGTTAAAAATATAAAATTTACTTCATATGCTAAGATAAAAAAAAAAAAAAACAAGAGGCGAACAACCTTAAATGATGAATATCATCATTTGCGATACCAAATGTTATAGAGAATCTGCATTTAATTTTATTTCATCATTATTTCTTATGAAAAAAAAATCACCTTTTAATTCACTCAAATGCTTATTTTCTTTTTGAAATTTAAAATTCTTTAATGAAAAAAATCATATTGCCTTGCAATTGTCCATTTACAAATTCTGATTTTTTTTTTCTAACTACACAGAAACAATTTGAAAAACTAAAAATAAAGTGAGAATTTTTAATAAAAATATTAGAAATGCATTTGATGCTTATTGGGAAACCATTCCTAATTCCATTCCCAAACCATTGAGAAACAACGATCTACCAAATCAAAGAGAAATAGATAATAAGTATCAAATCTAAAATATGAAAATTGATGTAGATCAGGGCATTATTCTTTGAAGTATTTTGACCCATTTCATGACTATAAACATTAAAGACAAATCAAATCAAGACGATAATATTAGATTTAAAATATACTTTACTGTTAATCAACGCATGCTTTTGTTATTTATATTTCGGTATTTTGATCCTTAATATGGGCTAGGAAAATCCAAACTTACATCAAATCTTGATAATAATAATTTAAAACTCTTAGATTTTAAGTTTGGTAAGTAGATTGGTTCAGTAGTATCAAAGCTGTCGTGTCCATGTTCTTAGCAATAGATCTATACACAATACAGACCAGACGTGGGCAAATGCGGCTCTTCTGTGGGTTAAGTGCGGCTCCCATTATCTCTTGATAAAAATATAGAATTTAAAAAAAGAAAAAAAAATATTAAATTTTGAACTAATTACAGTCAGACCTCGATATAAGGTCACCCCGCATATAAGGTCACTTTTCTAAAGTCCCGGCTCATTGATTAGGAATTCTGTGATAGGGATTATCGGATATATGGTCAGGTCTTAAATACCGTAATCGCATATAAGGTCACTTTTGTCTGTGATTTCAGTACCACACTGATTCATTTCCAAGAATTTTTCCGTGGGTACGATCTTTTATCGGCGTCATTTCTCCTACTGATGGAGGGGACAGCTTTTTCACAAACACTTCATCTCCTCAAATTCTAGGAAAAAAGATGATGAAGACGATACTCCTTTACCTGTGTTAATACAAGATCTCAGAAATCGCGGCTGTACTATAGAAGGGGAAAGTGAATATGTGAGAATTGATGATGAAATTGCTACCACTTCTCGATCTTGGATTTCCAAAATTGTTTCGCAAGTTTTAGATTCCAATGAAAGTGAGAATAACGACAGTGATACTGAAAGTGAAGCGGTGACACAAGCAGAAGCACTCAGACCATTAAATGTCGTAAAACATTTTTTTTACGAGCCATGAGGGAGCTGAAGAACATTTTCAGAAACTACAAAACTTAGAAAACATTGTACAAAAGATGAAACCATAATCGCGACAGTCCTGTATTATGGATTATTTTAAGTACAGTCAGTTGTACATCAGTACTTTGCTTGAGCATACTAGTACTATTTCTAAAAACTTTATTCCGAATTAAAATTTTTAAAAATAATTTCTTTCTGATTTCATTAATTTTAATTGGTTCAACTAAATTAAAAAATTATAACCAAATAAACTGATATTTTTGTACGTATTAAATTTTACAAAAAATTATACTGTATTTATATAATGCTTATTTATTGCCAAAGTCATCCCGCTTATAAAGTCACTTTCGCGAGGTCCCATGGAGTGACCTTTTTATCGAGGTCCGACTGTATTTGTGTTTTTTTTCTCATTTTTTATTTTCTTATATATATATATATATTCTTTAAACTTTATATAGAAATTAAGATTTGTGTAGAAATATAATTAAATTTCCATTTATGTATTTAATACATTCACTTCCAAAAGTTAAGCACGGAGCGGTAAAATGCGAAAAAAATCGACAAGTACTGCTTTGATTGACGTGAAATGCTGCAAGTAGCTCTATGTTTATTTAAGAAACAAAACAAAGAATTACATACAGAGATGAACAAAATATTGAATTTTCATAAATTATAAGATGACGTCAGATTTGCATCATTAACAAAATGGTGTTTAAATTCAAAACAAACAATAAAAACCGACATTAATAGGGTATGTGAGCACTCCTCACCTGCATTAGTAAGTTAAAATAGTAAAAAAATAAATACTGTCTGGCCACTTTATTAGATACATCTACCTAGTAGAGTGTTGGGCCTCCTTTAGCCCTCAAAACAGCTTGAATTCGTCGAGGCATGGATTCCACAAGATGCTGAAAACGTTGTTGAGGTATCGTGTACCATTCAGACATAAGTGTGTCACACAGTTCCTGACTTTTGATGGAGGTGTAGGCCGGGAGCGAACAGCCCGTTGCAGCTCATCCCACAAATTTTCAATCGGGCTGAGATCCGGGGACTGAGCGGGCCATTGCAGCAAGGAAAAGTCATCAAACCATGTTCCGCAAACCATCCCACAGTGATACAGGCTTTGTGTACCGGCGCAGTATCCTGCTGGAAGTAGCCATCTGCATGAGGATAAACTGTTAACATTTACAGTTGCACTTGGTTATCTACGATATTTAGGTATGCTCTAGCATCCTAACGTGCCTCCAGAGGTAACAATGGCTCTAACGAGTGCCGGTAAAACATCCCCCACACCATGACACTGATCCCACTGGCTTCAAGAGTTGCTGTGAGACACAGCATTTGTGTGCACAGCAAAGGTGTACGTAACAAAGAGGCCGGGCAGTGTATATTTAATCTGGGGACACGGCAGTGCCCCCGCCAAGACGAGCCGAAGGCAGGAAGGGCACTACGTACCTTTTCTGGAAGTGTTTCGTCGTATTTTCGAACCCTTATAGCTTCGGCCTGGATAATACTAGAGAGCTGAAATTTTCAGGATAAGATGCAGTTAGAGTATTTCATTAGTCTGCTAAGTTTCATTTATTTAGCTTTTATACTTTGGATTTTATTAATACCTAAAATACATCGATTCCGTCACTCACTCACTCACTCACTGACTGACTGATTCATGATCATCAAAACCTCTAGGGTACTTCCTGAAGTCCTAGAAAGCTGAAATTTGGTATGCAGGCTAGGATTAGCACACAAACAACAAAAAAATTAAGAAATCCGTAACTTTCACCCTCCAACCCCTCATAAAGGGGGGGGGGGGTCTGGTTATGTATTATCGAACCCTCATAGCTTCGGCCTGGATAATACTAGAGAGCTCAAATTTTCAGGATAAGATGCAGTCAGGATAAGATGAAATACGCTAAGTTTCATTTATCTAGATTTTTTACTTTGGATTTTATTAAGATCTGAAATATGTCGTATCCTCAATGCTTCGGCCTAAATAATACTGTGTAATAATGTGATTTCTTACAAAAGTGCAAACAGTTTGTGTATATAAGTTGACCAATAGAAAAACAGAAAAGTAGGGTATTGAAAAGAAAATCCATTTTCTAAATAATCTTAAAACTAAATTTAGTTGTAATAGATAATCCCACCCAAAACATTTCATGTAAAATAAGTTGCCAAGACTCACATGCTCATAACGCTTTCACTGTTAAAAAGTTATCAGATCTCATCCTACAAAAAGAAATGAAATCCCACCCAAAACACTTCGTGTAAAATAAGTTGCCAAGACTTACACGCTCATAATGCTTTCACTGGTAAAAAGATATGAGATCTCATGTAAAGCCAAGCCCCTAACTCTACAAGGCCTAACTCGACAAGCCCTAACTCTAAAAATCCTGGTTATGACAGGTGCAAAACTATTAAAGGTTAATTTGTAATACTATAACACTATTGAAGAACTCCCATATATACATTTATAATAGTCTATGTACAAAATATCAGTGGTTTTTAAGGCTATATTATAACGAACATGATAAATAAAATATTTAGGCGTATTGTCATTTGAGATTTGCTATTCTGAGACAGATTAAATTTAAAGTGTGTTTGAAGACTGCTTGACCATTCATAGAAATAAATAATTTCAAAGGAAAAGTTCTTTTTGAATTTCCCTATCTATAATCAGACTGTTAGGCCAGTCAATAAAACCATCAAACATCGCAAACGCGCATGTATCTACGATTTTTTTATATGTTGATAGAACCTCTGAGAGTAGTTTAAATCCAAGTTTGCAACCCTGAAAACCCTGAGCTACTCCCGTGGTGCTCGAAAGACGGCGAAATCCTGGCAGTTGTTTCAGTTCTTTCGAAAAAACTACCTTAAGGAAACCTTTTTCGGGTATCTCCATTCGATACTTTTGAAAAGCAAACTAAATTTGCTACAATTTAAGCACAACCGAGGCTCTATAGGTCTATCGGTTGAGGAGATACAGCCAGTCAAACATGGGCAATTTTTTCCAAAAAATGAGAATGTATCGGTTGGATCAGTTTCAAAGACACGTACCGGTTAAACTAATGGCTCTAGAGAAAAGTCATGAGAGAGGAATTTGTAGAGAATTGAATTAGCCTCAATTTGATTCCAAACTGGTGTCTCTAGGCTTTATACGTTCCTCAAAAACGAAACAATAATAAAACATTCAAAATGTGAAAACATTGTACCGAATAATGTTGGTATTTATTTCGTTAAATCATATCGCAAACGCGCATGTATCTGCGATTCTTTTATATGTTGTTAGTACTCCCGAGAGTAGTTTATATCCAAGTTTGCAATTCTGAAAACCGTGTGCTACTCCCATGATGCTCGAAACACTGCGAAATTCTGGCTCTTGAATTTAACGTGTTAGATGTAAAATATGGCTCCTAATAAACATACATACAGAATCATACATTCAAATATACCCAATACATGAATACAGACATAATAACATAATAACCCCTTAATATAGATGAGTCCCGCTAAGGTACACCACAAAACGAACGAGTACCGCTACGAGTTCCTTCCTCTGTGATTCTCGGAATTATTTGTAGCCGTGTAAGTG